>OY776094.1:21749794-22349794 GCA_963675205.1 Catocala nupta | reverse complement strand
AAATATATAATGATGAAACCATCATAAGTTTACCTGCGAATTAATTACTGTCTAACTATTTGCTCGTTTTTAAAATAATTAATGTGGAATTGTGATATTATTAATTGTCTTTTATAGCAATTTACGTACGTTCTTTTTTCGTTTCATACAAAATGCCGCGATGAAACGTCTAATACAATTTATATTATTTAACTGAACGCCCTCAAATAATATAAATCACTGCATATATATATAATAATTAATTTTCAAAAAATCCGCGTATTGTTATTTAATATTTTCTTACGTAGCCCAGGGGTGGACACCAGACGTATCTGGTGTGGGTCCACTTCTGGCCTTATAAACGCAAATTCCGATTCAATGTGTTCCTCTATTCAGCATTAATTTTTTTTGGTCAATATTTTATCGTCCATAGTTATGCCCAAACTATATCTACCCTATTCAATGCTGTTCAACTTGACTGATTTGGTGACGCAGCAGTAATGTGTGCGACTGCTATGAGGTCTCGGGTTCGAATCACGGGTCGAGCCAGTAAAGAATTATTAGATTTTTCTGACAATAAATTCTTAGTAGCATCCCGGTGTTAGTAAGATGACCATGTTATGACCTCGTGCCCCGAAAAGCAGGTAAAGCTGTTGGTCCTGCGCCTGATCTCTCTACGATCGTGTCAGATTGCCATCCCATCGGATTATGAGAGTTAGGAAACAGATAGTGCAGTTGTGTTTCTGCACACACTTTATACTATAATATCTCCAGCGCAGATGGCCAGTCTCCGTTAAGATTGGCCGCCGCCGCGCCGGACCAAAAATCGCTCTAAAGAACCTTATTTTTACAACCTGTTACTGTTACTTTCAGACTAAAGTGCGTGCTTATCTATGTATATACTTAATATAATATTATAAATGTGAAAGTTTGTGATGATGTATGGATGTTTGTTATTCTTTCACGTAAAATCTACTGAACCGATTGCGATGAAAGTTGGTACGTAAATAGCTGGAGACCTGGATTCTACTTTTCATCCCGATATTCCTACGGCAATGGGACTTACGCTGGTGAGACCGCGGGCAAAATCTAGTACATAAACAAAAGGGCTATAAATTAAATAATACGATTAACAGTCATAAATAATCCGATACAGTGTCATTTGGAGGTCAAAGACAGTAAGCTGGTTATCATAAAAATGTACCTACATTTTATATCTTGTTATCTAATTGTGAAATGGTTATCACAAGCAGCTGACACGTGTGAATCGTGCTCTTCAAGAGTAGAATTTGCTGACTGGAATTTAGACCGGATTTCTGCTATTGAACAACTTTACGGATGGGGTATGGGTTTAAGTGATCGCCTCGCCACTGCCATTACGACTAGTGTTGTGGGTTCGAATCCCACACGGGACAAAACTTTGTTTGATCCACAAATGGTTGTTCATAGTCTAGACGTTCTTTGTTACCGTTGTTTGAATGTTTGATAAGTCCCCAGCGACACAGGATTTATTTATAGAGAGTGAGTAGTATTAATAAAAAATGAGCTCATTCTTGCTGCCGATCTCGATGTTCGTATTCGATGTCCAGGCCAGGTAATAAGCGTTTTGGAACAGACTTTATACCTAGGTACATATGTATATGAGTAGTCTGGCTAATCCTAACTATCCTAAATTATATATTATATTCTTCTTCTCCCTAGCCTTTATTATTCCCAAGTCACTTGGGGTCGGTTTTTCTAGTCTAACCGGATTTGACTGGATATCAGTTTTTACACAAAGCGGCTGCCACCTGACCTCCGCAACCCGAAGGCTAACGATAGCCTAAGGCTAGACCAGTGTCAGGATATTATAGGGCACTGACTTCCCAATAACGACTGCCATGGATGTTCATGGCAGCCGGGACCGACGGCTTAACGTGCTCTCCGAGGCACGGAGCAGGCGATAATTGTCAATCAATACGCACATCATTTCGAAAAGTCATATAACTTCCAAAGGTCAGAGGTGCGCGGCGCGACGTGGGTTCGAACCCGAGACGCTCTGCATTGCAGTCTGTATGTCTCCCCACTGAGCTATCGCTGCTACTTTATATATAAATTATATATTATATTATATAATATTATGAACGCAAATTTCTTTGTTTGTTACGCTTCAATACCTATACTAGACTGATTATTCTAAAATTTCGCATACACGTGTTAGGGATACAAAACGAGGCATAGGGTGCCTTTCATCCTGAAAAAAGTACTGTTCTCGAGAGATAGGAATTTATTGACAAACATTAAAGCGAAAGTTCTCATAAACTATTCAGTTTTAGATTGTACAAATACTAAACAATTTTAAGCTAAGAGTATAATATATTATTAGTAAAATAAAATATGAGATAATATTTATCTTAGATTTATATCAGTCAGCACTATTGTCTTTTTATATTTATTTTAATTAATTGTTGATAATGATCTCAACTCTCGCGATTTGACGCAAAGGCTAGACTTGCAATAGAGACAAAATGAAAAACAAAATGGTATTCGTTTCACCAGTTCCCTGGCTAATAGGTAAAAGACTTAACAATTATGTTTGCTAGTACTTTATAATTAACTAGCTGTCAGTGGGTTTACCCTCGTTTATCATTGCTGGTGTACACCCGTGACTCGAAGCATTATGTTATATAAACCTTCACAAGAATTAGGCTATTAAATTCAAAACGAAAATCAAAATAACTTTATTCATTTAGGTAACAAAGTAACTCTTATGAACTTAAAGGTTACACTTACCAAACTATTCTATGAATTTACATTTAATTGTTGATAGAAATGTTTAAATCCGACTGGTAATATGAATTTTGGCGCGTTTTAACGATCTATCTTTTTAGGTTTATTATATTAGTATAAATGTTGTTATTTTAATTATTATTAAGTGCCTTCTATCCTAATATCTACTATGAATAAAGTAGTAGGTACTTAACTTTAAAATGGACCTCCTTTTTGTATTGGATCCTTATACCTTTGGATCGTATTGAGAAGGATATCAATACGATCCAAAGATCATTTTCATTTATTTATAGTTAATTAAAACTGTATAAATTCAATAACATTAACTAACTTAAAAATATAATTATTTTAATTGCGTATACACAGTATTTTTAAAATTAATTATTCAAGAGTCTGTGAAGGGCTTAACAGACAACAATGGATAGACTGATCTTACCCTCTTACGTCTAGTGAGTTAAAGTCTGATATGCCCAATAGTGATATTCTAGTGGGACTCCGTTAGCCTCGGCATGTTCTATTCCAAGGCACGCAACTTTGATTTTACGATGTTATGTGCATATTCAATAGTTAATTATCGCTCGCTTTAACGATGAACGAAAACATTGTGAGGAAACTTGCACGTCTGGGAGTTCTCCGTAATGTTCTGAATGATATGTGATGTCTGCTGTAGCGACACTGCTGACGCTTTTGTTTTGTATTGTAGTCAGACGCAAGTACGCAGTAGCGCCGCTCGGTAGGCGTCTCCCCGTCGTAAAGTCGTAGCTCAATATGTATTTATCAGTCTATTACATACATATGAGCTACGACCTAAGTGAGTAGTTGCGAGGAGACGACTGCCGCACGGCGCTACTGCATGCAAGTATGCAGTAACGCCGTGCGGCAGTCGTCTCTTGACTAAAACTATACAAAACTAAAGCGTCAGGAGTATCGCTACATCTGCCAACCTGCATTGGGCCAACATGGTGGACTATGGCCTCACCCTTCGCACACTGAGCAGAGGCTTGTTACAAACAAATGTAGTTGCCTTTCTGTACGTAGTACATCAATCTTAAAGTTCTGAGCTAGAAATTTGAACACATAGAACTCCTACACTAGGAATAATTCGTGTGTTGCGTAAGACTTTACAAACATTCAAGCTACAATTCGGCACAACTATTTGTAGAGGATACAACATTTTAACCTAATTGGGCATCGAACTAACAACACTCAGGAACACGAAGCGACCACTTAATCTACAACGTCATCACGCCTTTTAATAGTGTTCTAATAGTACAGACAGCTTATTACAATGTTGCTAACTTATCGTACGTAGGTTCAACGGCGCAGTACAAACTGTGTTGTATTTAATAACATTTACTGATAAAGAGCGCCTAGTTTCCTAAGCAGACACTATGTGCTGTAACAGATAAACATAGCACAGTTTATAACTACTTACTGATAATATTTAATGTCATACGGCTTGTATATAATACTTAAATATACTTCTTATGTCATTAATTATCATTAAAATGTTGATATCGGCCACGTGGTATTATATCAGAGTAATTAGGTATCAATACAAACTAGTGTTCGCCCAGTGAAGAAAATTCGACCATATAATTATAAGACTGGCTGTTTTAATTTTTTTTTGTTATTCTATAGCTTGTCAATGAAAACGTAACAAAAAAATAAGGTTGACAAACAGATGAAATAGGTACTGAACTGTTTCCGTTTTGCGTTATGATATAAAGATATACAGTTTATATAAAAAAATCGGTTGCCGCATGTTTTTGTTCGCAAAACTCGAAGAATAGTCGATGAATTGAGTTGAAATGTTTACAGAACGTTGCATTGTATACAGTTTTATCCCAAAGTTCTCATGGGAACAGAAAATAAAATACTTTTGTTTACTTGCATTATTTATAAATAATGTCAAACTGAGCCGTGGCGCGTTGAGACTGTTTATCATTTTTATTTGATGTAATTTGTATGTGAATTATAGTGAGAATAATTAAAGTAAATTAATAAGACAAATTTATTGTATACCAAATGTTTATAGTGATTTATTTTATTAATTTACATCAATAAGTGTTAAGGCATATTTACAGTAATACATTGTGGGGTCTCTATGAGCCAGACTGTCTCTGATTTGATCAAAGCCCGCCTGTGATTGTAAAGAGAAGATTTGAACCCTTGCCACTATTCCATCCACATTTGCCTTATAAACAAAACTTGGACTCACACTTGTAAATCCTCAAAAATTTTGGCAGTGGTATAACAAGTCTACATTTCGTAACCTATGTTTTTAAAATAAAATTGTACGTAGCGAGCCTTTTTAATTGACACGTTTAGAACTCCTTATTGAGGAATTTATAGCAAACCAGTGCCCAATGATAATCACAACTTAATTTGCAAGAATATGGTCAAATATACAGGTTAGTCGTTTTACAGAAATGTACAGCATATTCTGCCACTATAGAATTGTACAATATTTATCTTATACAGGATTATATGAAAAATATTAGTAACCTTCGACAAATGTATTTTTACGTCATACTTAACTTGTCGTCGAACACTTTGAAATACTCAATACTTTTTTCTTAAAGACATATTTTAATAAGTCTAAAAATACAAGCGCCTCGTCTTCCGCACTTCGTCTACGACTGGGGTATGTTGTATGTTTACGCTGCTGCTTTCTTTATCGGCTTAATGCAATTAGAGCAACCAATTTCAATATTGTATTGTATTTTTGTATGATAAAATCAAATAATGAATTTACAAAAGTAGGAAATTGCATGTAAAAGTGTATTAGTATTGTTACGTGTTGGGTTCGACGGATAATAATACAAAACAATATTACCGACTAAAACACGTTTTATTCTAGTACACAATTAAATTTAACACACAACAAACACTATACTACACTTTTCCACTGTAACTGCTTCAAACTCCGTAGTATTGTCGCTTCGATGAACACTTGACCGCTTACGACAGTCAACTGACTCGGCGGTGCGCGTGCGCTCTATTTATACGCGGGTAAAGCGCTTCTGGAGTTTTCCAGAGAACGTCACACACGGCACGCAACAGCGCGATGATTCGAGAATGTGCCAGCGCTCTCTCCATCCAACTCCTACCGACAAATACGTAGTTCCGTAGTTAGTGCTGTAATAAATTATTATATATAATGCCGACAGAGGGCACTAGCCGTAACAGTATATTTCAATTAATCTTATATTATTAAATAATAACAGCAGATTAGTCTAATCAAGAATATTATACACTGGATATGTCACTTTCAAAGTAATGGACGTTGCAAATGTAATCCATAATATTTTGTTATAAATAATTGTACTTGTGTTGAAAATATGATAAACGAGATTGGTGTAAAAACCCAGGATTCAACCTCTTCGTCTTAAATATAAAAGTGATGAAAAGAAATGACCCTTATATCTCGAGGCTCTTTTGACCCACAGGGCCCATATTCAAACTCGACCGAGGTATGACCCCAAGGTGTCTGTACACCAAGATACAAGGTCTTAAATGTAAAGCATTTAAAATACATGAATAAGTTATAAATAATTGTGACCCCTATATCTCGGGGGTCTTTTGACCCACTGCCCATTTTCAAACTCGACCGAGTTATGACCCCAAGGTGTCTGCACACCAAGATACAAGGTCTTAAATGCAAAGCATTTAAAATACATGATTAAGTTATAAATAATTGTGACCCCTATATCTCGGGGGTCTTTTCACCCACGGCCCATTTTCAAACTCGACCGAGGTATGACCCAAAGTGTCTGCACACCAAGTTACAAGTCAATATTTTTCCATTTGAAATATGTGACCCCTATATCTCGGGAGTCTTTTGACCCACAGGGCTCATATTCAAACTCGACCGAGGTATGACCCCAAGGTACTATCGACTTGAGCGACGGATGACCACTCCTAAGGTTAAAATCGCATAGCAGGCCAACACGCCCCTTTTTTTGTTTGAGTTTTTTTACCCTTTACATTTGTTTACTGATTCTGAGGCGAAGTTAAGGGCGGAGTCACTTAAAGTCAACATGTGTAAGCGATTTTTTTTCTGAAATGGTCAACCGTCGCTCAAATCGATAGTACATATCAACCGTCTGCATACTAAGTTATAAGTTAATCGGTCCAGTGGTTTCGGAGTTATGCCTGTCACTAACAGACAGACCCACATAGTGTTTTCATTAACCTCTTCGAAGAAGACTCGGAGGTTAATAAGTAGCACAATGGGTAACAAGAGAGCTAAAATAATAGCTATAATTAAAAAAACTACAGATTACCTGTTGAGCAAAAGATTTTGTTTTAAGAACAACAGAAAAACGACCCAATGGGATTGTTTCTGGGTCTTCACTCTTTCGGCTTCTTGTCTGTATAAAATACTGGATATCCCACGCGTCTTCGTTCGCATCAATGTAGGTTAGGTTGGTAACATATTACCCTATGCCCTTTTTTGTACACCTGACAACGAGTATGCGAAATTTCAATTTCATAATGACCGGTAGAGTAGTTAAGTCGTGAAATCTTACAGTCGCATTTATTATATTACTTAGGCTATATACAACTTCAAATAAAAAAATCAGCTTCTGGAAGGTGAACCGATTTTGTTTGGAGAACAAGAAAAAAATGACCTAATTGTATCGTTTCAGATTCTTCACTTTTGATACGCTAGTAACATGTCTTCATTTTTTGTATATGATATGATCGTCTGTAATGTAAGCGATGTGGTTGCAGATACCACATGAAGACGTTCCACGAGGCGGCGACGATGCACTACATCCGCTCGTCGCAGCTGTTCCACACCAACCTGTGCCGCGCGCCCGCGCTGTTCCTGCTCTCGCGCAGCGACCCCGTGGGCGCCGAGCGCAGCAACCGCAGCGTGCGCGACAGCTGGGCGCAGATGGGCATCAAGGTACCTACCTCGTCCGCGCCTACCTCGTCTACACGTCTCACGCACGCTAACACGGGACCTGTCCGACTAAACGAGCACATGCTCGTGGAACATTAAGGAAAGGTTTAGCGATTTACAAGAAGAGACCATGATATGTTAAATGAATACAATTTAATTATATTTCACACCGATCGAATTGGATTGCAAAAGACACAATGCCGTGACGTGGCTTTCTGGCGATACGTAGATTCTAACCAGGAAAATAGGTTGTTGACACTTAACTAAGCGTGGCCAAAGGTCTTGAAAAAACAAAAGCCCACCGCGCCTTTCTTATAAAAGGCTTTTCAATAAATGCGTGTTGTTGTTGAAATGAAATAAAACAAGCTGTGTGTAAGGTATTAACAAAATTCTTGTTTTATTTGAATTACTCATATATGCCATTTAGTGTGAAATATGACATCGTTTAAATCCCCGCCTCGGCTTCTTACAGTGGCATGGATCCGAGTGGCCCAATTTTTAATTACTCGTCCGCATAGATCCAGCTGTGTTATGTTCACCTTTAGGGCATAGACCGATGCCCTTAAGGTAAACCTTTAGGGCATCGCGCATCGGTCGATCGATATATTAAATAAATAAATTATTAAACTAATATTCAATTTGTTGAACTTCCAGTGCACATGGAAATGTTGGGACAAGTCCCCCCACGTGCAACACTTCACTCATCATACCAAGGAGTATGTAGCAGCGTTGTACCAACACCTCGACGCGTACGGGCTCGTGTCGCAACCGGAGAAAATGCGCATGCGGTTATAAGCACTCACCCTATACACGTAAGACTCATTTTATATTGGAATATTATGGGTCATTTTTAAGAAGAATGATTATTAGATCGGTTGACATCTTTTATCTTATGTCTGATATTATAAGACTTGACAGATTAATGACTCGGCAGTTGTCTTGATTATGATTTTCAGGTAAAGCAAATATTTGTATTTTTCCGATTCCTGAATCTGATGAAGTGTTATTAGCAACTCTGCCAAGAAATTTTGGTACTGTGCCCGATAGATGGCGACAGGCTCGCTTTCTAATATGTAGGTCCTAAGGCATCATATAGAATATGCGGTCTAGAGACCTTACTGTCCTCTACCGCCTCTAGTGGTGAATTAAAGCCCTCGTTGGCTTAAGATTCAACTGACTGCCAGCGACCAGGAACCCTTATTTTTGAATTATGTCGTGCATTCTACCATTAGAATAGATGAATATAGAACAGAATTATACCATGATTTAAAACAACCTGGTTAGTGAGACTGACAATTTCATATTTAGCTATGATTAGCGATTTTGGAGACAACAGATCGTATAAGAAAACCTTCATTCTATTGAAAATGACCCCTAATGATAACTCTCGGTATTGGTTAGTAGAGATTGGCGACCTACCGCACCGCGGGTGTACGGCTGTAGTTATAAGATGGAGGTGTATGGAGGAAGACACAAAGAACATATTACATGTTTGTTTTATTATTAAGAATATATGTATTAGGGTTTAACATAGTCAGCCGTGTGTGGTAGACGATCAATCTGAATATAAAAGCAAATTTGGAACGGTTGTAGTGACTTTTTATGTTTGAATTTATTTTATAATTCTCAATAGTAAAATGGAGTATGAAATTTGCTTAATTGCGTGGAATAGGCTCGCTCCAATAGTGGTGGGATTATGGCTTAACCTTTCTCACATCAATTGGAGACCCATGCCCAGCTGTGAGACAATAAACAGACTTGCTATTATTTTTGTACGAAAATGGTGTATTATTCCTTAATGGCCCTTAAACGCGAAATATCAATTATAGTTTAAAATCACGATAAAGAGTTTTAACAGTTTTACAGTTTATATAAAGATTGAAGTTTAATCTGTTATCAGGGATAGTTTAAACTATCCACGATATTAAGGGCCACAGACTTAAAATACCTATGCCTTTTCTTACTTTTTTTCTAAAATAATGATAAGGTTACGATTTATTGTGGAAACGACCGTTCCTGTTGTGCGATATTTATATAGTTCACCTCATTCTGGGAGTTTGTGTAACAGCAGTGAGCGCTGGTCGATATTATGCAATAACTATTTATTATAGACTGATCTGATTAGCTAAAGAAACAGTCTGTGCCTTATATAATAATGTTACTACAGGAATCCTCTCTAAGGACATGGTATATGTTACGAGTTTTATGTCTATAAGTATATCGACGAAAATAAAATTATGTTCAAATCGATAAATTCCTATATCAGAGACCAAAGTAGATTAAATATTTATTACAACTTCATGTTTACTTCGTATTTTCTTGTTATGGTGCTGACATTTCTACATTTTTATACAAGGGTAATTCATTAGGTAAGAGGGTACTGAGCTAAAATAATATTTTAAAACCCTATTTCGCTCAAAATTTAGACTGAAGATAAAAATTATTTACCATACGATTGGCTGTTTTTTTTGCATGGATTTTCGATAGATCTTTCGTTTTATTTCTTATAGAAAATATAAATTGCTCACTATTATGGGTTACTTTGTCTTTCAGCTTACCCTCTTACCGATTAACCTTGCAAATTGTTCGGTGATTTTATGAGGCATTTACATTTATCGACAAATAATGAGTTAAAAGATATGTCTAAATCTTACTAGATATTATAAAACAATATATCCCGCCGCGTCTGTACGCGATAAATTCAAAAACTTCTGAACGCATTTGCATGCGGTTTTGAGCAATAGACAGAGTGATTCATGAGGAAGGTCTAGATTTATAAATTTTAAAGTTTTGTATTGCGTGTGAAGCCGGGGCGGATCGCTAATTCTACAATAACTTTTAAAAAAATGGTTGTCATTTCCTACTTAATGTAAATGTCTCTAACATTGTCAATTTTACTAAAACCTGAATCAGGCCTTAAGTATTAGAAACTAAATTAATCATGTTTAGCTAGTAAGTCTTTTTTAAAAATTAGCGTTAGAATAAGAAATATGCACTGTAGCTTAATATATAGTAAAAATACACTTTTTAAATAAGTACTGGTATTTTATTTAACCCCGTGTTTATCTGTGACATGTATACTTCTTTTTAGAAACAACTACCTCATCAGCGGTTAATTTTTGTGTATCATAAAAGTCAATTCCTAGAAACTTTACAAACATTGTAACATTAAGAAAAATCTGACTCGGGACAACTATTTGTGAAACTAGCAGGTTACCAACTTAAGCCGTGTAATGTGTTGGACTCCTTATTTGTAAAAAAGTTTTCAGCAGGCGCTGCATGTATAGCTGCAAAAATTCAAACCGATTTCATAACTAAAATGGTATAAGCCGGTAATTGACGCCATCTATCGGAAATCTATACAAGAACTGTTAAGTAGTTTATTTATATCGTACTAGATGGCCGTGCACTACTATAAAATAAAAGAAGTAGATTTCTTAATAACTAAATTTTGATAAATATCATCATCAAGCTATAATAGTCCACTGCTGGACATGTCCGTCCCCCAATAAGCGCCACAGCGCTCTGTCAAAATAAAATAAATAAAAATACATAAATATACATTCAACTATTTTTTAATCTCTATACACAATAGTTTATTTAAAAAAGTACACATTTCAGGATAAAACAAAAAGCAAAGAATTACAAATGAATTTATTTTATAGTAGGTAGTTTATTTTGTAGATATTTTCGATGACTCGCTATTCTGTTCGTACCCAAAAATTATTCTGTCCCTGTGTTCAAGTGTATTTTCGGTTGAGATTATAATTTCTTATAAAATTCACCTATTTGCTCAACTGAGTACGCGTTGCAATATTTATAAAAGAACGCCATCTAGTTCATTAATATTCATTATAATTCGAGTGTTCACAGGATTTTTGACGTTAAGGTATCTTCACTTCATAGAAGTACTTCCAACAGATTAGTAGAAATGTCTGAACGAGTAAAAATGGATAAAAGCGGACTGGTACCTACCACTGAAAAGTGTACGATTCTAATTAAATTGCAATGTAAGTCTTAGAAGCATTTTTTAGTAAATGCTAAAGGTATTTTAGCAAGTTGTACACCACCAACTCGATAATTAATTGATGTTTCTATTACTTATAAACTTTATATTAACCAGACTTGCTAATTCATTTAGCAGCTTTTATGTGTGTGTGTGTATGTGTCCTGCCAGTATATGTGTGTGGGTAAGACAATCCATGTTCTCGTAGCTTCTTAGGCATCCCACTGACAACGGATAGCGACGAACAATTTTGCCGGCATTATCAAACACTAGATTATGCGCACTGCTTTGCTCTCGTAAATATAGGTGAGTCAATTTTCTATCTGACCACGGGAATAGTATTTTTCTGGATGACAGGTACTTTATGCTTTTCTGTACTTCTGACAACATGTTTGCGAAATTACATTATGATCGGTTGAGTAGTTAAGGCGTGAAAACATAACAAACAAACTCACATTCGCATTTATAATATTAGTTACGATATAAAATCCTCTCCAACAACGCACACGAAGGGCAAGCCACAAGGACAAAAAGTGCATTGGCGTTGATTTAGCTGGTTCCACCCCCTGCAGGTAGATTATACCGATTTTACTTGGCGGATAAAATTTCTAGCTGCAGGCGGTCCACCGGAACAAGCAAAATTTTTAAAGTGGTCTTTGACAAAAAATGTCTAGGAACCTCTGGCTTATACGAATACTAATACATGACATGACTTTTTAGTTCGCCGAGATATGAAGCTAGGTATTAGAAATGTATTAAACATACAAAATCATGCAAGAGATGCACATAAAGTATAGGTACTCACATATTTATACAAATAAAAAATATCTCATCGCTATGACGTAAGGACTACAACATATCGTAGCGGTAGCTTCGGAGGTAGACAAGCGTGTGAGTGTATTTATTTATTTTTGTAGGCTATAGGTATACATTAGTCTTTCAATTGATAGTGTCCAATAAAAGTAAAGAAGTTTAATTTCAATGTATAACATTCGCGTAAACATAAGACAATATTATATGCAATTTAGGTTGTCATGTTAATAATAATTATTATTTATTTCAATTTTTTTACATACACATTGATATCACAATATTTGGAATAGCTTTTTTTAAGCAAATAAATGCTTGTGTTAGGATATTCCACTCTTCTAGTAAGTTTATTCAATTCATGTGTGGATTATTATTAAAATTACGTAGTTATATAGATTAACATATTCATTCAATAAATAATTATTAATTATAACAAAATATAAAAAAACTGTAATTAAAAACAATATAAGATTTAATGTATTTGATTTAATTAGTGATGGTATCGCTCGTGCATGTGTGTGTGTGTATGTTTCTGTGTAAGTAATACTAATTAGTGAGTTGATTTGAGAAGTGATTCGATGTCATCGTAACTTTTAGTCTTTAGTCAGTTTGTCAGCTGTTTTTTAGTTTCCGAGTACGATAAGGAGTAAATATTTAAAGTGTTATTTATCAGGTTATATAATCGAGAGGACTGTTTGTGGAATTGCCTGCTTGCGAATGTTGTTTGTAGTAACTATGGGGACAACGGCTTTCTTTCTTCTGCATTCACTTGATTCAGTTACGTAAGGTAAAGAGTTATGTTTTTGGAGGATTAGGTTTAGCACGTATAGTTTCCTAATTGTTAGGCAGTCTGATTTTATATAAAGTTGTTCCGTTGGAAATGTATACTGCATAAAGTGCGGTCGGTGAAATAATATGAACAGTATCTTAGAAAAGTAAATATTATTTTAGTCCTTTAGTTGAACTTATAGCTCATACCAGCGGTCATGAAAACAGTATTTTGAAAAAATAAAACAGTTAAAAGTATTAACGACTTAAAAACAGTATGATACTGTTTTCAGCAGTATGGTTGGGAACCCTACTTTTAGTAGACATCTCTGTGATCTTTGTAATTCTAGAAATTTGAGCTTTGAAGCTGCACTCCAAACCGGTATGCAGTAAATTATGATCGATTGAGCTAGTGAAACATAAATTTGATATAGGAGTTGTTTGTAATTTTAAATATTTTTTTATTTTTTTCTCTTCAAAATGACCGCACTCCGCCTGATGGTAAGCAGTAGTGTGGTCTAAGGGCAGTGGCCTCCACATCGTCCTCATAGCAGCCGAGGTGATGTTGAGGTCTCTACTTTGACGGCCTGAGAAGGTGCTTTTTCACGCCCCGCTTAAAGGACCCAGGATTGAAGGAAGAAAGAAACACGTGCCTTGGCGGAGAATTCCATGCCTTGATCGTTCGGCAGAGGTATGAGGACCCAAACTTGTTGGTATGCACTCTAGTGGACTCCACCGTGTAAGGATGGCATCTGAGCCGTTATGCACGCGTTGTTCTGTATAGGAAAGGGGAGGGCGGGATAAGGTGGAATAACTCTTCAGAGCACTCCCCGTGGTACATTCTGTAGAAACATGCCAAAGAGGCAATATCCCTACGGACACCCTACCATGACGTAGAGTTTTAAAAGTCGAAATAAGTTTCCTCTGTTGTGAAAGTGTACATACAGTTTGATTGTAGGATCACCAAATATAAAAATGTACTAGAAAATATAAATCGGAAGTTATAAGATATATGGAGTGCTTCTTATGATTTTATTTTGTGGTAAAGAATCTACGAGATTTTTTTTATTGGTATATGTGTTGTTGTTATAAATTGTAATTTAATTTTATCATAAATTTTGGGCCATTATCGAGTTGCACTTGAATAGTACGCGATATTCGTAAATTTGTTTATGTAGGTATGTAATCGTATTTATTGAGTGAGCATCTACCTACCGTTTCTTATCTCTACCACAGATAATATAATACTATACTAGTTCTCTACTTATCTTACGATAAATACAGCCGATACCTGTCGGTAGATACCTAAATGTAGCAGCAAATGCATTGTTCTTATTAGATTCTATCTCTCAACATACTTTTTATAAAATAAATAGCTAGCTCAATTTAATTCTAAATTGAACTAGCTATATAGCTAGGACAAACGATATCCTTTTTAAGTTTCAAATAGCAAAGTTTTTAGGTTTAAAGAATTTATTTTAGAAAAGACAATACTAGCCACTTAGGTACACACAGCGACGCATCAACCTAAACTGTTTGGACTTTGAACTATTAGAAGTTGAACGCTGCGAATCGTGTGAGAGAGTGCGTTATATTTTTGTTACGCTCTATCCTTACCATTACATCGACACCACTATGCACTGTCCCTTTCCGACAATTCTCTATTTTGTATGTTGCTTAGTTATGCGTATATAGGGTGTCTAACTTGATGTGTAGCCGTGTGTATATAAGAACAACTTATTTTAACATAAATAATACTATTTCATACAATGGTCGCCTAGAATATTTAAATATTTAATGAATTTTCAATAAATATCTTTTAAGTGAGAAACGAGCGGTTGCTTTTTATAAAATGAGATAATGTGGACTTAAATGAGCTAGACGTGTCAACATTTATATGTAAGGGCAGACTGTTAGATAGTTGAATACCTTTAAAAGTTATGTTCTTTTTTCCATAATTGGTTCTTATTTTTGGCAGAACGAGTAGACTTGCTCGACGAGTGCAACGTTTTTAATTTCAACTACTTCACGTAGTGTGAACTGAAGCAAGTTTGACATAAATCGATCAGTATAATTGTTTTGGTACTTATTACTATCCTGGAATACTAGTGACGATTTGTGAAGAAGGCCTGTGATTTATGTAGTTCTATCCAGTAGTTGTGTACAGACTCCCGAAAGAGGTCTGCTTCTGCAGACTAGTTTCGTTATGTTCTTTGACCCTTTTAGCGATTATTCGTTTGGCCTGTTTGATATAGAAACTGCCACAACTACTATCTACCTTGTATACGCCAGGTGGTGGAATGGGAATGACATCCTTAGAACAGATCCTTATCAGCCTACCTTACTTATAATCTTGCATCTCATCTCAAGCTCTCCAGCATATGAAGATTTATCACAAAATTTTAGACCATTCTGGGATGGCCATCATGGCAAATAATCAGTGACATTGCTTAGAAACCATTTAAACTTAACTCGTTTTAAATGGAAGGCCAGGATAGGACCCGGCGGCGTCAAGAAATACGAATCGAATTCTGTCTCTCTAATAAAGTCTAATATCTATAATATTCTATCACATACACACAACACCATCTAGCCCAAACTAAGCACAGCTTGTACTATGAGTACTAGATAATGGATAAACATACTTACACATATATACTTTTTTTTTGTAAATAGATAAGTACATATTATACATAGAAACACCCAGACCAAGACAAACATTCATGTTCACGCACACAAATGTTAGACTTGCGCGGGAATCGAACCCGCGACCTCAGGCGTGGTAATCGGTTATACTAACCACTACGCCATCGAGTCCGACTAATAATTTATTTTATGACCGCAACGGAATTTAAAATCTAGTAAGTAAATCATAGAACATTTTCTCTCGTAAGGTTCATTTCGACGGAATAATTTTAATTTTCTTTTACTGATTTTATTTTAAATCACATTATACAACTAAACTTCTACTAATAACAATATAAGTAACATATACCCAATATATAAAATAAATAATTTTCAATATTATAAAATTGCATGGGCCTATTCATGGTTAGAACCCTCAGAATGCACTGCATTTAATCTCTAGTGGTTCATGTAAACGACAAATACTTCGACGAACTCTGGCTATGTTAGTGGCAAGCCGTAAGAATCTCTGTTATGTTTTACTAAGTAGATGTGCCCGCGATTTCACCCGCGTTTATAGAAACTGCGTCGCTCCTGTGGGTCGTAGCGTGATGTTAGTAAAGTAAGTAAAGTAAAGTAAGTAAGTAAATCATTTATTTGCGTAAAAACATGGTATACATTGATGTTAATATTATTACAGTAGCTCAACATGTTTCGCTAAGATATAACATAGCATGCAAAAATTTATATTTTGACAAAAGGAATCAACATCTCACATCCATAAAATCTTTTAAATTGTAAAAATTACATTCAATAAGCCACTTGTGTAATTCTATCTTAAATTTTCTCGAGTTCAATATTTTAAAGCGACTTGGTATTTTGTTATAAATACGTACGCACATTGCAAGGCAGTTTTTGTTGTATTTCGCAAGTCTTGGCAAATCACTTAATACCAGTTTATGAGGATCTCGTCTGTTTCTGGGATTTACATCATTTGCTGATTTAAATAAATGTTTGTTGTTAACTACAAATATACATACCTCATATATATACAGACATGGTAGAGGTAGCAGACCAAACCTCTTGAACATTGGTCTACATGAGTCATCAGGTTTAATACCACTTATTGCTCTGATGCACTTTTTTTGTGCGATAAATGCTCTATCCATATTAGTACCATTACCCCACATTACGAGACCATATCGCAGTAGCGACTCAACATAAGCGTAGTATGACATAATTGCAGTTTTTATGTTAGTTACGTTTTTAACTTGCTTCAGTGCGTATACAAATTTATTGATTCGAGTGCTTACATTACCTATATGTTCTTTCCAGTTAAAATCTTTGTCTATTATTACGCCTAAAAACCTTGTATGGGTTGCCTCTTCGATTTTATTAATATTAAGTTTTATATTGTTTTTATTATTATTTGATTGATTAAATTGAATGTAAACGGATTTATCTAAATTTATTTTTAAATTATTCATGTCAAGCCAACGCAGTAATTTGTCTATTGTATTATTTATGTCAAACTCATGGTCAGTCTTGTTTTTCTTTTTATCTGATGTCACTATGATTGATATATCGTCGGCAAATAATATGCATTTATGATTGGTTATTTTTATGATGTCATTAATATATAAAAGAAACAATATTGGACCAAGCACGCTTCCTTGCGGAACGCCATATTTATTTTGCTTATATTCTGATGAGTATGGTATCATATCTCTATTACTGTTAATTTTACTAATATTGACACGTTGCTGTCTATTGCCTAAATAGGATGATATCCATTCAAGTGCAGGTCCTCTAATCCCAATAGTCTCTAGTTTATCCAACAATATGCTGTGCGACACAAAATCGAAGGCTTTTGATAAATCAAAAAAAAGTCCCGTAGTCAGATGATTATTATTAATATTTGAAAGTACTGCCTTCATAAGAGAGTAAATAGCTAATGATGTGGATTTCTTTTTTTGAAATCCATACTGTTCAGTACTTATTATTTGGAATTTATTGCAAAATTCTATTAGCCTTTTATACATACATTTCTCATAAATTTTTGAAAAAATAGGTATCAATGTAATTGGACGGTAATTACTAATATCGCTTTTATCTCCTTTTTTAAATAACGGCTTAATAATTGATAATTTTAACCTATCGGGAAATATTCCTGCTGCAAAAGACATGTTTATTAAATGGGTTAAAATACTAGTCAATTCATTACAGCAAGGTTTTATGATTTTAGTACTAATTTCGTCATAGCCCTCTGATCTAGTGTTGGACAGGGACATTATTTCAAGGCGCACTTCGTTTTCTGACATTGGTTTAAGAAACATTGAGTTGACATATCTATTTTGCCTGTAATTTTGAACAGCTGGATCTTGCGGTGACGATTGCGTCAAATTCACGTAATAATTATTGAATGTGGAAGCTATTTCTACAGGGTCTGTAACTACAATACCATTTAATGTTATTGCATCTATATTATCTTTAGGTGTGGTATTTTTATTTATTTCATTTTTGATGACAGTCCAAGTGGCTTTACATTTGTTATCTTGTGTTTCAATATATTTTATGTTCGCATTCTTTTTTGAGCTGTAAATACATTTTTTAAGCATATAGGAATATTTTTTATATATTAATTTATTAGAATTATTTTTGTTTTTATAAAATTCATAGCGTAATTTTCGCTTTGTTTTGCAACTTTGTCTAAGACCTTTACTTATCCACTTTTGCGTATTTTTAGCGGTACTGTTGACCCTGACTCTTAGGAAAACAGAGATTGTAAAAGAGGCACCACAGATCATGAAAATCATTAAAGGCAGAATTTGAATCTGTGTTTATATATATATCAGACCAGCAAAGACTTTGTAAGCATTCCCGGAATTTTCGGATATTATCTAGGTTGTAATCTCTTTTATAAACGTAGTGTATTGTTGCTTTTTGTGGTACATTTTGAGATGGAAAGCTAAGCATTTGTGCTGTATCATGATCTGAGAGATGTAAAGGTAGTACGGTTGCAGTAGCATTGGAAATATTGCTCAAAATATGATCAATACAAGCCAATTTACGTGTGGGAACATTTATCAGCATTTTCAAATTATAATTATTGCATAAGTCTTGTAGCTGATTTGTAATGTTACCTGTTTTTAGTGTATTTATATTCAAATCACCAGCTATAACTATATTAAATTTAGACTTGTATTTTTTTATTAAATCGTGTAAAAGTTTGTGTAATTTTAATAAAAACTGTGTTGGATCAGATTTAGGAGTGCGATAAACACATATAATAACTAATTTACCACACATTAATTCTATTCCACAGGCTTCAAACGTATTTTGAGTGGCGTAGTTTTTAACTATTGACAATTCTTTATAATTTAGCTCTTTTTTTACTAATATACAAGTGCCACCCCTTTGTTGTTCTCTACAGAAGTTAGTAGCCATTACATAATTATTTATTTTTACATAATTGTCCAAACCTTTTTTTATAAAAGTTTCAGATAGGCATATTACATCTGGGTCATTATTATCGTCCTTTAGTTCTTGAATGGTTAGTTCTAGTAGTTCTTGTTTGGATAGAACACTGGCGATATTTTGATGTAATATTTTAAAATAGTGCGATTTGTTGGTGGCTTTAGGTACGAAAAAATGAGTCGCTCTTATTTATAACAGGAAAATAGTACGGTATAGTTCCTTTCTTAACCTTCGTATTGGATTCCGTAAAGTTATTGCTTTTAGGATGCTTAACAGTTTCAATGCGACTTTGTTTCTTAAAGTAGTAGGGAATTGTCCCTTTTTTTGTTTCATGTAAACCAATGCTCAATTTGAAACTTGATTTGCCACTTGCTATTCTCTTTCGAATTTCACTAGGGTTCAAATATTTATCATTATAGTCATTACAATCTATAACAAAATTAATTGACTTACACATATCAGATAATTCGGTGCTTATTTGGTTTACAAAGTGACACTTTTTATACTTACTACATACATTTTTTATAGAATTGTTTAATTTATTGACATTGAGGAATACATTTTTTACGACATTTAATACAATTACAGTGTTACAACTAAATTTATCCAATATGTTTTTCAATTGAGACAAGATAATATTTATGCTACGATCATTTTCACCTAAACATATTACAACTTTATCGTCTGTTGTTAATTTTACATTTCTGCAGTTGGATGTTACTTCGCTACATGGTGCGTTTGGTTTAGTTTGAGCAACGATTTGATAGTTTTCATATTGTGAATTTACTCTTGAGTGTGATAAGGCGGCTGCTAAGCCAACGCAACGTTGAGTACCGAAAATATGTATTTTCTTCCCAGAAATCAGATTTTGTACTTGCTTGGCAGTGCAAGTTTTAAAACTAGCCGTATTCCGTTTCGGTTCTTCAATGGAAAGTTCGCAGGTATTCTGACTCTGTATCAATAATGTAATACGTTCTGTAAGAGTTACAATTTCTTTTTCTGCAGTCCTTAATTGCTGTTGCAGGGTTATGATTTCCTGTTGCAGGCGTAATATATTTACGTGATCAGTAACTTCAACGTTCAATGTGGATGACGATGGAGAGGATGGCGTAGAATGCACGTAGTGTTGTTGTGACAGGGCTTGCTTCTTTTTCTTGGAGCTTGTACCCGGATATCCGAATAGAGAGGAAGAATGTTATATAACCTATAGCCTTCCTCGATAAATAGGATAAGATTTTTTAAATTGGAACCAGTAGTTCCTGATATTAGCGCGTTCAACCAAACAAACAACCAAACTTGTCAGCTTTATAATATTAGTATAGATGTGACAAGATCAACCGTTTGTTATACGCGAATCTAGCAACATTACTAATAATGAAACAATATTAGTGTTTCATTCCTAACCTCCACTTTGTATCTCACGTTTACTTTTAACACCGCCACAGTTCACATGTATATTACTACCTACCCTAATGGACTCGTGTAGCATAAATAATAGAAAATCGAGCTTACTTGAAACACTGACACAACTAAAGTTTAACGATATTAAATATAAGAACTTATGTTTACAATAACAAAGTCAATTGCCTAGAATACCTATTCACTAAAACCGCTGAATCGTCATTTCAACTTTCAACCGTTGAATCGTCATTTCAACTTTCAACCGTTCCTTCTTATAAGCAGTTATTATTTATCTATCATATAAGTTCGCTCCTACCATACATTGACGGTGACAACAGGATATATACCTAACCCCCCGAAACCTTACAATGACATTCCACATCATCTTTCATAATCAAAGTACCTACGGCAATTTTAAAACATATTTTGGCTTCCTCATTTTACCCTTGAACCCAATTCGCTGGCGCCGACTCAGTAACATGCAGTAACAGCTTGATGTGCGCGCGCAACACACGTCCGACCGAATTGCGCAAGCGCATGACACACATTCCGCTTTCGTTTACATGACATTTACAATTGTGATTATTTATATCAAAATATTTTAAGGATTCCAGTTTATGTGCTGTTTACAGTGAATTTAAAAGATAATACCGGTATGTTTATATTGTTATTTTACGATAAGATAAAGGGAATTATGCATGCGGTCTTGTTTATTATTCTATGGCACGCTGGTTAGTGAACTCGGCGCCGAAACTGTCAATGAAAGTGTGGACGTAATCTGTTTGTTTAGTGATTATTTTGTACAATAAGGTCATACTGTCTGGCGAATGTAGTTTGTTATTTATAATATTTAGTTAAGTCTTAGTTAGTCGTTCCGAATGAAATGGAACGATGAACTTTGCTGCTTCACAATTACGAGTTAATTGACCTAATTTCGATAATAGTACAAAGTTCTCCGGACAATACCTAATGGAATTAGTCGCAAACATACTAAAGTAGCTAACAGCACTATTTACTGTACATTTATTTTAAAACTTGTCTGTTTTTATATGTGTTGCTCGTTTACCAATACCTACAACCAATTTATTATAGGGGCTCGCCCCTAAATAAATAAGGGTCCAGATTCTCTTTCCCCTGTATAACTCATGAAACAAAGGGTCGATGATCTGACAGTACTGAGGGATATAGTCAACTTTAAAATGGGCTCGCGGTTTCGTTTATAGACTAGTCTCAGTATGCGAAACCCTACAAGGATTGCAGGCACTTAAATACCCTTATATTTTGATCGAAATTCCTATTAAATATACAATACAATAACAGTTATAAATCTACTAGTTTATACCGCTGGATTAAAAAAAAGCTTATGTCCTTTCCAAGGATACAATCTCTTTCAAATTTCATCGAAATCGGTTCAATAGTTTAGTCGTGGAAGTATAACGGACGGTTAGACTGAGTTACATTGGCGGTTATAATATCTACTATAGATTCAGGTATACTTTAGCTTATGACAAAATTACTATGGCATTTAATTTTGTCCAATGCCCATGTCCAATAAATCCCATGACAATAGATTTTCTATTGTGCTTATCACTGGACAGGGCACGGGTTAATGATACTTTTATATTGTGAATATTGGATCGGCAGCGAGTTCTTAAGAAGAGCTTAATTAATATCGTGAGCATAATCGATATAAACATAGACGAGTGTTAAAGATTTAAACACACATGATAAACGTTTAATAATTTTTAGAGCATAAAAGTTAAATATCAATAAAAACACTTGCATCAAATCTTGCTTAAGTAACCAGTTTTTTTTTGGGTACAATTGCATTGCGGTTATATATATTTGTCTGTAGAGGTGGAACAGCTATTAAGTAATCTCCTCGCCACTGCCTGTCCGCTTAGTGAAGGTGTGAAGGTTCGATGCACACTTAATATAAACAATATAATGTGATACATAAACAGTTATTGCGAACATGGACGTTCTTTGTTTCATAGTAATAATTGATAGTGAGGCAGATAATAGGTACCTACTTAAAAATAAAAAAGGTCTAATTCATTTACATTTTTGATAAAGACAGCTCCCGGTCTTGGTATAATTCCCATGTCGCGAGGGACTTCGTAAACATTCAAACAACGGACAAAAAGAACACTCAGATTTCGAACAACCGTTTGTGGATCACACAATTTATGTCCCGTGTGGGAATCGAACCCACAACACTCGGTGCAGTGGTATTGGCGAGGCCACCTCTTTGACCAGTACACCTTCCGTGCATTCAAACTTAGTATTTAATGATACAGCATTATGACTTTGTCTGCAGATTGCGATGGAGGTGTGTCGACTTCGACCAGTGGCTAAGCTCACTTTTACCCACGGCAGGAGACTGATTTGTACTATAAATGTAAGTATAATAATATCAGCCCTGTATTAAACTGTCCTACTGCTGGCCACAGGCGTCTTCTCTGTAAGAAGAGTTAGGCCTTAGTCCACCACGCTGGCTCAGTGCAGGTAAGCAGCCTCCACTTATCTTCGAGAACATTATGAAGAACTCTCAGACACGCAGGTTTCCTCGCGATGTTTTTCTTCACCGTTAAAGCGAGCGATAATTATCTATTTAATACGCACATAACTACGAAAAGTCAGAGGTGCGTGCCTTGGCATCGAACTCGAGACCTCTGTGTGGCAGTCTAACGGTCTACCACTAGGATATCGCTGTTTTATGTATTAAATGTAAGTATCTAATAGTATATGTATTAGGACTGCCTCGTTAAGGATGCGGTTATGTTTGCATTCCCATTTCAATTCCCAAGTCGAGCGAAGTTATTGGTATTTCTTGTTAAGTAATTTTCAGTAGCAGCACGGAGTCTGAAATTGTTCCTGGTAGGTGTTCCCTACACCCCCATACTACATGAGACCAAAAACTTTAGCTGGTAAAATGTGGATGTACTCTGACACTGACAATAAGATTGCCATCTATTACGTGGGACCTAAGGTTGGAAAAATGGTGTTCGT
This sequence comes from Catocala nupta, assembly GCA_963675205.1. Taxonomy (NCBI): domain Eukaryota; kingdom Metazoa; phylum Arthropoda; class Insecta; order Lepidoptera; family Erebidae; genus Catocala; species Catocala nupta. The sequence goes on along the minus strand of OY776094.1, from coordinate 22,326,032 downwards.
GAGGATTATACAGACATTGGACTCGCTCATAATTGAGTAGGTACATAACAAGAAAAATAAAAGTGGCTGCAAAATGCTAACTCATCTAATAAAAACTCTGTAGGTAATTTTTTGACAGAATGTTTATAAATAATGTTTTATTTTTTCTTATACGTAACGTTTCAAGGCTTACTGAATATTTTAACTATAGGTAGAACGTTAAAGCCTTAAAGTAAGTTCTTCTTTTGAATAAAGATGACGTCCTCCAGAACAAATTTTCGTCTCGGTGGACATTCTTAACGGAGACTGACCACTTACGCAAGAGATATTGGAGTGCACAAGTGCGTACGCAAACACAAGTGCAATCACTGTACCATAACTCCCTTAATGCGATCGGCGGCAATCCATCAAGACAGGAGAAGGATCAGGTGCAGTACCAATGAATTTTACGTGCTTTTCGAAGCACAGGCATCTGTTTCACCGCGAATGTTCGGACTCCAGGCTGATATTGAGAATTTCTTAAAACCTAATAAGTTTTTGCTGGCTCGACCCGGGTATTCACAACGCTGCGTCACCGAAGCAGTAATTTATATTATTCTGCTGTATATAACTTATTATTTATTACCTATTTCGTTTGTACAGAATACCCGACCATTGCTATCATGCGCACCCTTAACGGTAACGGGGTTCGAACGCGGCCTTCACTCACAGAACATCAACAAGAATATGCAGTACCTCAGCAATGAGAAAGTGAAGCTTAAACTTGACCCCAACACAATGGAGTAAGTACCACACTTTTAATTACTCTCCCCGTGACCATGGCTGCTGAAAAGCAACCGAACGTGGCGGAAAGTGTGAATCTAAATCGTAACTAATATTATAAATGCGAATGTGAGTTTGTTTATTTGTTTGTTGCGCTTTCACGTCTTAACTACTCGACCGATCAGCATGAATTGTCGTATACACGTTGTCAGGGGAGCAGAAAAGGCCATAGGCTTTTATCCAGAAAAAAGGGCTGTTGCTAACCTAACCTAACCTACATTACGCGAGCAAAGGCGCGGGGAAATCGAGTAATTTAATAATTAATTTAATAATAAGAATAAGAATAATTAATTTCTGCATAAAATTTTTACAATAAATCTTGTTATTAATGGTATTGACACTAATGTTCAAGGCTTGTATCGTGGGTCGCGACTGCATGCGCAAGTGATTCGCGCGGCTCCGTCGATATCGGTTTTGTCAAGGAACACCGTGGTAGGTTTAGTCGGTATTCCGGGCGGTCCATTATCATTATTTCAACATCTTTCTTTTACCCCGGTGAGTCCGACATAACCCCTTCGCCCGCCCCCGCGGAGGTGTATGCGTCAATGCACTACGCCACGTAAAAAAGTCAAAAGGTCTTGTTTCGCCGAGACCTAAAAACTTAACTTAAGGCTTAAGCTATGCGTAATTTCACATTTATTATACCTATCGTGTACCGGCTCGATAAGCAAAAATAGCAAAATGAGATAATAATTCAAAATATAACAATGTTATAATTAATATGTAAGAATAAGTTAGACAAAATTAGCAAATAATTTACATATTTTTCTTAGGCTAATAGTGTGGCGCGCGCGTGTGTGGGTGTGTACGTGTGCACATAAATAGCTTAAATAGTAAGTAGTAAAGTTTAACACTAGTAGTTTAAAAATTTCAAAATAATAGATTTTTTTTAATAAACGACGCGCTAGAATCTCTATAAAGTAGATTAATTTAATTAGGTTTTATTTTTTGTGCTCACTGTCCGGCGTCATTAGAAAGTAAGTTCATCTACATCTGCTGTAATAATTGTCAGTTTCTATGTTTTTTGTCAAATGGTCTATAGAGTATGAAGTCCTGCGCGTTAGCCATCATTATTTCAATTCAGTCCATTCTCACTAATAATAATTCAGACAGTATTTTATTGCACGACAACCAATCTTAACGGAGACTAGCCATTTTTAAGACATTATAGTCGTTTTAGCAAGGCCGAAATATTTACATTAGCTAGGTAAAGCAGGGTAAACAACGTTCGTAAACTAACTAGTTTGAAAGATCCCCATTATTTTTAAATAAAGTATTTCCTTGGATCTGATACGTATTTTGGATAGATCTGTTTGTTTTTTAACAGTCTTAAAATAGTCAACAACGTATATCTACGTATTTCCTTAGCTATAATTATAGCAAACGTAAAAAAACAATAAATTGATTACTTAAATAATTTTTTTATAACGTTTAATAAACAATAATTTCAAAATATGTTATAAAGGTTTATTATCATTTTATGATTTTGCAGCTAATTTAGTTTAGTTACATACCTACTATAATTAATATAAATTAGTTAGATTATAAAATTGTTATTATATCTTAATTAGTATCAAAACGTTTGAGAATCTATTAAGAAAAAATAATTGTCGTGTAGGTACATTATTATTTATTCATAATACTTACTATTTGCAACAATTTTAAATAATGAAGACTAACTAAATTAATGATAATTAAAACATTTACATACATTAATTTTTTTAGATAAAAGCTATTGGTTACTAATTTATTTGCAATTACTTAAGTATCTACTAAATAAAAAATCCAACTATTTAAATTTTAATATCCATCTGCGCAGAAGATATTATATAGATAGTGTTTGTTCAAACGCAAAAACACTCTCCGTTGCCTTACTCTTTTATTCGATGTGACGGCAAGCCGGAGAGACATCTTTAGATGGCTTACAGAAGTATGGGTATGAAACATCCAACTTCCTAACGATGGCCTGCTACTGATATATTCCTGACTAGCTTTTGCTCGCGGCTTGGTTCATGTAAAAGTAGGTTAGGTTATGTTTTTTTTTATTTATTTATTTATTTAGCACAACCACATCATATGTATTTATACATTTATAGGAAACATTACACAGTATTGCATCTGATACATATGACAGTTACGGTATGCATAACATTGGCTATAATAAGGTAGTTACTTATTTTCTAACTTATATCTACTAGTCATTCAAATAACAACAAATAAATTCGAAATGTGTGGAGAATTAATCTAAGGAGAATAATTTTAACAATTTAGTCTTATAATTATTGTAGGAATCGTTGAAGATGTCAATTTCGGTGTCGCGACTTTGTATACTATTGTACTGATCAAGAAGTCTATGTATTGGTGATTGCCGACCCAAGTTGGTTCTACAAAAAGACGTGTGAAAAATTTTTGAGATTTTACGCCGGGGATAAGAGTGAGGAATGGCTAAAGACACTTTATTTAATAGAAAGCTGCACTGTATATGATTATTGATCAATTTATGGAGGAAGCAAAGGTCAATGATACGTCTACGATTGTTTAGAGTGGTCATATTAAATTTACATAGTCGTTGATCGTATGGGATGTTAGTAACAGTCGGGCACGCCACAATCGTGGCGGTAAGACCCGTTCTTAGAGAATGGCTGGAGAGGCGTCATGGCGCCCTCACGTTTCGTCTGACGTAGGTGCTGACTGACCACGGCTGTTTCGGACGGTACCTGTGTCGAATAGGCAAACAAGAGACGCCCGGTTGCCATCACTGCGGCGACTGTCGCGTCGTTGTCGAAGACACGGCGTTGCACACATTGGTAGGTTGCCCTGCTTGGGCCACACAACGCCGTGTCATACACGCGGCAGTCGGTAGAGTCGTCCTCTCGCTCGAGGCTATAGTTCTGTCCATGGTTTCGAGCGAGAGGTCTTGGATTGCCGTCGCCTCCTTCTGTGAGGAGGTGATGTTAGTGAAGGAGGCAGCGGAAAGGGAGAGGGAACGTTCAATCCCTCTCCCTAACCGCAGAACCGGGCGCAGCCACCTTGAGTAGAAGCCTGCGGGTGGTGGACCCATTGGGGCCGTCCACCGTCTGATCAGCGCAGGTCCGAGTAGGCGGCGTTCTTGTTCCGCGCACGCCTCTCGATGTTGGAAGGGGACTAGGTCCCCCGCTTTGTCTGTGTAAATATTGTGTGTTTGTGAATTTGTCCTGTATGTGTGATGGTTGTGTGGGACCCGCCACGTCCATCGGTGGGTTGAACCTTTGGCGGGGACGCGATTCGAATGCGTGAGCGATCCGCGTGGCCTCGTCATAAAAGTGTGAGGAATACCGCGGTGGTTTTAGTCGGTTCAGCCCAAATCCATCTTAGGGGCTGGATCCCGACATATCCCCATCGCCCGCCCCAAAACCGGCGATGGGGAATGTGAGTTGCACATTACCCAGAGTAAAAAAACAAAAATGTTTGTCGCAGTAGACACTTTCTCAGGTTACTCGATGATGACATATCAAAAAAATTTTTTTAGTTGGATTACTAGTTTTTAGTTACTAACAAACATACAAAACCTGTTGTTCTTATTCTTTATTTTTCTTTTTTAATTAATTATTGTATTTCATCTTCAAGCATGAATAAATTCAAGATGAATTGCCAATGTTATGTACGCCATTATTGTCACATGCATCAGGCCATAAACTAAATAGTATTTTTAAGTTATTCTCAATGATAAATGTTTGTGATGTGGCAGTACTTTCTTTTTAAATAAATAAATAAATACAAACAAACAAAAAATCTAATATTTCCTCTTTATAATATTAGTAGATATAGATAGAAAAACCAGAAACTTTTTGCTGACCCGACTCGAGATAACGCATGAGCTATTACCATAATGCTGTGATTGCAAATATCGTTTGAGGAAAATAAAGAAGCCAAACAAAACTCGATACATACATACTATCACGCCTATATACCCGAATGGGCTTGCAGAAGATACATATATAGGTACACCCACATTGCGCCAGCTATAACTTTAGGTCCTAAATAATATGTGATAGTACCTATAACCGCAATAAACAGGAAAACGGGCACAGTTCTTAACTTAGAATTTCTTGACATACAAACCCTTTGCTGCACACAAAAATCGTGATATTTTTTTTATACACCCAAGTTGGCAAACAAGCATACGGTCCACCTGATGGTAAGTGGTCACCGTAGCCTATGGACGCTTTCAACACCAGAGGCATCACTTGTGCGTAGCCGACCTTTTAGTAAAGGAAGAAGGGAAAAAGGAAGTGGAAAGGAGAAGGAGCGGGAAGGGGGAAGAAGGTGATTGGGCCTCTGGCACTTTCACTTACCGAACGAAACACAACAGTAGGAATACTGCTATTTTACGTCGATATTCTGTGAGAGGGTAGTTCTTCCCCGGTCGAGCCGGCCCATTCATGCTGAAGTCAGTGAGGCTCTACTACTCTAAAACTGGTCTTTGCAGCACAGCAGTCACAATATCGCTGCGCCACCGAGACAACCACAACTTATTCTAATATATTTTCAGGCTAAACCGAAGCATAGACAAGCCTCTATGTATAATGATGAACTTCATGATGGCGCCACCGAAAGCTGTGCAGAAGTACGCTGATTTATACCTGAGCCGAGGCATCGACGTCATGGCTGTCTCCTGCACGCCGTGGCAGCTCATGTGGCCTGTTAAAGGATCACAGGTATGTCTGGCTGACGTGGCAGTTTCTTTCGCTTATTCAATTTCAAAAGAGAATTATTGAACTATTCTTATTGCTTATGTTGTGGGGTCTTGACTAACATTGAAACAACAGACACAAATAACACCCAAAGACGAAATAATTATTAGAAAACAGCACAATATTTTTAAAAAGCAACTCACGCTAGGTATATTTTCTGTGTCGCGGCGGACTTTACAAACATTCAAACAGCGGACAAAGAACGTCCAGACGCCGAACAAATATTTGTGGATCACACACGTTTTTGTGCCAGGTGAGATTCGAATCCATAATACTCAGCGCAGTGGCAGTGACGAGGCGACAACTTACACCACTATGTCATTCGTGCATTCAAAGTAACAAAGTGTGCTTTTTATAAATCTATATCTGAAGAGTTTGGTGAATTACACCCACACTGCCAGCTACGTTTTTATCTCATATAATACGCGGTGATATTTTTCCATCTACCAGACTTAGCTCCAGATCCAAATTATTTACTGCTACTGAGAAATTGTTGACACATTATAATCAGCGGCTCGCATTCACATGCGATGCTTCACCCTGGCAGTCATTATACATCACTAGCTGACCCGCGCACCTTCATCTGCTTCACATAAGAGAATTTTCCCCATTTTAAAACATTTTTCATTGATGCTCCGCTCCTATTGGTCGTAGCGTAATGTTATATAGTCTATATAGCCTTCCTCGATAAAAGGATTATCTAACACTAAAATAATTTTTCAATTCGAACCAGTAGTGCTTGAGATTAGCGCGTTCAACCAAACAAACAAACTCTTCAGCTTTATAAGATTAGAATAGATTTTAAAAAAAGAACTTGTCCAGACAAGGCTTTATCCTTGGGTCTTAAGAAACATAGAAGTTAGGGATTCAACAACTATTTTAAATTTAACAAATTTTGAGTACCATGTGGTGAAAATACCACTAAACTACTGCGCCCCCCGCCCCGTGCAGTTAGCTCAATCTATCAACATATCTAGACCATAGACTTAAATATAGCTTAAGAAACCTGAATATCACGAATTGCAAGAGTATATTAAGATCGATTTAAAAAATATGTATTCCAACATATTTCCAAAGTAAAATGTTTACGAAGTAAGGATTTGTAGATTTATAAATTAAATCCGATATTACGAAGACGTAAACGAAACTTGAGAAAACTAACTAATAGTTAACCAAGGTTAAAATATGAAAATGATGTAATATAACCAAACAAAAAACTTGATAAATAGCAGAGTATATAAAAAATACCTTCTCATATTAATAATTGGCGAAGTCGTTTTCCGGATTACTGGTTACATAATGATGATCATAATCTTGCACTAATGTTTCACAAAAAACGTGTGACAAATGATCAAATTACAAAAACGTTTTAAAATCTATTGAGCTTTTCTGCCTGCGGCTTCACTCGGAACAGTACTTACTTTTTCTGAATAAAAGATATGGTACCTTTCATCCAGATAATAGTTCTGTTCTGTAACCCTTATAACGTGTATGCTAAATATATTGCATGATGATCGATCGAGTTATAAGAAACAAACTATATTTATAATAATAGTTAGCATTCAAGACATTGCCAGGATGATGATTAGATTTGGTAATGGATTTGTAATGTGCAACATTATAATAATACAGGTACTAGATTGTACCTACCGCTAATGGATCGTAAATTGCAGCCACCTTAAATACTTAAATGATTTTTCTCACAGATATTTAGGTACCTACTTGCATCTATATCCAGACAGAGCACTGATGACAGTCTTAAAATAAAACGTATGTAAGCGAAACAAAACATTATAAAATAATGTTTATTACATGTATATTCTAAAAGGCTCTATTCTATAGACGGTACATAAAAGCGCATTTTATAGGTTTGACCTATGTATTTTTATCAATGGGATGTTATAAACAACCGTACCTACGTAAAGAAGTGTGGAAAAACATTTACGACACTACGGACGTATGGATGCTTTTGACCAAAAGAATGTAAATAGGCGTTACTGCTGATGTAATTGGCTGAATCAGCAACGGCCAATCAAATCACTAGAAGCGAGTATCATTTTAACGGGTATGAGCCTCGCAGTTGCTAGATAATGCAGTTCAGACATTCTGGTTGGTTCATCATGTTGAATGCCTTTAAAGCTTGTAGCATGTCTTTAACAGGACATGATGAAAAATAAGACTACGGAACAGCTATTTATGTTCAGACAAATTTGATCTGTATCTTTATACGACGTAGGTGCTATCGGACCGATTGCTGAGGTTCTTAGAGGTGAATGGCTGCGGTTCTGCTCACCCCCTGTTGGTGCACGGCTTCTCCGTCGGCGGTTATGTGTGGGCTGAACTCCTCGTACACACCACGAAGGACAAACACAGGTTTGTGTAATATCAGATATTTCATTGAATAAATAATCCATTCTGACAAATACCAAAGTGACTTTGCTTGCTTAAAACTTTTTCACGACTAAACAGCTACACCGATACAGGTGAAATTTGATATAAATATAGATTAATACACTGAGGAAGAACATATGCTAATACCTATGCAACACTATCGTTACAACGCTAGGAGTTGCAGATTCGGTAATGTGTGAGTGAATTATGATTCCAGGTGTGAGCAAACGACCATACGATATGGTAGCTATTTACCATCGTATGTTTGTTCGTTACCATAATGGTCACTAAGAAACTATAAAATAAATATCTATAAAGACGTTCTTCTTTTTTTATGTGGGGGAATGCATTGATGCATACCCTTCCGCGGGGGCGGGCGGAGGGATTATGTCGGACTCACCGGGGTAAAAGAAAGATGTTGAAAAGATAATGTACCTCCCGGAATACCGACTAAACCTACCACGGTGTTCCTCGACAAAACCACTATGGATAGGTCCGCGCGAATCACTTTCGCATGCGGTCGCGACCCCGCCGAGGTTACGGCCCGCCGTATGAAACGGCAGGCCACTACACGATAGACCTACCTATAGGCACTTCTTACGTAATCCCTACTGCCCCCCCCTCCCCCTCTCTCTAGAGGGGAGACGGACTCGACACAGAGGCGCGCGTGGGAACACGCACGCCGCCTCTCGGACCTGGTGCTGAACGGATGGCGGGCAGGCCCACAAAGCCCACCACCCCCAGGTCAAACCTCAGGGTGGCTGGAGGTCGTCTCGCGCTCTCCGGCGCCCGGCTCTGCGGTTAGGGATACGGCTACGGCCGGGAGCGAGAGGGCAACCGATCCGACTGCCGCGATCAACTCATGGCGCTGTGATGCCCTGGCGGAGCAAACCTCCAAAGTGTACATCCCTTCCTCTACGACTATCCCAGTTTATGATATAGCGTTCCTCTACACCAACCAATTAGGCTATAATAGAGGAGCCGCTGTACCTTCCAGTGCCCGAGAGCACCTTCCGGGACCAGTTATAGACAGGTCTTGTCCCCAAATCCCGACTCTCCACCCTAACCTCAGAGATCCGGTTCTCGTAAGCGAGCTACCTCGTGCCCAAGTGACACTACCTATTCTCCAGATAGGTACCGGAGCAATAAAGCCGCTCACTACTCGCAACTCAAAGGAGTTGCTAACGATAACCTCGCTGAAGCCGACGGAGAAGCCGCCTCCCATATCTCCAGTATGGTACCGGAGCTGTGTAAGGCACGCTCACTTCCCGACATACATCCGTATGCCTACCCAAATAGGCCTACAAGCCGGGTGTGGCCCGAGTCACTCCAGCTATGACTCTTACTTGCTGAGCAGGCAAGCTCCCGAGATGCGTTGCGGCAATGAAACCACACTGCCACTTCGCTAAAGGCAACTGTACAAAGTGTACAGCGCCGTGTCCTCAACAACGTCGCGGCAGTCACCGCAGTGGTGACAATCGGGCGACTCTTGCCGGCGTATACGACACAGGAACTGGCCAAAACAACCGTGGCCAGTCATTACCTGTGTCAGCCGGAAGGTGACGTCGCCATGCCGTCTCTCCAGCCACTCCTCAAAACAAGGGACTTACCGCCACGATTGTGGCGTGTCCGATCTATAATGACTGACTTAGGAACGCCGTCCACCATTTACGCACACCAACTCGGTAGCATAGTTTTGACGTACGTACGAAAATTACTAAATATTTTATTCAGTTAATAAACTAGTTTAGTAATTTTACATTAAGTACGTATTTTTGTGATAAAAATAATGAATGACATGACAACAATGATTTTATCATGTAAGAATGCTTCATTTTTAACCCCCGACGCAAAAACGACGGGGTGTTATAAGTTTGTTTCTTTACATTTTTTTGTCGCGTGCCGTGTGGGATTCAAACCCAGAATACTCGGGTCAGTAGCAGTGGCAAGGCGACCACATGTCCACTACGCTATCTGCGCAATCAAAAACAGTCCTTTTCGGCCGATTGTATTTGTATGAGCGTGTATATACTTACATTATATGTATGTACGATCGGTTCGGACCAAGGCACTTTGGTCAGGCAATTTCTAGTTTAGAAGGGTTTGTGTATGCCTACGTCTATACATAAACATTTATAATCTAAATCTGCTAATATTTACCCACTTTTTCAGGTACCAACCTGTGCTGGACCGCATAGTCGCCCAGGTGTGGGACTCAGCGGCGGACATACACGAGATCCCCGTCGGCTTTCCCACCGCCGTGTTTCCTAAGAATAAACTGTTACAGGAGTCCTTCAGAGCTTATATCAAGTACGTAATAATATCAAAGTCAAAGTCTGACCGAGTCATTCAGACTTTAAAAAATAATTTCACGTTTATATTTGCGTTCAGCCATGACCCTGATCCGGTTGAAAGTGTTGTATTTCATTTTCTCTTATGACATTTTTATTAACAGCATATTACCGGGCGGTGTATCCAATACTTTCACTCCTTGTTACCTGGGACCTTGAAACAGCTGGCAAAATGAAGTACCTAGTATAATTTTGTTTTACAATATTTACACGTGTGAAGAGCAAAAACTATTACCTATCTAACTTTATTATTTACGAACTATTGTTTGAAACTTCGCATTTCCATAATATTTTTTTTAAGTATCCATTATTCAAGCGTTGATGTCAAAAACACTTCAAAAATTTACATTCATTAAAATAATGACTTCATTAGGTAAATTTTACCTACCCTCTGTTATTTGATTGTACCTAATTGTCTATAATTTTGACAATAATACTTTAGATTAGGTATACATTTAAATATTTTAATAATTAAAATATTAAGTATCTTAATAGTCATTTATCTATTTTATTTGCTTTAACGGCGAAGGAACAAATTGTAAAGAAACTCTCATCCCCTCAAATGTTCAATACTTCGTAATGCTATTGACGACGTTTAAAATCAACTCGCAATTGACTAACAGGGCAGAGCTCTCATGGATCCTTTGCAGCTAATAAGTTACCACTTTGCCGCGCCATGACGGTGTCTTCTGAATAGAGACGTCTTCCTTTTGTCTCTCTGTCAGCTAAGATGTCGGCCTTCTTTACAAATACACTGTCTATTCCCTCGCTCTCATAGTCCTATGGCCAATAACTTCACGTACTTTCGGGCAAATCAATCTTGAAATAAAAGCTTCATAACATTAAGTTGGCTCGACTAGAGATTTGGACTCGGAAGACAATGATCGTAGCCGTATGCCACAAGTCCATCAAGGCAATAAATTTTTGGTTTCAAAATATTCATTAAAACCATATCTGATCAGGGCCCACATGAAGATATTCCACAACGTAGCGACGAAGCACTATATGAAGGCGACTGAGGTGTTTCACGCGAATCCTTGCAAAGCTCCAGGCTTGTTCCTAGTCTCCAAAACGGATCCCATCGGAGCTGAGAAGAGGAGTAGAACGGTTGCAGCCGCGTGGGAAAGAATTGGGATCAAGGTGTGTATGATTTCGTGACGGTATGCTTTTTACCAGAATGGAAGTATTGAAATGAAACTACTTTATTCGGATTTTGTCGTGTTGTTTATTTAAAAACACTTATTACTTAATTTTGAAACTATGACTTCTATCATTAAATTTACTTGAATTTAAGCTATTTAAATTATTTATATTTAACATAACACTTTCCACGACGTTTCAGTTGCTTTTCAGCATCCATGTTCATGAAACATTTTTATGTTTTGATTTTCTAATTGATATACAGTACTATAAAGAGTTAATTTGTACTGTACTGTACTGATCATACTTAAGTTTTGTCCTAGTCAATACTTTTGCCGCAAAATTTTTTAAACAGTTTACGAATTTTACGCTCATGCCTACGCCGCGGCGAAACCAACGGCGACGCCAACGCGTTGGTTTCTTTTGCGACCGCGTGTACCTAAGTCTTAGCCGTGCGATTAGAGCAACCGATTACAATATTTGTATTATTGTATGAAAAATCTTATAAATTATGAAAAGTGGTAGAGCAGTAGATCCTAAGCATTAATATTTCTCATTTCTAGTGTAATTTCAAATGCTGGGACCGTTCACCTCATGTGCAGCACTACTTACGTCACCCTGAGGAGTACAGAGCCACGTTGTATTCACACCTGGAACAATGTGGAGTCTTCAAGTCATAATATTAACAAACATATGCCATCCGAATTAATAATAAGAATGGGTTTGTGTTAGCTATAATTGAAAACACGCTTAAAATATTTAATACCAGTGGGAATCGACGAAAAATAAGTTAACTACTAATAAAAAATATGTATAATGACGGAAAATAGTTACATTACAGTATTTTGAACTCAATTAACTAAAGGAACGGAACATTATTTTATTAACATAATTCCTATTATAGAAAGTACCTATTAATAATATTCAGGGGCCTTATTACAAACTCTTATTAAACCTGTCAAGTTCCAGGCAGTTCAAATAACTGCCAGGTTTTGTTTCGTATTATGACATGTGAATAGTTGATCGTCTTCATGCTGGCTAGTTTGTCGCTGGCCGATTTGTGACTTGACAGTGCATCGTTTAAAAATATTACATACATGTTTGTCGATAAATAACGGTTTTAATTTTATCCTATTTTCTATGATAATATAATTAAAACTATTATTTTTAGGCTAAAATAAAACAAATATATCTTTATGCTATCATATCATGAATTTTATCATTATATTTGCAGCATTAAACAAAATATTATAGGTAACTAATATTCGGTTTCAGAACGTTGCGCGTTGCCGATTGAAATGTCATTTCCAGATACACATTTAAAGTTGCTCTACATACATTGACTTATTTATTACTCTACATAATTATTATCTAGTTTTGATATCAATATTATGTACCTAACATGTATAAATTTATGTTTTATAAATAATCTTCAATAATTATCACAAATTCTTTTTTTTAACAATTGAACGTGTATACAATACAAAGAAACGTCTACAAAACATACTATTATCAGAAAGTAATCAGCCATCGATGGTGCTTATAAAAAACAGGTGCATGCGATTTTCGACCTTATTGACATTACTCAGAATTTATCATTTTATTAACGTTTTAATGTCAGACAGCAAGAAAATATTTAAAAAAAAGTCTGTCATGAATTGTCTATAAGGTCCAAAATCGCATGCACCTGTTTTTTGTAAGCACTATCGCTGGCTGATCACTTTCTGGTAGTAATTTGTTTTGTAGACGTTCATTTGTTTTGTAGACACGTTCATTCGATTTACACAAAAAAAATACAACTTATTTTAGGTACCTATCCCCGTGGTACAACTAGTTGGACATAATTCCACCGTTGTACTACGGGTCATAATCATAAATTGACTGAATTTTATTGACTTACCATAGGAAAACATTATTTTATACATAAATAAAGCAATACAAGATGTACATAACACATGTAAGTATATATAAGATTTTTGTATTTTATTTAATATTTTTTATTAAGTAATGTAAGTAGAGCATATATCATGGCGCCACATCGTTTCAATCGGTGGTGGCACGAAGAGGAAATGAAATTCCTTCTCGTACCTAATGTGCCTATCATCCCAAATTTACTGGAAAACCTGAAAAGCATAGTTAACTCAAATAATAATTGTTCATCGTCACAGATTTCATAAATTAACTTAAAACTAGGTATATTACATATAAATAAAAGCAATAATTAATGTAGCTATTCAAAAAAAGCTACTCCAGCATAGCGTAAACTGAATGGTTTGTTTTGTTTACAATATGGCGACTTTAATATGAAACGAAATGTCAAATGAAAGCTCGTAATACGGTATTTGCCAGGCAATACTCGATCACCTGTCACGTGACCGTTGACTGGCTGGAGTTAGCACGCTTATAATACGAAATTGCAAGGCAGTTTAGTTTACGCCGTATACTGGCTGGAAATAAGAGTTTGTAATAAGGCCCCAGGTCAGACGGCACACCATCAGTTCGACAATATATGTATGTGTCATATTTTTTTTTTTTATCTTGGTTGTATACTTTGACGCATACCTCTCCGCGAGGCGCGACGGAGAGGTTATGTCAGACTCACCGGGGAAAGATGGTGAGCGACATCCCGGTAATACCGACTAAACCTATCACGGTGTTCCTCGACATAACCGCAACCGGCGGGGCTGCACGAATCGCTTTCACATGCAATCGCGACCCCGCCGAGGTTTCGGCCTGCCGTATAAAACGGCAGGCCACTACGCAAATAGACCTACCCTTTGAACACCACTAATTTAATCCCTATTGTCCCTCTGAGAGAGAGAACGGACACACGATACAGAGGCGCGCGTGGGAACACGCACACCGCCTCTAGGACCTAGTGCTGATCGGGTGGCGGTCAGGCCCACAAAGCCCACCACCCCCAGGTAATACCTCAGGGTGGCTGGAGGTCAACTCGCGCTCTCCAGTGCCCGGTTCTACGGTTGGGGAGAGGGTTTGTCATATTTATATTAGGCTATACAGGGCAACTCCAGTCGACTGTTGTAGTTTTCCGGTAAGCGCTACGATCATACACTGATATATTATAATTCACAGATATCACATGAATGGTCGCTGAAACAAGCTGTTTAAAATATTGTTTCGTTCATAATTGTGCATTAAATATCCTCCATCTACTCAGCTAAAACATGGATAGAATAAATCCAAGAATAAACACAAGCTATTTAATATAAACTAGCTACCCAATCTGGCTTCGCACGGATAGTACAAAACTTTAACATATTTAACCTAAACCTTCCTCATGAATCACTCTGTCGATTGGTGAAAACCGCATGAAAATCCGTTTAGTAGTTTTTGAGTTTATCGCGAACAGACGCCGCAGGGAACTTTGTTTTTTAATATGTAGTGACGATGATTTGCTTTTATTCCACGTTTCTCTACATATCTTACCCTAGATATTAGGCACATTTTATTATTTTTATCTTCACAATTAAAACGGTACAGTACAACAATATCTTTCTATTTCTGGAAATTGTAGAATATTATACTTAACAACCTGCGCAACCTTTATTTGCAAGGATGTTTTTACGACTAGAGCTAAGATTACTGGCGGTGTACCACTATCTCTATCGAATTGAAGAGAACAAAACACATCTCTTTCATTCGTAGTTATTACAGTAGACTCTCGGTAATCCGACAAACATTTACAGAGCGGTGTCGGACTATCGAATTTGTTGGATTATTGAGTACTTACTACTATATACCCCCTATAGTCCGACAGTTTTTGATAAAGATTACCTTGTGATCCGACAAATTACAAATCAAAATGAAGTTCCAACCTGTTCAATCATACATTATATAAGTAAAGCTAAGCCGAAATAAATGTTATGTGCAGTGACAGGCATGTCGGATTACAGGAAGCGCCAGATTAGACAGGGGCCAAATTACCGGGGGTCCATGTGGAACACCTATAAATACTTAGCTTAATCCATTGGGATGGGCACTTTTCGGTATTATTTTGTATTTATAGCATCTTACTTTTTTTTTAATAAGACTGATGACCGCGGTTTATCAAACAGTCAGTACAGTTTCTAATAAATATCTTAGCATTAGCGATGGGCGACTGTTATCGAAATAAAAACAAATTATTCGAAAATGCAATTTTCGTTTCGATTATCATGCGGATGCGAAATTTTTAGATTTACAATCTCAACGCTTGACCTGGACATAAAACAATGAATACACGGGTGACTTTGTGGTCAAAGAGGTCGCCTCGCTACTGCGCGAATACGCCGCGTGTTGTGGGTTCGATACCCACACGCCCGTGTACACGGTGAATCCGATCTCGAATAATATCAATTGTTACACAAATGCATTCGAATAGGCAATGCATTCGATTCTTATAACAATCGCGCATCGTTTTTTAAATCTAGTTCTAAAGCAGAGCTAGACTTATTCATAATATCTAAGCATAATTCTTTATACGCTTTGTAAACTTGCATTTTGTTAACTAAGGGTTTGTTTTATGTAAATAAATAAGATGTGTACTTAGTTTTTGTGTTTTATTCGTCAATTATAACATACCTGTATTACTCGTAGTTTAAACGGTACTGGGAATATAGACAACCTATAAATATAATCAGGTGAGCAGAATTATTAATTATTCAGTTAGCCGACCAGATACAAGAAATTAAATCATTGCATGTGCAAAAACGAGATAAAGCTTTACCTGATCTTACTCTGTAAAATGCTGTGTTATTCTTGCGCATGCAATGACAATCCTTTAAGAGTTTACGCTTTACGGCCCATTCAGTGTGGCAAAGATGCACGTAAGTCCAAAACGCATAAACGCTTTTCCGATATGGTGGTAAGGCCCATGCGCCTTAATAAGAAAGGTTTTTTATATACGGCGACTTCGGATAACGCGAGATCCTCCTGTCGCTCCTCACCTGATTAATTAGATTGTATTATATCAATGACTATATAAATAACGACTGCGCCAGGCACCTTTTAGATGCAAGCAGCACAACACTGTGTGTGAAGTCTTAAAGCAGGTCTAAGTTTAGCAATGGCAATCATATTGCTTCTTTACAATTTAGTGTAATCTCGCTCATTAGACTCACATCCGAGTCGGCTGTTATAATTTAAGTGTTACTGCAATAACCATGACAATGACATATACATATTGTTACTAGCTGTTCCGACAGACGTTGTCCAGAAAAGGCGAAAAAAAAATTCTAATCTAAACCTTGAACACACACAAAAAATTTCATTCAAATCGGTCCAGCCGTTTAGGAGGAGTTCACTGTCAACACACGTATATACGCGGTTAAAGCGTTTCCGGAGTTTTCTAGAAACGTCATACCCGGTATGTAAACAGAAAACAAAAGATTCGAGAATGTGCCAGCATTCTCTCTACTCTACTCGTACCGACGAATCTACGTAGTTCCGTAAGTATTCAATAGATGGCGCTGTAATATATTATATTAGACGGTACTGCCGATGCTTCCACACAATGCCGAGAGATAGCACTGGGTGTAACATTATGTAGGAAAAATATTTTTTTGCGTCAACGGAACGAGACGAGAATTAAAATTTGTTACCCTCTATAATAAAATATCTGAAATTTTCGTTTATGCGTCTTCGCCTCCTAATAATATGTAGAATACAATAATATGTGTATTCTGCAGGAATCAAATCACTTCACATGAATCGTAAACGGGTAGTTCACGATTCATATGAAGTGATTTGCAGATAAACTCTATATAAACAAAATAAAACAACATTATAAATTCGGTTATAATTTATTTACAGTTCAACTTGAATTATTACACATTACAACGGTTTTATGTTAAACCTGTGTACACATTAGTGTATTGCTTAAAATATTTAACCCTACAGGGTGAAAATATACATTGCATTGCCTACTTTTACCTCCGATATACAGAGAGAATCGAGAAAGAAATCGACGATGCAATATCCAGGGTTCGAGGGAGGAAAAAAGATATTATATGGCTAGATTTAAGAAGTCTTTTCAGAATGACGATCTACCTACGTGAATCGTGCTATAAGGTTTTAAAAAGTGATGACTGATGAATATTGAAAGATATTCCAATCTAAACTTGTTAAAGTTTTCCACACCATTGTTTCGTAGAAGGTAGATATAAAAATCCTACTTTCTACTTGATCACCGGTGCGCGAAGACTACCTATTGAAAAATCGACAAATGTTTGCCTTTTTATGATCTAGTATTGTATGCGCTGTTTATGGCGGACAAGGCCTTGGCTGCCAAGGCTTGACTCGATTCTCACATTAGATGAGTCAGAGGATTTTCTGTTAGAAAATACTAAGGATCAGCACAAGTTTTGAAAATGTGCTCGGTAGACGGCAAGAGTCACACTCCATGTTATATATTATGGAACTTTAGCAAATGATGGGTGTAATTACTCTCTTGGGAATATATGACATAATGTCTTTCTAGAATTCACTTAATTTTCTGCATCTATGTACTAACTGCAACAAGTCACTACCCTCTCAACATTTCAAATTTAGATTGCGGTCTAAATTTCTTATTTCTCTTTTTATTAGGATTCTTGTTGACCTTCTGTTTCGGCTGCTTGACTCTTTCTTTCGCCGCCATCTTTAACCGCTGAGATCTCTTACTGTTCTTCTTCTCCAGTTTAACAGTTTGTCTATGGATGTCTGCTTGCGCTCGTAGTTTATGGTTACTCCTCATTTTGTGCTGAGCTCCTTCCTTCGCTGTCAATCCTGTATACTCACCCATTTCTTCATCCCTAGGCTTATTAGCAAACTTTCCTGATTTATAATTATTATCATTATTCTGATTCTGGTTAAATTTGTGTTTGCCGAATTTTCTCCTCTTCGCCGCAGCGTAACTTTCGTCAGGCACCACGTTGGATTTCCGTTTCCTGTTTCGCTTATTATTGTCTGTGGCTGTGTTGTCTGTGTTGCCATCCTTCTTGGCTAAAGGATTGTTAGCTATGGACTTTTCTAATCTCTTTTTCCGCGCGTTCAATGCTGTTCGGTCTTCTATTGAGAATGATACGATAGGCCTCTGTGAATAATAAACGTTAAGTCAGTACACAATTTAGTTTGTTATCAATCAAACATGTGTGAGACTAGAAGAACTCCACAAATATTTTTAAAGGATTCTTTTCTATTCTCATTACAAATTACAAGTATTATTGTTAACCTCTACAGCTAAGCCAGAATTTTTATGTTAGAACTGGGTATGTTTGTGGGTTTACGACGTCAGTGTGTAGGATTCGCAACTCCAATGCCTTATACATCGGGCCACCGCTGCTGAAACGCATTGAACACAGTTTTAGTAAAAGGTCTGCATTCCGTCGAATCATAACCAAATGGCGCGCAATGGGGACGCCGCCGACAAACCACTGCCGCTGTCGTGAGTGTAAGGAGTTCGAATGTCACACACAGATGAAAGAGACATTTGAGTCTCTAAAGTTGATGTATATTATTGTATGTTTCGAAAAGCCCAACGCGACTCAGCAGTAATATTTATACTAATATTATAAAGCTAAAGAATTTATTTGGTTGTTTGGTTGAACGCGCAAATGTCAAGAACTACTGATTCGATTTCAAAAATTATTTTAATGTTGGATAGCCTATTTACCGAGGAAGGTTATAGGCTACATAACATCACGCTATGACCCTCGGGGACGGCGCAGTAATCATAAACGCGGGTGAAACCGCTGGCACATCTAGTTTCTTATAAATAAAGAAAATAAAGGCAGAATCATGAATCACGAGGTTTCAACTTTCATATGCGCGTCACATGTCCTTGAATAACGGCTACTGCTTAATTCCCTAAGGAAAGTATCCGTGATACTTACATTGTTCCTGTCGAATATGTCAGGGTTGTTGTTCAGTTTGCGCAGACACGCCAGCGCGTCCTCATGCCGCGTAAACATCACGAACCCGTAGCCTTTAGACCTGATATACAAATATGAGCATACCTTTACAAAACCGTATCTAAATAATCATTATGTTTTTACTCATAGTCCTTAACAAGCTTGGACTGGACAAATAAATTAGGCATAGAAAGCAAGTTTTGTATACAGAGATTTAAAGTATACATAGCTTGTTAAGGACTTTAAACAAGCTATGTATACTAATCAAATAAGTATAAAGTCAATTCGTAAATTAAACGACCTTGTTAGCAATGCATAGAGAAATGAGGTGATATGTTCTTTCAACACAAGGGGTCCTACGGGTAGCCTAGGTAATCGTACTTGGCGGGCCGTAGCCCAATAATTCAAAATCTCTGTACCATCTGTATATACATACTATATAGTAACTCGCCGTGCAAACTTTGCTAGCGCGATTCAGATAGAACAAGTTGCATGGATAGCGTGCAATTAAATACAGCGCCATCTCTTATCACTAACTGTAACTTTTTCACTACAACAACAATTCTTGCACGTCGTATTTACAAATAATATTATTTAATACATTCATAGCACATCGAATCTTTAAATACTCTCGTTGAATACTCACGGGTGCTTCCCATCCTTCCCTGGCGGAGACCTGAGGTCCCGCATGACGCGACACTCAGTGACGGTGGCGCGCTTGTCTCCGGCGCTCACGCACACGCGACGTAACTTGGCGTCGTCGAAATGTGCCGGTAGGTTAGACACCACTATCCGGTACCGAGATACGAATCTGTTACACAAAATAATTTAATAGGGTATTTTACTCTACATGAGAAAAATCTAAAATATATTATTGAGTTAGCTCAGGCATAAAGCAGTCGGAAAACGTTAGTTTTAGTTCATAAAATAGCAAAATAAATTTTAAAATTCAATTCAAAGCTTTTAGTTTCTTTTTTAATCTGTTTCATAACACCATTAAATAGTAGTCGCCATGTTATTACGTCATAAGGCTGTGTAAACTAAGAAGTGTCAATTGTCAACAATGTCAACTGATCAGCGTACCTTTAATCTTTATAGGCCTTTTATTATTTTTATTTTTGCATTCAGGAACAGCACAGCACACCTACGATAAGTAGAATAATAACAAATTTTTGAAATATTTTCAAATAATATAACATACAAAATATCACTGCATTTGTTTACACAGCCAACTGACGTCATGACCACAGAGCAATAAGGAGTCCACTGCGTCCAGCGTTTTCGTCAAATTACACGCGAAATTTAAAATGCAAAATTTAAATGCATTTTCATGGCACTTATCTATTGAATAAAAATTTTGTGAATTTTTTGTTGCTTCATTAGCACTATAGAATTTAATTGAGATACTTTTCAAAAATGGGTGTAATACCCTATTTAGAGGCTCCGAATAACGATTTAGAGCAGCGATTCCTAAAGTGGGTTCCGCGAAACCTATTTGGCAAAGCAATTTGGTAAGTGTTCAGTTATCTTAAAAGGTTAAGAATCTCTGATTTATGTATGTCCTCGTAGGTATAGGAAAAAAATTTTAGAACAATCACATTTCGCTAGTTCTGTTGCGATTTTTCGTAATGTATATGTAGACCTGTAATGACAGATTACCAGCCTCTCCTGACTCTAGACAAATTAGTGCTCGGGTATGAGTAACCTGATTTTACAATAATGTTTCTTTAATATGTGAGGTGAGTAATTGAGTAGACTTTAAGATATGGAGTGCATGTGTGTGTGTGTGTGTTTGTGTGTGTGTGTGTGTGTGTGTGTGTGTGTGTAATATTACCAGTTTGGAAAACACAACAAAGATTCGCCTTCGTAAAGATGTGTTTTAGTCACGTTTCGCCAGCTATGTTTTATTTCCTCGTTATAGGCGGTCTTACAGTCACGTATCTGGCTCTTTAGACTCCGCTTGACAAATTTACATTTACTAGCAGTTTTCTGCAAGGAAACTCTCGGTAGTAAGATAGTCTCGAAATCAAAGCAGGGCTAAAGTGTTATCTCAATATAACACTTTTTGCTTTGTATTTTTTATGTGTTGCCCATGCATTACTTCTAGAATGATAAGGGAACACAGCTGTGTATATGAGCAGCAGTTAGGGTCTTTCAAGTATTGCGTAAGCACCAATGGGGTAGAGAGGTCTCTAATATGCTTTCTTGTATAATATATTATGACTACTTTTGCTGACAAGAGGAAGAGGAATTAAAGGGGTTAAGAATTACTAAAATCTTGCTTACGTAATACTTGAATGGCCCCTTATCGTCTACCATCAAATGGGCAGCTGATCTTAGACATTAAAAAGCAATCTGAGTATCAAACCCAGGCACTCACATACTTCTAAAAGTTTAGTTACCTGTTTAAGTTCTTCAACATCTGTGTCTTGCTGCGTTCTAACGCGAGTCGTTTGGACATGTCGGACGCCGACACGCCTACTGCTGCCTTAGTACCCGCTATCACCACTGGAAATACAAAATAACATTAAGGACGTCGCCATAATACTGCGAGAAATGGAGCAGGCAGCTGCCTACCCTTAATTTCTCTCTAATTCATAGACATATGTTGTATGCTAGTAAACTTAATAATCAATATTATAATATATAGAGTTTACATAGTATATATACATTCATATACTGCCGTGGTAATCAAGAGGACAGTAATTCAGAAAAGGCAGTTTTAGAAAACAGCACGCTAAATTTTGTTGCAATTTTAGCGTTTGTGATAAAACTATATACTCGATTTTTATATATTCTATATGTCAAAAGAAAGGAAATATATATGGCCAACAGACTGCAATGCAGAGGGTCTCGAACGGGCTCGAACCCACGTCGCGCACATCTGACTTTCGGAAGTTATATGACTTTTCGAAATGATGTGCGTATTGATTGACAATGATCGCCTGCTCCGTGCCTCGGAGAGCACGTTAAGCCGTCGGTCCCGGCTGCCATGAACATCTATGGCACTCGTTATTGGGAAGTCAATGCCCTATAATATCCTGACACTAGTCTAGCCTTAGGGTATCGTTGGCCTTCGGGTTGCAGAGGTCAGGTGGCAGCCGCTCCGTGTAAAAACTGATATCCAGTTTTTAATCCGGTTAGACTAGAAAAGCCGACCCTAAGTGACTTGGGAATAATAAAGGCTAGGGAGAAGACAGTAGAGAAGCATTCCAAATCAGAAATTTTATAATTTGCCATCTTTGACTTACTGTCCTCTCGATTACAACAGCCAGCATACATAGTCTCACGCCTTTATTTCTAAGAGGTAGGCACTGTACATATTAGAAGGCCTTTTGCCTCTTATAGGGTAGTTCCAGACTTTGTGCTGCTGTTGAGAATTTCCTGATAGAGAAACCTAATAACACATTGCCCGATCAAGTAATCGAACCCGAGACTTCATCCGCAGCAATAGTGTACTGAAGCATATTAATTATACACATATATGTACATAATGGTATATACTTAAATATTTGGTTTACCAAATTAGTATGACTATAATTAATAATGTCTTAACTCGAAAAATATGTGACTATAAGTTTTAATATTAGGTATATGTGTGTTAAGTAATTGCAATAGATTTTACATTTGTTTTATCTTAAATGCTCAGATAATCTCTCTTTTATTAAGATAGCAATACTTGAAAACCCACCTCCTTCCTTGACTAGATACAAGTTCCTGTTGTCCTTAGCTTCTTTCTTGTTCCCTTTCTGTAGGTTCTCTCTCTTGAGCGCCGGTTTGACCTGCAGGACTTGACCGTCCAGCTTCAATTGTTCCGCTGGCAGCGACAGGAATGTGTCTGCGTGCTCTTTATCCTAAACCATGTGAGTGATGAAGTTAGTTTTGTAACGAGAGATTCTGAAGTATGTAGCTTAATCTTACAGTACGTCTATCCTACAGAAAAACGCCATATAACAATGTAAGGGTTTCAGGATATCCCTTACATTATTAATAACGGACCCAAAAGAAAATCCAGACACCAATCAACTACTTGAGTAATTTTTTTTACCTGTTCAGTGATTGTATATGTCAGAGAGAATAAATTATAAAAGAAATCTAGAATATATAAATAAATAAATAAATATTCTACCACATAAACACAATACCATCTAGCCCAAACTAAGCAGAGCTTGTACTATGGGTACTAGACAATGGATAAACATACATAATATTTTTTTTTGTATATACTTATTATACATAGAAACACCCAGACCAAGACAAACATCCATGTTCATGCACACAAATGTTTGACTTGTGCGGGAATCGAACCCGCGACCTCAGGCGTAGCAGTCGATTACGCTAACCACTACGCCATCGAGGATCATTATAAGCTACGGAATAAAACAACTAAGTAAATGACAGTATTGCCATCCTATTTTATTTTCTCATCAATTAAATTATACTCCTTAACATTTATAAGCATAGACGCAATAAATACATAGTCACAACTAAGTAAAAACCAACGTTACTGCTTTCCGCGCGGTACTAAATGGGGTTACCATAGGTATGAGGAGTACCTGCCTCTGAAATCGCTTTTATCTTATCATTATATTATTAGAAGAGCAGCGATAGCTCAGTGGGGAGACCAACAGACTGCAATGCTGAAGGTCTCGGGTTCGAACCCACGTCGCGCACCTCTGACTTTCGGCAGATATATGACTTTTCTTAATGATGTGCGTATTGATTGACAATTATCGCCTGCTCCGTGCCTCGGAGAGCACTTTAAGCCGTCGGTCCCGGCTGCCATCAACATCTATGGCAGTCTTTATTGGGGAAGTCGACACAAAAGATCCCACTGGGTCGAAATGTCGCCGGTCTGTACTGTCTGGCCCCCACAGAAGATAAGATATAATTATATTATGTGATATAATATCCCTGACATTGCAAGCGATTATAGGCTGTTAATTAATTAGTAATGGTATATAAATCAGGCTATGAGCTTGTATGTCACTTTTATTGAATAAAAAATACTTACAGCAAACTTGACGAAGCCAGATCCTTTAGAATGCTCAGTCATCCTGTCCATACAGATGAGCGCATATTTGATGGGGCCGGTCCTCTCTGCGAACTCCTTGAGTTGGTCGTTGTCTATACTGAACGGTACGTTCGTGATGAATACCGTACACCCGTCCTCGGCATCGTTTAGCTTTATACTGCCAACAAACATTTAATAAATATATCTATACTAATATTATAAAGCTGAAGAGTTTGTTTGTTTGTTTGCTTGAACGCGCTAATCTCAGGAACTACTGGTTCGAATTGAAAAATTCTTTTAGTGTTGGTTAGCCCATTTATCGAAGAAGGTTATAGGCCATATAACATCACGCTACGACCAATAGGAGCGGAGCAGCAATGAAAAATGTTGCAAAAACGGAGAAAATTGTCTTATGTGAAACAGACGAAGTTGCGTGGGTCAGCTAGTTATAAATAAACTATCTCAACTCAACAAACTCCTTATGAGTAAATTCATTTATTTTGAATTCTACTAATATTGTAATGTGAAAGTTTGTGATGATGGATGGAAGTTTGTTTGTTACTCTTTCATGCAAAAACTATTGAACCGATTACGATGAAACTTATGATAGCTGGAGACCTGGATTAACACATAGGCTTATTTTTATCTTAATACATATTCCCACGGCATCGGGGCTTACGCGGATGACCCACGGGGCACAGCTATTAATTAAATAATTTTTAAACTTTTCAAATGTTGTAGCTCATGAACATGAGTCTTATTGTTGTTTTACTACATTTTTCCCGCGGTTTAACTCATGTTCATCTAAATTATGACAATAAATATCTATCCTTCGCGAACATTAATTTTTCCTTGGGTGCCCAATATCCTTTTCTGTACCCCTGATGACATGACGATCAGCCAAGTCAGGTTAAGGCGTGAACGCTAACAAAACAAATTCATATTCGCAATTATAATATTAGTTAAGACTTGAATTTTTTGTGTAATTACCTTATTAAAAAATTATATAATTGTAATATGGTGATTCAGTATTTGTTAGTAAAACATTTTAATCAATAAGTTATGTTAACCAGTAATAATTCTCACTGAAATCTATAATAGAGGGGATTCGAATTTTTATTGCTCGCTTTATTAGCTCAACATCAATTGTAACATAACCGTTATAAGTACAGACATGCGAGAAAGATAGCGAGAAATCTCCCATACGTCGTCACCTTATCCCATAGTCTTTACTAACCGTTGATTCGGTTTAACTTTGACTTCTTCCTCCTCTTCCTCCTCCACATCCTCATCTTGTTCCTCATCAGACTCCTCGGCGTCCTCACTGTCATGTTCGCTCTGGTCTTCCTCTCCTGACTCCTGTTCTTGGTCGCTTTTCTCATCCTCGTCACCATCCGAATCCGAATCGCTGTCTTTCTCTGAGTTTGATTCTTCATCACCTGTGCCAATATGTTGGTTAATTTATTTATGGCAAAAGGCAGTACAAACATACTGTCTATGTTTTGGAAAAACGAGATTGGAGAAGTGAATCTAATGTTCATCCTACCGAAGATTGCGGCAAGAACCTCGTGTTGTGTTCTAGGATGCGTAGGGTACAGGGCTTAAGTACCTAAACCATCAGCAGAAGCACGTAAGCTAATCTTTTCTTTATAAAAAACAACTCTAGTGATAGGAATCAAGGTCTGTAGAATGGGGTACATACAATTAACTGTCGCAAACTATAGTCCTGTATGGGACTAAAGCTAACAGTATTTAAAGTAGCGGCAGCGACGACCAAGCCACTGTTAGCCAACCGCGCCATTCATGGAATCAAAAAATGCGTAGTATAGGCATATAATATCAGCCCTGTATTAAAATGTCCCACTGCTCGGCACGGCCTCTTTTCAGTGTACTTTTGACTTTCTTCACTTCACTTCTGTACTTTTAGTCCATAGTCTACCACGCTGGCCCAGTTCGGGTTGGCATACTTCACATATCTTCGAGGGCATTATAGAGAACTCTCATATATGCAGATTTCCTCAAGTTGTTTTCCTTCACCGTTAAAGGGAGAGGTAATCAACTATTTTATTACACATATAACTTTGAAAAGTCAGAGATGCGCGCCTTGAGATCGAACTCGTGGCAGTCCAACGGTCTCTCATTAGGATATCGCGGCCATAGACATATAAAATCAGAAAATCGAAATATGTTGAAGAAAAAAGAATATAACAAATAGACCTTATCAAAAATGTGAGCGAAGTTGCGCTTTAAAGTAAAATACTTACGGTCGAAAAATGTTGAAGAAATAGAATATAACAAATAGACCTTATCAAAAATGTGAGCGAAGTTGCGCTTTAAAGTAAAATACTTACGGTCGAAAAATGTTGAAGAAATAGAATATAACAAATAGACCTTATCAAAAATGTGAGCGAAGTTGCGCTTTAAAGTAAAATACTTACGGTCGAAAAATGTTGAAGAAATAGAATATAACAAATAGACCTTATCAAAAATGTGAGCGAAGTTGCGCTTTAAAGTAAAATACTTACGGTCGAAAAATGTTGAAGAAATAGAATATAACAAATAGACCTTATCAAAAATGTGAGCGAAGTTGCGCTTTAAAGTAAAATACTTACTCTCACTCTTGACCTCCGCCTTAACTTCTTCACTGGACACGTTCAGGGGTTTCTGATCCTCATCATCACTATCTGAATCTTCTTTCTTTATATTCTCTTCCAGTTCCAGCTGCTGGTTGACCTGGTGCTGCATGTATTTGTTCTTTGCTACAGCCCAATCAACAGATATCGGTCGACCTGGGATAAAAGCAGGTAATGTTATCCTATATATTTCTTATTCTCATGGCTAAGGGTTGTGATAATCAAAAGAAGCATTATGGCTCAGGTCTATATACTGATAGAGAAAATACGAAAGTAACTCCTATCTCCCAAATTATTCATAAGGTTTTTAAGCTAAGCTCTAAAGGCTGTTTATTGAAATATGGGATAGATAATGTTTGAGAACTGTAAGACAGCACAAGTTATTTAAGTTATATTTAAAGGATTGAAGATTGTTTAATATGGTGTGATTAATTCGTTTGAAATTCGAAAGTCATAAGACTATTGCTGTTATGTGAACTGTTTTATTGTTGCGTCAACATCATGTAAGTCAGATTTGTGGGGCTTGCAATTAGGTAAAAGCACATTCACTTTTTATGGAGCACATTCTTATTTAGAGCCTGAGAGAGTGAGCATTTGCCCTGTAGCGAAACTATCAGCTTACTCATGCAATTTGAATTTGTAACAGTAACATCAAAAATTCACTAAAAGTTAAGTGTGATTATTTTATGATGTAGCCACCACCACAGATCAATGTTGGTAATATTTCTACTGCCCACCTGACCTGGACGCCATTGATAATAATTATTATTTATTTATATCAGTATAAATTCTTAGTTTTACAATTGCATCTTAACAATAACATAAAGTGCTCTTACAGATATTTGCCCAAACTAGGTCAAGCCTGTATTTTGAGCGACAAACTGCTTACATATTATTATCAGTATAAATAAAATGATATTATAATAACTTTTATAATAAACTAAGGTAAAAGTAAAAACAATTAAAATTAGTTTAATATTCTACTTTAAAACTAAATTAGCAAAATTTTATTTACAGATTGCAAGTAACTGCTTGGTTTGGTCATATGACAGAGGTTGAATATGAGCAGAAATGAAGTTTTTACTGCTAAAATAAATTAATTTATAAATGCTTAATTCTCTATTTAGTCTATTGCACAAAAATGGACCTAAAAATGCAAAAAATACTTTTGTAAAATATGGTTTGAGCATGATTGTGTGGTGCAGACTATATCTTGCCATTGCTTGTTAGTTATGTCAGCGTACCTATAAGGTAAGCATCGCATGTTGTTTTAGTATTGTGTGCATAATGAAGATTTGACGGACAGTCATTACTTTGCAGGATTTATATATAATAAGCTTGTAGGTAATAGGAAAGGGCGGCAGGTGGCAACTTTTAAAATTGCTCTCTGAGCTTGTTCAAGAGGCAGCATAGTAGTTTTCACTGCTCCACCACATGAAGTAATGCAATATTGGATAATTGATTCACATGGAGCTAAAGTTTTTGAAATATATATATTAATTTACGAATTCTATTTACTAAACTATCAATATGCTGTTTAATGGAAAGTGTATCATCGACTATGATCCCAAGATATTTTATGCTCCTAGTTTGCAGGTTAGGAGGGCAATTACACATGTTTGTTGCGGGGTTTTGAAGCGGACATTTGTGTGCCTATATACTAGATTAACCCGCCTGGGTTAGTTATACTATAGTTATTCCTGCGCATAGAAAAGTGAATATATTTCGTTTTATCGGAATTTAAAGTTATTAAATTTTGTTGAAGCCAATTCACAATATTAAAGCCAAGCTGAGCGTTTTCATGTAACTCGTTGTTGGTTTTAGCGGAGAATATTAGCACGGTATCGTCGGCGTATGATATTATGTTGCCGTTTTCTAATATAAGATTACATAAATCGTTAATATAAATCATAAACAGCGTCAGACCGATAATACTTCCTTGGGGAATACCAAAACCAGTATTTTCTCATAATTACCAGTAGTATTATCTATTTTAACGCATTGGTGTCGGTAAAAAGTTTGAGTTGATTACGCCGTATACCCAAAGTTTCCATCTTGTTCAGAAGTATAGAAATAAATATCAAATGCATTTTTTAGATTAAGAAAAATGCCCAATGTTTGATTATCCTTACCGAGTTGCTCTGTGATATAATGAGTCAAGCTATGATCCGCATCGGCGGTGGATAGTTTGGCCCTAAATCCAAATTGCTTGGGTGAAAGATAATTGTAATTTTCTAAAAAGTTGACTAATCTAGTGTTTATTCATTCTAGTATCTTAGATATTGATCCAATATATTTATATTCAATGATTGAAATATATAATCATCAGGCATGTGTGTCTGAAAATACGTTACCTAAGAATGGTTTCATATTGGTGTTCAACAGAGCCTTTTTCGCCATCGGCACATTTTTGAAGTGCACGAATGCACATCCAACAAGCTTCCCATCTGGCTTCTTAAGCAATTTCACCTCTAATATGTCACCATAAGACTCAAAATGCTCTTTCAGAGTTTCTTCTGTTGCTTTAAATGATACATTTCGGATTATGAGACGCGCATTGCGGTTTACCCGAAGTTTATTTTTGTCTTCTTTTTTTTTGTCTGAGTGTTCTGGTGTCTCTTCTGAAATAATGTATATTAAAATATTAAAAACCAAATTACAGGGTAAAACCATACATATTTTACGTCTAGCAAGGAATAATATATTTTTAACTAATGTAAATAGAAGAAGTTCTTAACTAATCTGAACTTCTTAAGTCACAGCATAGTTTTAATGAAATAATAATGCTAATCTGTATTTAAGTAATAATAAATTGTTATTTATGACTATGATTTTTATGATAGCCATTAAAATATACCATTTGACTAGTAACTGTGACTAATGTGTGCTTGGTTAAATTCTCAGGATGTTCATTTAATTACAAGTTTATTTATAGTTAATTTTAACTATAGGTATGTGCTCTATTATATGAAACTTAACATTTAACTAGCAAATACCTTCTTTGTAGACAAAGCTCATATTTGTCAACTGCATGTGTATATATGTCTAAGTACAGACAAAGTCAATTAAATAATTAAATTTATTAGGAACTTACTCTTAAAACTGGGTTTGTTGTTGTCATCTGAAGAAGCACTATTAAACCTTGTTCTAGTGACATTGTTCTGCATGTTTTGTACATAGTTCTTTTTTGGCACCGCAAATGATACATATATAGGGCGATCTGAAAAAGTGTTAGAATGAAGACAAGCAGAAATAAACATATTCTTAGGAATTAACCTTAGCAAGTTTATACTACAGAGTTGGATGGATTTCCATATTATATTGTTGTCCTTTTGGCTGAATGTTTTGCCTGTACCTAGAGACTAACTAAAACTCTCTTCCTTGTGCTTTTGCTCTCTCTAA
The DNA here is from genome assembly GCA_963675205.1 of Catocala nupta. Lineage (NCBI taxonomy): Eukaryota > Metazoa > Arthropoda > Insecta > Lepidoptera > Erebidae > Catocala > Catocala nupta. The sequence continues at coordinate 22,295,678 of OY776094.1, read as the reverse complement.
ATGAATAACTGCTTTTTTACATACAGGGTGGATTAAACAGTGAGGCTTTATTTCTAACTACATATAGTATGTACCACATACAATCTCTACACCAAATTTCAGTTCAATAGTAGCAGTAGTTTAGCCACAGGATAGACTTTTAGTTTTTGCTAAATGGCAAAGGGTTGTATCTGCCCTAACAGCTGACCGAGAGTCTAAGCATACGTATACGTAAAATGTTGCCGCTCTTGCACTTTTATGAAGAGAGTGAACAAATCATAATAAACGTCCCGCTCTTATTCAATAAGAGTAAAAGAAAAGAAAATAGATCACTATGCACACTTGAAAGCGATTGGGCCTCGGTCATTAGCCCGACGGCTGGCGTCCACATTTGGAAAGACCATCGTACCTATTGTATATTGAGGTCCTAAATCCTAATCCTAGGATCCTAACGAGTTAAAATCTCCAAAAATTAAAAGAACTTTTTTAGTTTGCGACAGCGCAGCGCCCGAGCCCCTCGGATCTTTGGATTAAATAGTGTTTGTGTTTGGCTTTTTTAACTTTGTGACACACTGTTTGTTTTTTGTTTTTATTGTGATTACTTGATTAGACACGCTGATTGCAATAAAATGCCTCCCGTCACGTACACGTCGTCCGAATACACTGACATGATATTGATATACGGTGAATGTCACGGAAATGCCGCCCTAGCGCTGCGAACATACAGAGAAAGGTATGGAGACAGCCGTACATGTTCCAGCAATGCCCGCACTATAGCAAAGGCAGTACAAAGGACATGGGAAAATAAACCCATAGTGCCGCATCAAGAGGGAGTAGCTGCAGAACAAATCTTCGAGCATTTCGCCCGTAACCCTACAAGTCTTCATAGAGCCGCGCAACAATTCAGAGTTAGTCGTGGCACCATGAATACGGTTTTAAACGTAATAGGCGCAAACCTTACAAATTTAGAAAAGTCCAAGCCTAATTGACCCGAGACTTGCCAGTTAGGAATAGTTATTGTCAGTGGCTGTTAAATTACGTTAGTATCGACGATAACTTCTTATTCAATATTGTGTGGACCGATGAGAGTACATTTACGCGCAACGGCATTTAGAACAGACAGAATCGTAGATATTGGAGTGAAGAAAACCCACACATGTTTCGGGAGTCCGAACATCAATACCGCTTGTCACTGAACGTGTGGGCGGGCATGCATAAAAATCATGTCGATCGACCCTATTTTTATTGACGGCACCCTTAACGCGACAAAGTTTTTGGACATATTAAATGGTCCCGTTAGTGAGTACGTAGATGAACTGTCCGTAGCCGAATATCGGCGGTTGTGGTACCAGCTAGACGGCGCGCCTCCACATTCAGTGGTGCCTTCCAGGGAGTCGCGGACTCACAGAAATGTTTGGGCAGATTCGGCCCCGTACGATGGCCCCCCCGATCTCCGGACCTAACGCCTATGGACTTCTTTTTGTGAGGGTACGTGAAAGGTGAAGTGTACGCCACGGATGTAAATACAATAGACGAACTTAGAAATAGAACAATTGTAGCATTCAATAAATTAAAAAGCTTGGTAGCGGACAATAACTTCATTGTAAGACTACAAAATAATATCTTACGTCGATATCAGTTGTGTGTAAATAAGAATGGTGGACATATTGAAAATTTAAAGATTTGAGGTGATTTGTGTAGTTAGTAATAATTATGTAGGTACTAAATATTATGTATAACGTATTAAATCATTTTAATTTGTTTGAAAAAAGTGATTTTCTATTTTTATCTTTATTGAGTTTTTAACCGTTTTGAATTAACACTGTGCCCATATGGAATACTTTGTCCATTTTAATGCCCATCGGTCATAGGCACCTTGTATAACATTTAAGTATATTGTTTAAATAAGATTGCTATATACTCTGTATTTAATTTTCTAGATTCTAGGACACAAGATAGCCGTCTGCAAGTGTATCTCTTATCATATGTAATTTTTTGTTTTTACTCTTTTTATTTTTTTTCATGGTGAGAAGCCAAATTCATTACTCTAAATTAGTTATATTATTTTAAGTCCATCAACTTGTTAACACTGTATACTGAAATTAAATTTAAGTTCCCGACATCAATCGTCAGGCGTCATGTGTGGAGTCCAGACTAGATGAATATACATGAGGTAATCAAAAACTTTTGCCACAACTTTCTTGTGTACCAACAGCAAAGAAAGCGACCATTTCACAAAACTAAATTAAATATCTTACCCATAAATGGTTTCTTGTTTGTAGCTGCAATAGCTTTTTCAGCCATTGCAATGTCGGCGAAATGGACAAATCCACATCCAACTAATTTCCCATCCGGTTTCTTTAAAAGGTTAACTTCATTGACGGTTCCAAATTTGACAAAATGCTCTTTTAAAGTCTCTTTTGTAGCTTTGAAAGAAATATTTCTGACAATGATCCTTCCATTGCGTTCCGGAGGATCATTATTAATTTTATTGTTTCGAACGTCATTTACCCCTGAATAGAACTCGTCATCCATTTGTCCCATCTTTTTAGTAGTTTATGTTAAGGTTTTCTATTAGAAACATACGAATACCACGACGTATTTTCGATAAATGTTCACGTGGTGAACCAAAACATAACCTTTATAATTTTCTGTTTATAAATTGTTCAGCACTAATCCACGTACGTAGGGACAATATTTTCACACCGTGTAGGTATTGAAAATTTCAACTAGATATATGAATGATAAACATATATATATTTTCTTAAACTTTTTCTATGCGCCGTGCAGTACAAGATATACATGCACTTGTCAATGTCAATCTCATGTCATTGGCAATTTGTCAAAAATGACAAATATGTCATTCACAGTGTGACCAACAGAAATCCGTCAGGTCTAGCCTAGTAGATAGCCATTACATTTTATGGATTTACATAAATTTAATTATTTCATTATATTTACACGTACGTACGATTATTAATTACATAGGATTACCGACGTCTATTATAGGAAAGACACAGCAGAAGTAATACCTACTTTTGTCTAGACAATTGTAATGAATATATAGGCACCGACTATTTATATACCTTTATGTACAGAATTAGACCCATCTGAAAGGCTTATCACCTTCAAGATAAAAACGCACATAAAATGCCAACTGCAAGAATAAAGATAATGGTGACAAGCTCAAAACTTCACTATCCTCAGATACTAATGGGTTCAAAGACGTTACTATTTTTTAGTAAGAAGGTATATGTTTGTGCAATTAAAACAACGAATACTGATGAAAACAATATGAAAAACCACACTAAACAACAAATAAAATGTGTTTAGTAAAACCGGTATTTACCGAAATTGCCGAATTTATTTTTACTTATCTAAGCTGATAACATGAAAATTATCTAATTCTATACCTCTCATTATCCTCACAAAAACCGATTATTGAATCAATTGTTAAAAATCTTAACTAGATTTCTAACACCATTACAATAGAGAACGAGCTTCCACAGCAAAGATATTGGACCAAAGAGCGACACTGTAAAATCAGCTGGTTGTCAAAATGACATTTTCAAAACAATAACCTCAATCACAAGAACGTATTATTTATAAATTTATCACCAAAATGAATTCCCGCGTCGTGTTTAGGATGTGTAACAAATTACTAATACCTCAAACTATATACAGGGATTACAGTTTCAAAGTTGTTAAGCGTCCTGATCCAAAAACTCTCAAAATGCCTGCGCCGGGCTCTGCGCCGAGTATAATGGAGATTTTAAAGGAAAAAATTAGACTAAGTGGACCTATAAGTGTTGCTGATTACATGCATATTGTTACCACAAATCCCACTGAAGGTTACTACATGAAAAAAGAAGTCATCGGTCATGCTGGCGACTTTATTACATCGCCAGAAATAAGTCAACTATTTGGTGAAATATTAGGTATTTGGTTTTTTGCTGAAACTAAAAAAATGGGTCCTGGTAAACCTCTTCAGATTGTTGAACTTGGGCCTGGTAAGGGCACTTTACTATTAGATATTTTGAGGGTAAGTATATCTCAGATTTAACTCTTATATCTATTGCTTATAATAGAAAAAATAAAGGTAATCTTAGATCGTTCTCAATGCAATTATAGTAAATTAATACACAGATTTGATCATTATAAAATAGCACAGGTTTTGCACACATATTCCCATGTAGTACTAGCAGTCAATGACATTACATGTAATTATCACTATTTGTTTAACAGAACCTTCTGGTCTGCATTTGGGAATAAGCAAGGCAAGCAGACAAGTTTTGTGGGCTTATAAAGATCTCTGTCATACTTGTAACACAATTGGACGTAATTATGCAAAAACGTTCCAACCCACAAGTCACTCAAAATTGAGATAACATGACTGGGCATACCTTTTTTGACACCTTACATCATTTTAGCAAAAATATTTCAAGCTTTATGGTTTTTTCTTGGTAATTTATTTTAATGTAGTATGTTCCAATCCACTCTTTTACTAAATAAGAACTTTCATAAAACAACAAAATGTAACATGTGGAGTGAACCATTTTAATAAGTATGATTCATATATATCTCGTTATAATGATTCAATAATCTTGGAACATTTTAGTAAAATCCATTTAATTTTTGTTTTCTTGAAAAATAATGTTCCATGTAAGTTGAAACGTTTTTATAAAACATAATTATCCTTCTTTGGTTTAAAACAATGTTCCATGTACGTTGGAACATATTAGCCCTTTTTTAACGCCCATATAATACTTTTTAGCTACATAAATAATGTTCCAAATATGTTGAATCGTATTTTTTACGTTCAACATGATCCCATGTGATATTTGCACACGTTTAAAAAATATTTTGTGTTTTAATAGTATTTTTACTAATAATCTAATATACAGAGTTGAGGTGTAAACGACCCAAAATATGTGGCACCTGTTAAATATAGAAAAATAAGAAAACCGACTTTAAAAAAGAATATTCTAAAACTGTTGTGCAAACATAAAATGCATTAAAAGGTTAAAAAATAATTGCGTATTCCTTTGAATAATTAAATTATTGTTATCTTTGGGGTCGGTATCAGCCGCCCGCGTCGCGTGCTGCGTCTATGTGTGTAATTGTGCATGCCAATGTTATGTTATGATTATAGTAAGACATCTCATGTTTAAGTACTTAGTTACAAACCTACATTGGCTGACACCGGCTCTATTAATAACAATAATTTAATTATTCACAAGTACACGCAAATATTTTTAAACATTTTAGTGCATTTTTTGTTTAAGAATAAGTACTCCATTTTCAAGTCGATTTTCTTTTGTTAACATTTTCGTTTATTTCTCGGTTTTAAGTGAATCTGAAGTTCGATATCTGATTTTATTTGTCTGAATATAAGATCTACTCAACGCGTTGCTCATATGTATGAGACAGCGCCGTTTAAATCAGACAAACGAGGAAAGAGAGTATAGCCTATCTTAAAATAGGAAATCTACCTCCAGGGCCATTTCAAAAGAGACTTGTAACGAGCGCAAAAATAGGCTTCCGAAAATGTGGGCTTACAGGAAAAATGTTTTTGACAGAAAAAATCGAGATAGGTATACCGATTAATTTTTAGCCATATGCATCTCATGATAATTCCAAATACGGTTGGGATGATATGTTTTATTCCGGAGTTCCGGTGCCTAATGGCTTCAGCGTTATATTAAAAGTTGTATTATAGAAATAATGATGTTATTAACTTTTTTGTGTATACCTTGTTGAGTTTAACAGTTGCACATAACCCTATACTATTAAATACTATGCAAAAACCAATTTGGAATTGTGTAAACACTACATATACATAATATGTACCTACGTAAGAGTTGAACCTTGAAAAACATAGAAGAGAAGCACTATATATAAATGATTTAGATTTTTGTTTGTTGTAACCTAATAGCAAACCAATTGCTCCAGCGAAATTAGCAGATTTACAGTGTTTGTACCTGTATATCTCTGAAAATTGTCTCGGATTTAATAGAACCTTGAAATGTTTTGAGTAAATCATAGCCGATGTCGATGGATTTGGGGGAGAGCCTAACTATGATTGAAATAATGTAGACATAGCTAGACGTAGCATATATGTATATGACTATGTTTCATTTTAAATAGAATTTTGATCATTTGTATTTTCTTTTATTTATTTACTTGTTCATAAATAGAAACTGCTTATAAGTTAGAAATTTTAAGTAAATTACATGTCGGACCGTTTTTGCAAAATTAAGTAAAATGAACGTCCATAAAAAATTTTTTTGTTTCATTTGCTTTCCAATTCCATTTTATCTAAATATTTCCCTTTTTTAATATAGATATCAAGCAATAGATACGTAATTAAATAATTAAAATATATTTCTTGAATAATACCTATAGTATTTATTCGTCTATACTAGTTAAAAAATAAAAGTATGCAATCGAAATTATAAATTTGCGATTATCTCAAAATGGAGTTGTTGTGGGTTGGAACGTTTGTGCATAACTACGTCCAATTGTCCAGATACATATTTGTAAAAATAATTGTATTAACCTGTGTAGCAATTGTAAGGCTAATAAGGTATAATTTGTACTGTAACTAGCCAATAATATTATTTTAAACTTCAGGTGCTTAATCGTCTAGGCTACCAATCACGGGATCTGAGCTTACATCTTGTAGAAATCTCTTCAACAATGCAGTCTGTGCAAGCTAACAAACTTTGTATTTCACACAGAGAAGTGGACCCTAACTTACCACATAACCACGAGGTAACATTGTAGGTTGGCTGAGAACATATAATGATATGGTCATCATCCACCTATTATTTATATTATCTATACTAATATCATAAAGCTGAAGAGTTTGTTTGTTTGCTTGAACGCGCTTATGTCAGGAACTACTGTTTCGAATTGAAAAATTATTTTAGTGTTGCATAGCCCATTAATCGAGGAAGGCTATAGGCTATATAACATCAAGCTACGACCAATAGGAGCAAAGCAGCAATGAAAAATGTTGCAAAACACGTGGAAAATTTTCTTATATGAAGCAGACGGAGTTGCGCAGGTCAGCTAGTCAAATATAAGTTTGTCAAAGATTGCTATATTATTAAACTCTGTGTAGCAATTGTAAGGATAATAAGGTATAATTTGTACTGTAACTAGCCTATAGCATCATTGTAAATTTCAGTATTTTAAATTTTGTATCTCACTGCTGAAAAAGGGGTGAGAAAATAGTGTGAAATCTTAAAATCGGCAATGATATAAATTACATCATAATTTAATTTTCAAAGTAGCATGTCCTATCAAAATTGCCTTGACCACATCACTTTTAAGTACAACAATAAGCTAGGTACCAAGTGTATAGAACTGTTTATAATTTAGAAAGTAATAAATAATATTCTATAACATACACACAACACCATCTAGCCCAAACTAAGCAGAGCTTGTACTATAGATACTAGGCAATGGATAAACATACATATATACATACAAGCAAGCAGCAGCGATAGCCTAGTGGGAAACCATTGTACTGCAGAGGTCTCGGGTTCGAACCCAAGGCGCGCATCTCTGACTTTTCGAAGTTATATGCGTATTAAATAATTAATTATCGCTTGCTTTACCAGTGAATAAAAACATCGTGAGGATACCTGCATGTCTGAGAGTTCTCCATAATGTTCTCGAAGATATGTGAAGTCTGCCAACCCGCACTAGGCCAGCGTAGTGGACTATGTCCTAACCCTTCTCACAATGAGAAGAGGTCCGTGGCCAGCAGTGGGACAGTTTAATACATAATGGATATATACATACATATATATCCATACATATATATCCAGACCAAGACAAACAACCATGTCCATGCACACAGTTGAGTTTCTTGCAGGTATCTTCTCATAGGCTCAACCTTGCCTGAACCTTGCAACTAGCATATTATACATGTAAATTCAGGTAATGTAATAAACTCACTAACCCCTTTGACGTTCATAAGTGTTACTTTGTGACCTAAATGAATAAATGATTTTTGACTTTGACTTTGACAAATGTTTGACTTGTGCGGGAATCGAATCCGCGACCTCAAACGTGGCAGTCAGTTACTCTAACCACTAAGCCATCGAGGCCGCCAAGGTGTTTGACTATTATTATTGTAGATTAACCAAATTGTCTTAATTCTAATATGCTGTTATTTTCAGGGTGAGACAGTAAGTGGCATTAAGGTATATTGGTACAATGATTTGTTAAAGGTACCTAAAGAGTTCTCATGGTATATTGCACATGAGTTCTTTGATGTTCTGCCAATACACAAGTTTGAGGTAAGCTATGAGACAAAAGTTCCGCTTTAACCTTTTAATCTTGTCAAAATACTAAGTGGCTACACAACTCTTGTTAAAAAATATATAAATAATAATAATATTCTATCACATACACACAACACCATTTAGCCCAAACTAAGCAGAGCTTGTACTATGGGTACAAGGCAGTGGATAAACATACACATATAACTTTTTTTTGTTAACTCGTACATATAGAATAGAAAATAGAAACTCACTGACCAAGACAAACATCCATGTCCATGCACACAAATGTTTGACTTGTGCGGGAATCAAACCCGCGACCTCAGGCTTGGCATTCGGTTACACTAACCTCTGCGCCATCGAGGCCGCCCTTTTATCTATATGTTAAATTTTGGTACTATTATTTTAATCTATCAGATGTGGCATATCAATTATACTGATCCAAAGATAATGCTTCCTTATAAAATGTTAATTGAAATGATGATATCATAGTTTCCTAATTATAAATATGAAAAATATATTTAGAAAAGATACTGCTTTGAGACTATGTTTTCTAGTATAGGGAGCGTTCAAGTATTACGTAACGAATTTGGGGGGAGAGGGGGTCTTCTGAAACGTTACGATGCGTTACAGGGGCGCGAGGGGAAGTTTGAACTACGCGTTACCTAACATTGTTTCAACCCTTCACAACGACGGTCGCGGAGAAATTCTTTTTCTCACGAATTTTTTAAAACGCCTTTTCTCTAAATTTTATAAATTTATTTCACATCCCACAAGACATTACATGCATGGCAAGACTGCCCAAGACCGTCGTGAAAGTCGAGTACGGCCACATCGTCTGACGAAGACGAAGTTGATGCAAGCGGGCTAACAATTTCGGAACCCTCTTCGTCTGCTCTTCGGATGCCAGTAATGAAAGAAACTGGCAACCCCGTGGACAGAGGAGCAGTAACTCCAATTAATTGTTTTTTTTTAATTATGTACTTATTTTCATTATAGCTGATTTTATTTAATTTTTTTTCGTTTTCGTTCGATCGTTTTTTTAAATACGATTATATTTTGACAAATATATTTTATTTCAGTTAGGTTTATGTTTCTAATTGCATTGCCAAAGGTAAAAATAAATGATTAAAAATTAAATTTATTAATTAATAGCTTTATTAGTAAAACGCTAAAATAGCATGTGAAGAACAATGGTGGATAAAGCAATTGTGTTAAGGACAGGGCCAAGTCAGGCAAACGACGTTATTAAATGCAGTAAAAATTTATTAGGACAAAAAAGAAAAATTAGAATTCTCTTACTTTTAAAAACAAGACATTTCAAATGTTAATAAATAATATTAACGCGATTAAAACAATAACATACGTATATTAGCGACCTTCCGGTACTTTACGTCACATAATTGTGACTTTCAGGTAAAAATGGTGACTTGGTGGTGGTTACGTAACGTTTTACTAGGGGAAGATGTGAGGTAAAGAAAAACGTTACGGCACGTTACATGGGGGAGACGGAGGGTCAAAAATCTCTAAAATTGCGTTACGTAATACTTGAACGCTCCCATATTTGATATTTATAATGTTTGGATACATTTTTCTGTAACAAAAATCAACCAAATTATATAATCAAAATATGTTTAATACAATTTGCTAATACCCTTTATATTAATTGATCTTTAGTATCGATTTTCATATTTAGTAATATACTACCAGCCCCAATATTTTTGATATTACTCAAATGTTTTCAAAATTCAATGCAAAGAAAATTAAAGTAAATCCATTCCAGAAAACTGAAAATGGGTGGCGCGAACTACTCATAGATGTAGACGGCGAAGACAAGCTGTACTATAGGATAGCCGCAGAAGCAAACAACGCAGTCAAGACTTTGGTGAGGCCACCATTAGACGCTGGTGATAAAACAGAATTGGAGATTAGTGCCCGATCCCTAAGTATAGCAAGGCAGTTGGCACAAAGAGTGGACGAGAGTGGTGGCTTGGCACTGATCGCAGATTATGGGCATGAAGGGGAGAAAGGTGATACCTTTAGGGTAAGTTTATGGCAATGTATTGGATACAAGTATTTGACCATCATAAAATTTATTGTTAATTGACTTTGCACACAGCACGCACAGATTGCAGCCATTGTGATGGTTAGCGTAACCGTCCCTCATGAACACGACTGTAATGCCCTATAGATTATACGCTTTACTAAAACACAAACAAACTAAGGACCACAGCTAAGTCGTTGCCGACTACCGCCAGTGATTACACCTTTCAGTCGTAACGCAAATCTGTTTTTCATTTGAAATTGTCCGAATAAGGATTATATTTTTATGAAAATCATCAATGGACTTACGTCTTAATTGCAACGACGTTCATGACTTAGTTGTTTAAGTGGCAGTGGCGTGGCGAAGCGATTTGCCACTGCCAGTGCGGCTACTGTTGTGGGTTCCATCCCGACATAGGACGACATTTTATGTCACCCACTAATTGTTATTCCCAGTCTAAATATCTTTTAGTCCGATATTACAGACAGAATGTATTTCATATGTTCTACATTCTTTCATTTCTGCAGGCGTTTCACAAGCACCAGGTAGTCAATCCCTTAGAGAATCCGGGTCACTGCGATCTTACTGCTGACGTGGATTTCAGTCAACTAAGGGTAGCAGCGGCCAAATCGCCGTCTGTGGAGAACTATGCACTAGTTGTAGGACCAGTGAAGCAAAGTGAATTCCTGGAGAGGTGTCAGGCTACAGCGCGACTTGAAGTAAGAATAATGTTATTTTTATCTTAGTAGCAAGTTAATTTGATCATCACTGTACAGTGTAGTGACTGTTACAGAGGAAGTCTCGCTTTAATTTTATTAATCGTTTAATTGCTCTATTAGACCATAGTGGTTGACTGCTGAACATAATCTTTCCAATATTCGTACTACAACATCCAGTTACACACGTTACCTTAAGCAAACACAAATATGCCCAAAGACAGCATTTGATAGTCATTATGAGTTGTGCAGAAGACTCAAACGAAACTTGCTGGCAAATGTATGTTAGTAATGATTACGATCCTTTTTTTAATATCCAAATATGAAACTTATTTTCTTACCGCCTGTTCCGTAAATATCAAATATGTATTAGGGTAATGTTTGATGTTGTACGATTTTTTATAAGTTTCAACAAAAGAAACCAGTTCGTTAAAGCGAGCGAGTAAAAAAAATATCAGTTTAAGACAATACCGCAGGTGTAGTGGGGATATCACACTAACTCCCTCGCACGCCTGCACTAAAAAGGGCTTACGTCACAGTGTATATCGTGCATCCTTTTCTGCAATTTGGCAATTACCCCTCTTAGTAATAAATGAGTTAGATGTATTAGAGTGAATTAAAAATCGTTATATTGTAGGTTGTAGCTGATGCTATTAAAATCTTATTATAGGAAACATTAAATAGATGTTGTTTATAAATATTATTACTTTATAGGTATTAATGCAGAATGCCAAGTCAGACGAAGACAGAGAAAAAATTAAAATGTGCTACGACATGCTAGTCGATCCTAAGAAGATGGGCGAAAGATTCAAGTTTATGGCATTTTATCCATCAACCATGGAAGAGATATTAAATAAATATCCACCTCTTGGATTCTCTACACCCGCCACGTCGTAGTTATAGAAAATTATTTTATTAGGTACAAACATTATATTGATTGTTAACTTGTACTCTAGAAGTAGTTATTTAAAGATGATATAATGAATTATATAAATAATAAAATATTTCTTCTTTTGCTTTCCCGATTTATACAGTGATCTCTCATTGTTGTAAATCTAAATACCTTAATACACGCTTTTATTTGGTACTAAGTACTATGTAGTAGCAGAACCATCATATACAAACAACAGTGAATTATATTTATAAAAAATAGCATCTTCTTAAAAAGCATATTTTAATAAACGTAAAAAGGCATCGAAAGTCGTGTTCTATCGACCACGATGATTAGAGTGCGCGGTGACATTGGTGTTGGACTCACAGGAATATGTGGTTAGCCGCTGAGGACGACATGTTCGTTACTCGGCAAGCACGTGGCGTTCGAGCGTCGGACTCGGGCGCGGCTAGTGCGAACCAGTCAGTCGCGCAAGGTACGGAGTTGTCTTTAGCGAAGTGGCAGTGTGGTTTCACTGCTGCAACGCATCTCGGGCGCTTGCCTGTTCAGCAAGTAAGAGTCATAGCTAGAGTGACTCGGGCCACACCCGGCTTGTAGGCCTATTTGGGTAAGCGTATGGATGTACGTCGGGAAGCGAGCTTGCCTTATACCGCTCCGGTACCATAATGGAGATATGGAAGGCGGCTTTTCCGTCGGCTTCAGCGAGGTTTTCGTTAGCAACTCCCAGAGTTGCGAGTGGTGAGCGGTTTTATTGCTCCGGTACCTATCTGGAGAATAGATAGTGTCACTTGGGCACGAGGTAGCTCGCTTACAAGAACCGAATCTCTGAGGTTAGGGTGGAGAAAGTCGAGATTTGGGGACGAGACCTGTCTATAACTGGTCCCGGAAGGTGCTCTCGGGCACTGGAAGGTACAGCGGCTCTACCTTATATAACCTTGACGGTTGTATTTATATCATAAACTGGACTAGTCGTAGAGAGAGTGGATGTTCCTGTTTATTTATATGTAACCAGACGTAACTTGAAGGGTTAAATGACTAACAATATAACATGTTAACGGCAAGTCGTCTTTATTTCTATACTAATATTCCAATAGTAGTGTCTAGGTGTTTTACTGTCGTTCGTGAACTACGCTTGGTAATGTATATATGCTTGGTAATATATAATCTATGATATTTCAGTACGATAGCTTAGAAATCGTTTGCCTATGCTTCTATTAAATGACGTTACCATACGTCTAACTGAGAAAATTTACTGATATAATTTGATGGCGCCATGCCTATATGGTACTAACCAGTGACTTGCTGTACGAAATAGAGGACCGCAGTAAATTGTCGATGAAAGTGGGAGTTGTCATTGGCGCGCTACTCATATATTACATATGTGGCAGTCTGCGCACTGTTCCTTTGCCTATTTTTGGAACGTAGCCACGTCCCTACGGGGAGTTGATTGGGCCGCACTAGCTGTGACAGACAGAGCTCGGAAATCTAAAATATAACTAGCATCTTGTATATCTAATTATTTCATTACAAGTGATCTTATAAGATTGGAGTTTTTTTTCCATCTTTCCAACAACCTCCTGAAGATACGGGTCTGCGGCAACAGAGACCCATAAATGAGACTACTGACTTAAGTTGGAGTTAAGAGAAGCGCCTACGCCGCCGACGCCATTTTCATCGGGTGCGTGTGCGCGCTACAAAACTTTTCATTGCGCGTCGCATGATAAAAGCTACTGCAAACTCGTCCAACGACGCCCTGACGGTGTCAGGTAAATTCCGCACTGTTTTCAAGGGCTTCGCATCGAGTGACCTTCGAGTACAACACGACCGTGATCACAGGTCGTAATCTCAAACAAACAAGAAGTAAGCCAGCTAGTGCTGAGCAGCGTGCACTAGTGCATATCATCGTGTGACTCGCATGTTTCCAGTGACAATCATAGCCTGCCGCTAAGTGTGTTTGGTACGATTTGGTGCATTTGGTGTTTGGTGTATTTGGTGTTTGGCGCATGTGGTGTTTGGTCCTAGCAACTAACCCGAACTAATACCTTACTATAACCTTAAGATATTTTATTTAAGTTTATTTTTCTTAATAATTGAATTTAAACTAATCACTGACTGAGTGGTAACAGGAGCTGACCTACTAACTTTTAATAATATTTTTTTTCTTTTCTTTTTCTTTATAAATTCCGTGTTGTTGGTTTATATAATCAAACATGGACATGGATGAGGTCATGGCTGAGCTTGAGAGGCTTCGGGCACAGAATGAGGAATTGGCTAAATAGCAAACTGCGCTCCAAAACAGGCTAGCACATAATGATTCCAATTTTTTTTCAGTTCATGGTGTCCGCCCACACTTAGCTGCCTTCTGGCTGGACCGACCTGCTGGGTGGTTTGCCCACGTTGAGGCCCAGTTTGATCTTTGTGGGATTACAGCAGACGACACCAAATATAACTATGTTATTTCACAGATTTATTCCAGGTTTTCCAGTGAAATGGAGGACTTGGTAGTTAACCCACCACCTAAAGGGAAACGGTACAGCTGGATTAAGCAAGAAATGATCCGGAGGTTCAGCACCTCAGATTCACAAAGGATTCGACAACTTATATCTGGTGAGGAGCTGGGTGACCGCAAACCCACCCAGTTCCTCCGGCACTTAAAGCTCCTCGCAGGTAATTTATCGGATGATTCCATACTTCGAGAACTTTTTATGCAGCGCCTCCCTAAATCAGCCCAGCAGATTCTGGCCACTCAGGCAGACATGCCACTAGAGAAGGTGGCAGAATTGGCCGATGCCATCCTGGAAGTAAATTGCACACCGGCTGTGGCGTTGGTCAATGCAGTAGAGAAGAATGAGACAGCTGACCTTGCTGCCCAGGTACAGGAACTTACACAACAAGTGGCAGCACTGACTGCAAGGCACTCTAGGTCTAGAGGCACATCTAGATCTAGATCCCAGTCTAGACCTAGGACAGTTTCTCCTGATGGTCTGTGCTGGTACCATCGCCGGTTTGCGTTTAAGGCCACCAAATGTACCCAGCCTTGTTCCTGGACTGCACGGTCATCGGGAAACCACCGGGGCAGTCAGTAATGGCGACCACTGACTGCAACTATACCAGTCGCCGCCTATTTGTCACGGATAAGAAAACGAAATGCCGTTTCCTTCTGGACACTGGCTCTGACCTCTGTTGTTTCCCCAAGCGACTGCTTCCTCCTACGACATGTAAGGCTACCGGTTATGATTTATGTGCTGCAAATGGTACCTCCATAAAAACTTATGGCATTCGGTCACTCACCTTGAACTTTGGCCTTCGCAGGGCCTTCAAATGGAACTTCATCATCGCTGACGTTGATACAGCCATCATTGGTTCTGACTTCCTGGCCTATTTCAACTTACTGCCCGATTGTCGTCACAGGCTCTTACGAGATGCTTTGACAGGACTCTCTGTCCCTGCTTCTGTCTCTAACTTTTACCAGCCTAGTATCCGCACAGTAGCCACAAAGAATGATTCACCTTTTTTAAAAATTCTTTTGGAATTTCCATCTCTCACAAGACCGCCTGGCATCCACCGAGAGGTGAAGCACAGCACAACGCATCACATCAAGACCACCGACGGCCCCCCTGTCGCGGCGCGTCCCTGACGGCTCGCGCCGGAAAGGTTGCGCGCTGCCCAGAAGGAGTTCATCGACATGGTGCAGACAGGTACCGCGCGCCCCTCCAAGTGCCCGTGGTCATCGCCCCTCCACCTCGCCCCCAAAAAAGACTTAACGTGGCGTCCTTGCGGGGACTATAGGGCACTCAATGCCCGCACAATACCAGATCGCTACCCTGTCCGTCACATAGAGGATTTCGGTCATAACTTAGCTGGTGCTACAATTTTTAGCACCATCGATTTGGTCAAGGCCTACCAACAAATCCCTGTAGAGCCAGCGGATATTTGTAAAACTGCCATTATCACGCCTTTCGGCCTTTTTGAGTTACCCTATATGACGTTCGGGTTGCGAAACGCGGGGCAGACTTTTCAGAGATTTATGGATGAGATTGTCCGAGGACTGGAATTGTGTATCCCGTATGTCGACGACATTCTTTTGTTCTCACGGGACGCAGAGGAGCACTCGAAACACCTCCGCACTCTTTTTGAGAGGTTAGTTGAATACGGCGTCGTCGTTAACCCTGCAAAGTGCGTGCTAGGAGCCAAAGAAGTTACCTTCCTTGGCTACAAAATCTCGAGGGCTGGTATACGTCCCCCTGAAGATAAAATCTCCGCGCTGCAAGAATTCCCGCTTCCTAAAACGGCGCAAGGCTTGAGGAGGTTCTTAGGTATAATCAATTACTACCGACAGTTCCTACCTAATGCGGCCAACACGCAGGCGCCGCTTGTTGATTTCTTGGCTGCTTCTAAATTGAAAGGTAACAAGCCCATGCCCTGGACACCAGTACTGGAGAGCGCTTTCCATGCATGTAAGGACAGCTTATCCCAGGCTACTCAGCTCGCTCACCCAATACCTAACGCCCGTTTAGGGTTATATACTATGTGTATATATATATATATTCTCTCAACCGGAACCCTCCGACGACTTCGTAGGTAGACTACGTCGTAAGATGGCCGAACTTCGCCCAGTCCCGGCTTCCGCCCATACTTCGCCCGCGACCTTTATCTTCAAGGGCCTTTCAGGTTCGTCGCACGTCTTTCTGCGCGATGACGCCGTCAGGAAAGCCTTGCAGCCACCGTATACGGGTCCTTCCAAGATCGTGGGTCGTTCTGATAAAACTTTAACATTGGATATTTCAGGAAGAAAGGTAAACGTCAGCATCGACCGCATCAAGCCCGCCTACATGTCACCTGACCCCGAGCGAGGCGCTATCACCGCTCTCCCCACAACCGCTGGTAGCTCCGCCGCGCCGCCCGTAGCGCCGCCCGCACCGGCCCCCCCTCTAGCTCCTGTTAATCCTATCCCAGCTAGAAACTCGGTCCAGCAGCCCGTTATTACTCGGTCAGGTCGCCATGTTAGATTTAAGAAAATTTATAATGTGTAACTTGTTTGCGTGTACCGTAATTAAGACCTTCGACTTCATTTGTTTCTACTTACTGTGTACAATTTTATCTCTTTTTATTTACATAATTTGTACCATTCAGAATATTTAAATATTATATTTAATTTTGTGTGTAAACATGTAACCATTCAAAACAAATACCTTTTTATTCTGCTTATTATAAATTATAAGCTATTTTTCTCCGTAGGTGGTTGTGGCAGCCTGCGCACTGTTCCTTTGCCTATTTTTGGAACGTAACCACGTCCCTACGGGGTAGTGTTGAGTAGGACATGAATTTGAAATGAGTTTGTAAGAGTTCCCTCTTTTTTGTACTGAGCCAGTGCAATGTCCCACTTCAAATGAGGTGAGGCGCCTTGAAGCACAGCGGTACATTTGAAGTTATGAGTAATTTTGTCATCTAGTGTTGCTGTGTTGATTGTACCTTACAAAATGAGGCGAGGCGCGTCTTGAAGCACAGCGGTACATTTGAAGTTATGAGTATTTATGTCATGTACAATCTTACAAAGTGTGATTAACGTAAAACCAACCACAAAGTATAAGAAGCGAATGTCTTAGGACAATTGATAATATTTTCGTAACATTTTAAACAACGCAACGTGTCGAATGTAACTTGTTTGTGCAAAGAAACTAAAAGCACCTGTAATTTTGATTATTCGATTAAATATTTTATTTTACTAAATAGGCAATAACACAAGTTGATTTTAGAGAAGATACGATTTATTTAAAAAAGAATTAATGTTAGATTGTATAAGTAATATTTGCGAGCCTCCGAAGGCATAAAAGTAGCTACTATGCATACCTAGCCATAAATTTAAATAATAAACAACAGTAACAAAACTCTAATAATACAAATTAAATGCTTTAAAACCATAAAATATATGTAATCAAATAAACTTTTCTAAGCATAACAAAGTCGAAAAAAGTGAACAAAAGCGTTAGGTATATCGTTGTCTCACTCGGTGACGTTTATAATTGGTAAATAAAAAGATGCACTACTAAAGTGAAGCATGTGACGTGTTCTCTCTCACTCACTCTACGCTCATGTCATACACGACGAACGCGACATAAAATTTGAAGTAGTACATGAAAAAATTTTGAGCCGCTCTTACATTAGTATGTCTTGTACGGGACAAATGTCATGCCTCTTGTAAGTACTACTCAACACTACTACGGGGAGTTGATTGGGCCGCACTAGCTGTGACAGACAGAGCTCGGAAATCTAAAATACAACTAGCATCTTGTATATCTAATTATTCCATTACAAGTGAACTTATAAGATTGGAGATTTTTTCCATTTTTCCAACAACCTGCTGAAGATACGGGTCTGCGGCAACAGAGACCCATACATATATTATATGTGACTGAATTTCACAATTACGACAGAGTGATTCACTGTTTCTTCTGTGACAGATTGCCATGGTTTGCAATCGTCTACCCAATTTCAATTTATTTTTATCGCGAGGATTTAGCACCAATAATAATAATACAGAAGATTGCAGTCAAGTTTTTGAGGCTTAGCTAAGAAACGTTGTGCTTCTAGCAATAGATCAAGTGTTCAAGGGCAGAAAATTATTTATTAGAATTAAAAGTATTATTCAGCAATAAAACATAATTTATTATATGATAGATATAGATTTTCCAGTGCTAGAGGTGTATTTTACTCATATTTCACCAGCTACGATTATAAAAGATAGCGAGCCTTTTGCCATTTGCCGGGCATCTCGTTCTAAACTCCGTACGAAATACCAAAATATACTACAGTAAAAATTTTGGAAATAAGATCTAATGACATTAATCGACCCAACAAGCGAAACAATACCTATTACATTTACAGCAGTTACATTTATAAATACACAACTATAGAGTCCCCCGACAACGAACGCTTATTAAAATATTAAAACACGAATTTCTAGTATGGTTTAATTCAAGTTAATCCAAACAATCTGAACAGCTGTATTTAATTAATAATTACCTAATTTTAAAAGAGATTGCAAAGCAAGACTAAGTAGAATAAGAAAATACCAGCTAACTGCTTGATTAACTGAAAGCTACATCACCTCGGCTTCATTTATCAGTAGTTACCATATATAGACAACAATATTGATGTCAAATTTGCTCTCGAAATCCCTAAAATTCCAGACTCCCATCCATACTAACTAATCAGGATTTACCTTATACTGATTTTGTATGACCTGTTAATAAATGGTTTCTTACTTTATGCTGCAACTTATGCAAAAATACTTCCTTGTGTGTAAAAATATATTTCAAATCTCTTCCGAGTGATTTAAATATGATCAGTCGGGTCAGTGCTTATGTGTAGCTGTGCCTCTGAGTGTTGAGATTTGTTTAAGTTGCGATCTCAATGTACACAAGTAGCTATCTTATTGAAGAGCTGTGTGCAATGTGTTATTACTTATTAGTTACCTACACACAGTGCGCATTAGTCGACTCCGTATTGACCAACATGTTGGTAAATGAAGGTCCGCTTTATATATTAAGAATATTGTATTCTAAAAATAATATTATTAATTTACTGTTATTAACTATACTAATTGTTTATTTAATCTTAAGTTATTGGTCTATAGACTGAAATATTATTTTTGAAAACCGTAAATTTAATTTATGTTACCGGTTGTTCTTGATTTATGTTTGCAATTGCAATCTCTAGCGCTATCTGATCGGTCGGTCGGGTATCCGTCGATAGATTTGCATATTTTTATTTTTATTGTTTAGAAACTACCTAAATCATATCTTCTTATTCTTACTCACACCTTATATTCACTAACTAGTGATTAATTTCATGAAATTATTTTTGAAGCGGTCTTTGTTTCGGAAATTCATTGATGTGTATTCATCGAACTGTGATGAAATGTCAAAAATTTTCGTGGATTCGTGCCAATGGTCATGAAATTTTTCTCCTGTGAAAAATTTGTGATGAAAGTGCACTTGTGAACTGTTGTTATTGTTTAATTTTGGACAGTTTGTTTAGTGTTTTGTGCGCTGGTTAGCGGATACTCTGTGACAGTTGCATGATTTAACACATTTCGAGAAAGTGAAGGTAATGATTATTTTCTTTTGTTGTGGCTTTACATGAGCTATTTTAACGTGTTGGAGAGCTTATCGTTTCGTTATTCATCGAAGTATATATACATATAATTATTTTGGATTCCATTAGGAACTCGTGATGATACGGTGATTGCAGAAATCTGCGCATTTTCCATTGTTCTTTGCGAGCTAAATGTAAATATTTATTTAAAATATCTTATAAACAATGGTCTGGATTGTTATATAAACAAAAAATCACATGTATAATAGCACTTTCTACATTAAACATTCTTAATGCCAAAAACTAGTTTTCTAAAATCAAATCATAATCTATTCATTGTGTAGTGATTCTAATTTATAACATTAATTCTACCACATAAATTTATTTAATTTTTATTCGAAGTTTTACTTTAAAAATTATTGCCTTGATATAAACAGATGAATTATAAGTAATGTGTGCTTAAATTACACATACCTATTTAAATATTATGTGTTGTACTGCCTAAACATTTTCATTTACACAATATCACAATATCTAGACACAATGGCAAAAATATTGTCTGTCATCCAAGCATTGACTTAGGGAATAATTATTGTAAGAAAAATTTCCTTCAGGTGGTTATTTATTTAAATCTTTGTTCAATTGTCTTATTCAGATATAACCCAATAATTTAAAGTATTTTAAAATAATTGTCGACTTCATCAATTAGCTGGAAAACAGACAAAATAAAAAAGCTTAGATACTGGGTACTGCAATGCAAGATTTCAATATATAATGTTCCCATAAACATAAGACAATATTGTAGACTGTGTTTATAAAAAACATATTTTGAAGGATAGTACCTAGTCTTCAAACAAGAAAATATACACAAATAATAAATACACAAAAGTAAATAATTTACATGTATAGTGTAAAAGTTACTAATGTCAATTTAAATATCTCAACCTTCTTGTGATAACAGTGTCTTCTACTTCCTTGCTCATCCTGCTGTGGACAACATGATATTTCTCTAATCTGTGTGATCATATTTAAAATTTGTAGTAGAATGCATGCTGCCATTTAGTTAGTATTACATTATCTTGTTAGAGCCCTACTTGAACTGTTTTTGTTTTTTTACATCCATTGTAATGTGTCACATAGTATCGGCATTTATATTTTTTGAGTATTTAGCCCATAAAATGCTGATACTTTATTATTACTGTCCTTATTATTATTACCATTGCATCTTCATATCATTAACTCAGCCTGCATAAACAGTCATAAGCTTAACAGAAAATTTATGATCTAACTATACTACACATTTCCTTGGTATACACTTGTCCGCATATGGTCCAAAAATGTACATAATCATTAATTATCTTTTCCATTATACCAATATGCCATTGATATTTTTAAATGTCATGAATCTTTCATTTACCTATTGTATGTTTATATTTTTTTAAACCTTATATGTCCTTTACCAAAAACAAATTGTAATTCATAGCCGATTAACAATCAGTTTTAAGCATTAAAGTTAGTAAAATCAGGTTTAAAGTGGCATGCACTTGGTAGCTTGTATCCGAGCTGGTAACAAATACATGGTACAAATGTAGCAGTTCATATGTGAGCCTCTGTCAAAGAGCAGGTTAAAGCTGTCTGTGACAACCCATTTAACAGATATTATTATCATATTTTTACATTTACCATGACCTTCCATACAATATAATATCTGAAAATACTTTTACTTTACAGGCAATTTGGAGATATGAAAGATTACCATTAACTACACACATAAATAACTAGTAATCTTTCTTATCTATAATGTCATAACTTCCTGACTCCTTTTATCAGCTATGACTGTGTGTAATACTTGCAGTGTTATAAATTATAACACTAATATGTTAGATTAAATATATTATTACTGTGGTTTAATTATCAATTTAATATTTGCATGTATAATGTAATGTCTTTTAAAATTTAAAGGTTATGTTTACTCTATCTGACCAAGCCCAATAGCGCACAAGAGGAGGCTCATGTCAAAGGTCATGCAAATCCAAAAACATAATATTATAATATAAAATTACTTAATTTTACTATGTTGCCTCTATTTTACGAAATATCAAGGTTTAGGTGGTGATATAGTTTGTGACTGCTGTGTGCATATCTTTCTGTAATTCACCTTTGCTTACCTTTTTTTTTTTTTTTACGTGGGGGAATGCAATGACGCATATCCCTCCGCGGGGGCGGGCGGAGGGATTATGTCGGACTCGCCGGGGTAAAGAAAGATGTTGAAAATATAATGTACCTCCCGGGATACCGACTAAACCTACCACGGTGTTCCTCGACACAACCACTATCGACGGGGCCGCGCGAATCGCTTTCGCATGCGGTCGCGACCCCGCCGAGGTTTCGGCCCGCCGTATGAAACGGCAGGCCACTACACAAAATACCTACCCAAACTAGGCACTTCCGACATTATAAAAACCCTACTGTCTCCCCCCTAGAGGGGAGACGGACTCGACACAGAGGCGCGCGTGGGAACACGCACGCCGCCTCTCGGACCTGGTGCTGAACGGATAG
The DNA here is from genome assembly GCA_963675205.1 of Catocala nupta. Lineage (NCBI taxonomy): Eukaryota > Metazoa > Arthropoda > Insecta > Lepidoptera > Erebidae > Catocala > Catocala nupta. The sequence goes on along the minus strand of OY776094.1, from coordinate 22,273,097 downwards.
CGGGCAGGCCCACAAAGCCCGCTACCCCCAGGTCAAACCTCAGGGTGGCTGGAGGTCATCGCGCGCCCTCCGGCGCCCGGCTCTGCGGTTGGGGAGAGGGTTTAAACGCTCCCTCTCCCGCTCCGCCGCCTCCTTGTTGGAAATTACTTCCTCACAGAAGGAGGCGACGGCGTTCCACGTCCTCTCACTCCGGACCATAGACTGAACTACGGCCGGGAGCGAGAGGACAACCGATCCGACTGCCGCGATCAACTCACGGCGCTGCGATGCCCAGGCGGGGCAAATCGCCAAAGTGTGCAGCGCCGTGTCCTCTATAACGTCGCGGCAGTCGCCGCAGTGGTGACAACCGGGCGTCTCTTGCCGGCGTATACGACACAGGAACTGGCCAAAACAACCGTGGCCAGTCAGTACCTGTGTCAGCCGGAAGGTGAGGGCGCCATGCCGCCTCTCCAGCCACTCCTCAAAAACGGGAATTACCGCCACGATCGTGGCGTGCCCAGCACTGGGGTGCACAAGTCGCTCCTTCCAATTCGCCACTAGGACCTGGCGGAGCTCGGACCTTGCCGCCTCGACAGCGGGAAAAACAGGTCCTTCGCCCCGAGCTAGCGCCTCCTGGCGCCAACGATAGAGCGACGCCAGGAGCGCCGCTTCCAGGTCCCATGGCATCGATCCGGCGAGGAGGCTCGCAGCCTCGAACGAGATCGTGCGGTATCCTCTAATGAACCTGACGGCCATGGCGCGCTGTGGTGCACGAAGCGCCGAGATGTTGCGGGCCGTCAGGTTGTCCGCCCAAACTGGGGCCCCGTATAGGGCCATGGACCGCACGACCCCCTCGTAGAGCCTCCGGCAGGAGGTGTTTGGCCCCCCAAGGTTGGGCAGCAGGCGCGCGAGCGCACCTGCAGCGCCCCGAAGAATGGGGGCCAAACGACGAAAATGTGCTGTAAAGTCCCATCGACTGTCGAGCAAGAGACCCAAATACTTTAGGGTTGGCTCGACGCCGATGCGGACCCCTCCTACCATAATATGGGCCCCTGGAGGTGGCCGGTTCCGAGGGCCGTGAAAACAAACGGCCTCGGACTTGGACAGGGCCACCTCGAGGCCCAACCGCCGGATACGACCAACGACTTGTGCAACCCCAGCGGTCGCCAATATGGCCGCCGCCCGACCTTTGCTTACCTATTTGGGTATACAACATGTAACATAATAAACGCACAACCATAAACACCCCAATTAGATTATTAAATTGTAATAATAATATAATCATTAAAATGTTATTTTTATGTACTTAAATATTTTAATTTAACGAATTAGTTCTCCTTATTGTGAGCAGATAGTATGGGTATATTACAATAAATCTAACATTATTGCATTTATTGCATCAAAAACCTTATTGCCTTGAATTATGATACATTTTCATTTATTTCAGCTGTTTAATAAATGGAAGACTATAATTTAATTCATTTTAATTATTCTAGGGATAAAAAATTACCTATATTAAAAATTTATGGAATTGATTCAGTAGCCAATTTTGAAGAAACTCCTTTCAGGATGTGCATTTATTATGTTACATGTTGTATAGGTGGACACTGTGTATTTATGTATGTTGAAATCTAGTAGACTAAGGGTAACTTGTTTAAACATGCTTTCTGAGACTACAAGTCAGATTTGAAAATCTTTCTGCATTCTGTAGGCTATTTAGTGCAAAATGTAGAGAAGCAGTCAAAACCGTGAAGCATGGCTAGTGTTTTATTAATTTGTCATCAATAATATCCTGATCTTCACCCATGACCCTAATCAAAGCCACAAAATAATAAATAAGCAACTTAATTATCATAAAAACTTAAACAAAAGTGAAATTTAAATTAAATGAATGACTATTGAAAGTCAGTGCCTATTAACAAATTGACATTTATGAATCTAGTCATCTATCTACATATACTTACTTTATTGTGATATGTAATTTATTCCATATACAAATAAGGTTTAAATTTTGATGAAATGTTTCTTACAAATCATCAACAAATAAAATAATGATAATGAACCAGACTATTGATTTAGGTGTTTTTGTTGTAAGGTCAATGACTGTACCATGTGACCTAATAACATTAGGGAATCTTGTTTACCTGTTCTAACCTGTAACGCGTTTTTTCTGCACCAAAAGTCGTTTTAGTGATCATAAGGCGTTCCGCACGCCTTGTATTTCTTTTCTAACATACCGAAAAGTCCGGTGCGTTGTCGTCCGCATCTGCCCGCGCTTTCGCTCGCCACGGGAATATTATCGTTGTCCTACGTGTGTGTTATTGCATAGGACTCCAATTGGTTTATAATTCCTGATTAAATTGCCCGGTCCGTCGTCTAGGACCGCCTAAAGACTTTACATACATGCAAGTGCGGTGGTTTTCCAGGTCTGCAGAATACAGACGTGTTTGTTTTTATTTTATTTGCAGATAGCTATATCGAGGCTTACTTTTAATCCTATATATTACTACATTTTCGCGTTTTGCGCATTTTGCGTTACTATAAACGTCAATAAACCCGTGAAAACAGAATTTTCCTGGATGAAAGGTACCCTATGACCTTTTTTGTACCCTTGACGTATAACGTGTGTGAATTATATGACGATCGGTCGGGTAGTCAAAGCTTCAAAGCGTAACAAACAAATATGAAATGCTAGTTTTATACCACCACAAGGTAGCGCATAGGTCTCGCCTAATAGTAAACGGTTCGTGTTTACCGTAACTTATAATCGCTTGCAATGCTAGTAATAGGGCGAGTATCAGCGTTGGTAACCCTAGGGCAGAGGAATAAAAGGTAGGATGAATAAGGAGAGGTACTCACAGATCGTAACTCAGTAATAGTGTTAGTACTCTGACACCAGTGAATTGACACGGGCTGAGGCTGCTTATTCGTACCGTCATCAAATAATTGCCAGTAGGACGAATATAGATGGGAATGGAAGAGGTACTCACTGATCGTAACTCAGTAATAGTGTTATTCTGATACCAAAAGGGTGATACTACCCGCTCATCCACCAGTGTGTGGTACCATCATCAAATAATTGGCAACGACGAACTATTCCATTTCTTTACCGAGCCTCAGAAACCACGTAAAACTGGTTATCCTGTGCCTGTATGACCTGTATCATCTCTGGTCGCATCGGATTATCCCATCGGACTGTGAGTGAGGAAGTAGGAAGTCCCCTTAGGCTTGTGCTCTATAATATCTTCTGCGTATATGGATGGAATTTCACGGCGACTATTTAGATTGGTTGACGTGATCAAAATTAGGTCTAGAGGATATTTATATTATCATGGAACGCTGTATAAACAGGTTGTTACAAATAATAAAAGGCACTTATGATGCACTTTTTCTTAATCCTACGACATCGCACACCAGGATAAAATGTAGCCTGTAATAATCATGGGTATTTTAGATAGACCTCCTAAAATATTCAAACAAACTTTCATATTTATATTATTCGAAGGATAAAACAACAAACGCACATGTTAAAGCACTTGTCAAACAAGTGATGGCACTTGTTACCTATTATCGACACGTGTGATTTTGATAAATTTATGTTTGTCAAAATGCAGTTGCTGTAGAAATCTCATACACATACATGCATAGTCACACGCATATATCCTGAAGGTGTGGCACAGTTATAAGTTATAATATGACGCAGCTATGAATTTGAGTCCCACGTTATAGAGAGTTTATTCCTAGAAACCGTCACCGTAACGATATAAAAATCGCACATGTAGACCACCTACATTCGTTTCTTCTATAGATAAAATTTTTACTTCACGAGATTTAAGCACTTCTTAATACATTTCCAGGAACTTCGAATCTTTGTCCGACCCAAAAGATTAACGCACAAAACCAAACAAAAAAATATTATCGTCGTCTTAAAAATATCAGCTTTGCTAAAATGACGTCACTCCGGGCGTTTTTAGGGTCTTGTATAAAGCATGCAAGTTTAAGGTAATTGCCATTTGCCATCCAAAAACTAGGCGAAATTACATCCCACACATCACATAAAAGGAAAACAATAATATTCTAATATTCTAATAATAATACTAATATTCTATCACATACACACAACACCATCTAGCCCAAACTAAGCAGAGCTTGTACTATGGGTACTAGACAATGGATAAACATACATATATTACTTTTTTTTTGTAAATACATACATATTATACATAGAAACACCCAGACCAAGACAAACATCTATGTTCATGCACACAAACGTTTGACTTGTGCGGGAATCGAACCCGCGACCTCAGACGTGGCAGTCGGTTACACTAACCACTATGCCATCGAGATTTAGTTCTCTAAATTATACAAACTACATATTATTATGGTCGACCACAAATATACGATGTGTCGTACTCCGTCGTAGAAATGTACCTGTGACAGGCGTTTCCTTTTTATATAACAGTAGTTTTAAGATGCAAGTTTATTTGGTAATAAATGATGTCGCCTATGCAGTTAACTGTACGGATGTTGGTAGTATTAGTAGTCACATTGATTAAGTTCTGTGTTGAACTCCGCACATATATTTTGTAGCCCATAAATAGATGTTATGGGTAAAGTCTCCCGCGACATATTTATCCGGAATTAATCTGGTTATGTTTAAACGTTGTTTCTTATAAGTGTATCGTCGTTATCATAAATTAAACCTAACAATATTATTTTTTGCTAAAATGTCCGCATTTTCGGCTGTTATTCAATAAGCATGTGCCTAAAACCTGAAACTAAAGATGTCTAGTATTGCATGAAATATCCAAGCAATTAAATTCATTCTATGGTAGATAAAACTTCTCACAGTCCACGAGCGTGTATGATGAATGTGATTACTTAATTTTTATCATACACTCGCTCGTGGACTGTGAGAGCACGAGAGATATGCCAGGATTGTGACAAATGGCAATCCTTTAGTCTTTGCTTATCTCTGTAAAGAACAGGCGCGCATTTATGTTTGCTTGTAGTCATACTAGAATTTATTTTTGAACCTATAAGGGCTTTAGATAAATGCTGGGCTTTTTGGTTGTGTCTAAATAATATAATTTTACTGTTTGTCGATATTTGGAAGCCCAACATGGATAATATTTAGTATGTCTCTTAAATAGTATATTGAGTCATTGCATCTCATTTATAGTTAGTCACGAATCACGATAGCGCAATTCGTGACAACTTTCTGCCAGTCATGCGATTTGACAGTACTTAACACAGATACACAATTTTGCTAAATCCAAGTTGAATTGTCTATTCCCAAAACCGTATGCTTTATCTATGGTCTACATAAAATTCGAATTGTCCTTGAACGTGGTTGCTATTTTTACTTCGTACCTACGCAATTCACTTTGGTGTACGTAATCTTTGTGTTATAGTAAAAGTCTAAAAATACCTATGTACTAGTGTTCTAGTATTCTCTATTCATGACTGTACATATGTATATGAATTCTCTTTGAGTCAATATCTCTCTAACATTAGCGCAAGCGTATTACTAGTGAAGCGCGATTGTTACTATACCTACAAATAATAATTTGGAAATAAGGCGATTCCATATTTGAATGTTAAATGTATTTATTGTTACTGAAGGATTCCAAGTTATATAATATCCAATTTTTATAGTATTTTCGTTACTAGTATATACGTATTTATAGCATATCTGGTGCTAAGTACGAAAGACCTGCTTCATATTACATAATTTATATACATATTACCTTAAGCTTATCTATATATTAATACGTGAAGCAAAAACATTGTACCCCTTTTTACGAAAATTGCGCGGACGGAGGAGTATGAAATTTGGCATAGTTGGATAAGGAGGGGCGCATCCTACTATTTTTATAAAATATGCATTAGAAATACGTTAAATTAAGATAAGACACTACACGCACACAACCATGCATTTGACATGTTAACACCACTGTATACCCCTGATCAGCAAATAAATGATTTGATTTGATTTGATTTGACACACGCAGTCGAATCGCCTTTGTAGTATTTCGACATTGTTCGTCTGACGTCGTACATCTCTTTGTAACTATGGTTACCTATACCTTATTTATATGTAATAGAGAAAAACAGAAAACAAAGTAGCAAGCTTAGGAATTTTAGTCGAATTTTGACCACTAGGCGACCGCTAGTATGTATATAATCGATCAACAAACAACATTCGAATACTGATCAATAGTATTCGAATGACTTAAACATTCAAACGATTCGAGTATTCAATTGATAGCATTACTTCTATATATTCTTGGCCTTGTTACCTTCCAAGAATGTTAATTTAGGTGTATCATTATCACGTTTGCACGCTTGTTCAAAATTCAGGCTTTACGTAGTGTGTGTTAGTTGCATGTGTGTGTGTACGTATATTACTAATAGCTACGATCGCTGTTTCTAAAGTACTCTATACCTTATTAAGACAAGAGCTTATCCATAATCAAAGCCATTCTTCATTGGATTCTTATATAGGTATATACACAAAACAAGTTATTCGAAATCGTAGTTTCAAAAATGAGGAATAATTTAAACATAAGTGATATAAATAGTCATTAGACATAGGTATTAAGGTAAAAAAACACACTTGCCGTTTTTAGTAGACATCTGTTGTATAGTATGTATAAATATAATGCTGCTTGTAATTTTGAAGGACATGCGGCGGTACACAGTCTTTTTGTTTGCTTAAATATAATAATAATGCTTTGGTCTAGTGCTGCGATCGTTGTCAAGTCGGACGTCTGAATTTCAAACGTCTACACATGCACCTCAGACTTGTCTACCTACATAGTCTCACGTATATAATGCTGTGTACGTATATAAGTGCTGCTACCGAAAATTTAATGACAGAAAACCCTAATAACACTTTGCCCAAGACCTATAAATCGATCCCGAGACATAATGTACAGTAATCGCAATCCGTATGAATACGCATAGAAAGATGCACTATACATTCTGTGACGTAACCGCTATTTAAATGCAGCTGTCTAAGGGAGATAGGTATTATACTCGCTATACCCCACTTTTTCTTATATCCAAATTTAAAATATTATTTACTCCCGTATTTTGCAACCAATTTTGATAAGTACTATTTGCACAAAAAGATTTCTTTGGATTGATTTTTGCTCTGTGTTTAAAATAATGTAAAAATCAAACATAGGCACCCATTGATATTATTGGAAAAGCTTCCTTTAAAACATAAAACCATTAAGAATATTTAAAAGGTCATTATAATTTACTTTAAAACTAGGTAAGTCACTGTCATGTCTGTCAGAGCAATGACCCTATGAGGTCAGGAGTTGTGTCCAATTCATACAATTGAACCTTCCAGTACCGGCATTTTTAAATACTGTTTTGGGTACTGTCTAGGTATGTGACTTTATAACCTCGTCTTGCTTAAAGCAGCTGACTTCCTGACACTCATACGCGAGAATATACTTACGACTGTTCGCCGGTAGGTACAGATATTTCCACTTGATCGCTCCGTCCATATTCATTAACATCTTCATGTAAGCTCATCGTTTCACGGTAGGTACTCCTGAACTTTGGCTCGTTAATATTCCATATAAGATTGTGTCCGCGGTTTTGGTCGCGTTTATTAAGAGTTGGTCAATAAATTCTTATCCCTCGGCAGCAGTACTTTTTTCTGTATGAGCATACTCTATGTCCTTTTCTGTACCCTTGACAACGTGTATGCAAAATTTTATGATGATCGGGCATGTAGTTAAGGCGTAAAAACGTAACGAACAATCGCACATTCGCATTTAAAATATTAGTTAGGAATTTAGGATATTAGTTAATAAGCAATGGGATTTTTATTTATCAGTAATATTACTCCGTTCGTCAACTGCCTCTTTCTACACGCTTTTCTTGTGTCTTTGACGAAACAAAGTCATACTATAGCCGAATAGATTTGCATGGCACTTCACTTTCTGGCATTGTACTTTCTTTGTTAAACCGACTGATAAGAGACTTAGCAATTCTTGTGTAAGTTATTACAATTGGTGTGCTAAGTTACGGTAAATGCTTTCGATCGGACGGACTCTCTCCTTTCTGCTATCATCGGCTAATAGTCTAAGTCGTGACGAAAATTTAAACATATGTAAATGAGGTCTCTGTTTCTATTACCGGGCTCAGGCAGTATTGTTGGATTTTTTTTAGAAACTCTTAGCAGCAGCACGCAGGCTGGAAATGTGCCCAAAAGATGGCAATAGACTTGCCAAAAATCATACCCTTTCGGGGATAGACTATGATAACTCGATAGTTTACTAGATTTTGTCCAAGCTTTTGCTCGCGTTAATGTATATTTTGTCAATAAATTTCTATCCCTTTGGAAACAGTACATTTTAACACGCTTTTATTAACTTGGTATGTATCTATGAATCTATGTAATGGAATCTTTGAACGTGATTTTCACCCCTTTCAAACCGACGGATTGATTTGAAACTTTGTACACTTATTGAGGACCGATGACAATACAACGAAATAGAAAAAAGAAATAGTTTAAAAATACAAAAATATAGATAATAATTTCATAATTACAATGTAAAAAAGCGTGGGGTGCTTTCTAAGATACTTCGATAACCCTCACCCCACGCTTTTTACATTAAAATTATTAAATTATTTTCTAAATTTGTTAATAAAGCGTGTTTTTTAGTTTTTCCAACTATTATTTATTTTACTAGATAAACGGTACCCCTATATTCTTACTGTACCCCTGACAACGTATAAGCATAATTTCATGATGATTGGCTGAGTAGTTAAGGTGTAAAAGCGTAACAAACAAACTTGTATTCGCATGTACCTATAATATTAGTAAGGATGAAACAACGGTTTCTTATGTAACATGTTGCTTTTGTTCCAGGGTGTGTTCGTAGGTGATAGGATATGAGCTCTCCGCCCGCTGTCCAGTTGGAGGTGGAGGTTGGCGACGAATCTATGGAGGACGACGCCACCGACATGATTCCGGCTGACAGGTAACAACATTATGTATCTTAACGATAGGCAACATTGTATCATTTATCCATTTACAAAAGATTGTGGTACCCTTATGCAACAATAGACCTTGTCAAAATAAGTGGCATCGGTGATTTTCTATCCCAAAAGCGTTTGCAGAATCCAGATTCAGATTAGGATTGCTGGTAACGTGAGTTTAAATAATAGCCAAAAATCTTTATTAACTTAATACCGTGTGAATATTTGGATAGGTCAATTGAGTTATATGTATATTCATGACAAATTATTATAATAAAATAAGAAGAAAATACAATTTTACATGAAAAAGGCCTGATTGGTTTTCTGCTGGTACTAGAAAAGTGGATAGCTTACCTGTCTTTGCAGCTATCCAATGGTCAGATACATAGTAGACGATGGAAAACCCGAAGTCAACTTCATGAAAGCTTTTAAGCATCTCTATTATTTATCCGGTAGGCAGTCATTATTAAATTAGCTAAGCAACGCCGGTTACTTAGCAATTTAAACGTCTGAGGACACACTTAGAGTGCACGCAATCTTGAGGAATGAGGTTTGTCTGAGAGCCGCAAAAAAATTAGATTACATCAATTGATCTTTTAGTATTACCTGTTTTGTGTATACCAAATCTTGGTATACGGTAAATCGGTTAAAGCTGTGAATTAATAAGGGAGGGTCCCTTATTAATTCATTATACATATTGATTGACAGTTCTGTCCTTTATGACCTTAACAAAAACTAATTAAATCTTAATTAGGAGTACGTTTATACTGAAATCAAAACTTCACTTTATTGAAAATATATTCAATAATTTTAAATTAATTACTCTGCTACTCAAAAATGTCATCAGAAAATTAACGTTCAAATTCAGGTTGAGTATTGAATGCAACATTTTGTAAATTTTGTTTAAAAGCGGCTGTATGTTGTCTACGGCGCAAGTAATCGATCGATAGGAGATGGGTTCAAATCTCACACAGGACAATTATTTATGTGATCCTGTTGAACGATGTAAGTCATTGTTTTGAGTCTATGTGTATTCTTGTTCTTTAATGTTTTGTTTGGACAGTGTCCCGCGATACAGTGCTTGAACCATAGTGCGGGAGTTGGTTAATAAACAGAAATAATGTGTTTATGATTATTTCAGCTTAGATCTTAAAATGACTTTTCAATGCAATAATCATAAAGGTATTTGTGTGGCAATGTTGCCAAGTTATGGTAGATATCTATAAGCACTTATTGTTAAACTTGTCTGTTTATGAATTGTATCAAATATAAAGTAAACGTTTATTCAATTCTTAACCGCTAACCGAATAGTTTCAATTGATAGTCTTTGTTCAGGCAATGTGTCGTGGCGCGAATGGCAAGACTTATGTATTCTTGAGGACATTCAATATTGTAATGCTATTCTTATTAGATGATTTTATCTTTATACAGCGATTAACAATAGAGTGGCCATAGTTTTATTTTATAAAATATGATAATTCTTATTTGAATTACATTTTATAAAATTTTGAGCACATTAATAAAATTTTGATAATTTGAATTTAGACATAAACGGCAAAAATATATTTAATTAGATAGATGAGCTAATTGGAATTGGGTGCTGATGTCATGTCTAACTGTTCTGGAAATGTCTCAAGTAAATAAATTGAAAAGCTAAATTAATTATATAAACAAGCAAAATTAAAATGTGTTTAGAATTGTGTATCTACGTGGAAATACATTTTGGCAACCGATCCAAAAGTCAAATTTTTCACCATCCATACTATTTGTTGCAAGTACAAAAAAAATACGAATCTGAAATATAGTCACCCCATTTTTATATTACACGGTATATTATGTAAAATATGGTAACAAGTCTCATGTTAGGAAATTTGTTCGACAAACTATCGTTTATTTTAATAAGATAAATATCGATGCGAATGCGAATAAAATTGATTTTCTCGTACAATATAAAAATATTACTTACTATAACAGCATGAACTGAAGTTACGCTAGCAGACCGCCCCGTCTTCGCTCGGGTTGAACATAATATATATATAGGCCATATAGCCTATGTCTATCTGGAATAATGTGTCTTTCAATTAGTAAAATAATTATTTAATTCGGACGATTCGTTCTGGAGGTTATCTCCTACATTCGATCTTAAAAACTACCTCTTTGTACTCTTAGTATTGATTGGAACTTTGTACAATCTTACGCATACAAACCCGGGATTGCACGGTCACTCACATGTACCTACAATTGTGTTTGTACCTACTCAATTCTTTTACATATTTATAAACTAATCGGTATACGAATCATTGCTACGTACAACGCCCTAATGTGTAAATTACACACAATTATAATAAATAGTAACGAACTTTAAAAAGTAGGTACCTACCTTGGATAGCGTAAAATAAATTATAGCCATGTGAAAAAATATAAACATATTAGAATTTAAAAAGATTTTATATGATGTTTATTATCTGTTATTTATTGCATTGGCATATCTATTATTTTATAGTGGGGCTCTGGATCCTAAACAGCGACTACTACATACCGCGATAGAATTTTAGGTTTTGAAACCTTATGATATGTTTTGATCTTAGCATAATGCCAGAGAATTCTGGGGTAGTCACGGTCTATCTTTTTCTTTTTTACGTGGGTGAATGCCATTCTTATTTATACTCTCTACGGGCGGCTAAGTGGTTATGTCGGGGTCACCCGAAAAAAGATGTGGTCTCGAGTTCTATCGACAAACCCTACCGCGGTGCTCCTCGACGATACCTGAATTACGAGTTACGTGAATTTTCATGTGAATCGCAATCCCGCCGAGTTATCGGCTCGTCGCATGGAAGGGTCGGTTAGGGTGGCAGGGTAAGGTAGAATTTTACGTATTTAATTTGTAATTACCCTATCCTCGCAAGTGCTGGACAAAGCCCACCTGGTCTCACGACCCTTATGTCAGTTTGCTTATATGACGTCTACTGAGTACCTACAGACTGCCTGACTCCTCACTGCTATTGAGAATTACTTGACAATTCCCCAGACCCGGGAATTTGACCCGAGATACACAGCTCATAGCGTCATACACAGCTGTCGTACTTATTGCTATGTAACCGAGTCTCCGTCTATTACTAATCTTGTATCACATAATAATGAAATATAATACGAAATTTAGAACCATCAGGTGACTTAGCTGCAATCACAGCTGGTCATAAACGTATATACAATGAGTCAACATATGCTAATGATATGTATAAAACAGGTTCATTTTGAATATAAAAGAGTGCGAAATACGTATTTATTATTAGTCAGAGATAAGTTACGATAGAGATCAGTGTGATATTGTACCATAGTTTGAATGTCATGGACGTGATAATGACGACATGGTATGTATACCAATACATATGTATATTCTTAGATAATAACAATGTGTTGAAGAAAGTTCTGGCTATAATATAATACAGATAGCTTAGGGGTTTAAATGAGGCTGCCAGGCTTGTGAAACTCCAAATATATTAGACTAGATTTTGACCCCGTTAGATTTTGTCAATAAATTTCTTTCTTCTTTTTCTATTGAAAGAGCATAAAAGGTTCCCTATGACTTTTTCTGTATCATGGACAACGTGTATGCAAATTTTCGTGATCGGTGGAGTAGTTGAGGCGTGAAAGCGTAACAAACAATCAAGCTAACATTCGCATTTATAATATTAGGGGTTAGGGTCAGATAGTCTGGATAGAAAAAGTCTGTGTAAACAAAATGACTAGATTGTAGAATGACCGGATAGGCAAAACGTCTAGATTCTGAAGCAATTGTTTTGTCGATAGTCTTTTAGAGTTTAGAAGCATACTTACACTTCGTTTTCCAAGCTGCAGGTATGTCTTACCTTCTTAAAGTGGCGCTAGATCATAGCACAAGGACTATGATGTAGGTATAAGAAATTTGAACTTGCAAACAAGAGGTCATGGTGAACCCAATCCTAACACAACCATATTAACTGGAGGGGATTACGACAATATTTCTTATTCTTATGCAACCCAAATGACTAGTAATCGTTATCACGAAATATTCTCACTCTCTTTCCGCCTCTATGCGATGCTATCGATAAAACAAATGTTCTCTCCTTAACTCTACCTTAATCGTACCACAACTCGTTTCACCAACCCCCCACCCAACTCTGGCCTACCCTAGACTCTTACCCTCTATATCTTTACCACATTACTCTATCTACTATTTTCTCCCCCTCCCCTCTCTCTATCTCTCTGGTCATACTCACTCTTTGTCCCTGCTCCCTCTCTCTTTTTATCGTTCTCCCCGCTCTCTCTGTCCCTATCGCGTCTCTACATTTCTCTTTCACTTTCATTTGTTAGATTAGCTATTGTCTGCTAAAAAAATGTAGGGCAGCAGTATTCTATAAATTATATCTTTCGCGACCGTATGTTTTTTTATTGCCCGTTAGTTTTTTAACTGTATATTTCGCATGAAGGCCCATCTCATTGTTCCCATCTGCCAGTGGTAAACAAAGAGAAATCAAATGCGATTGCCGATCAAGTTGTCGAATGACGCGCATTGTCTTGCCGGCCATCTACGTCTGATGTAATCTGTGACGCAACTGCAGATACAACCTTGACATTCATCGGTGTGCACTTGTGATGTAAATGAATTTATACTTTTAATTTTGCATGTATTTAAATATTAATTCCAGGCAAATGCCAGTTTGACATGTTCTCATCTCAATTTTATAGATTTTTACGGCATTGTGCCTAATATTGAACTTGACTTCGTCTGTTCGTCCGTTTGTGTTTTTCTCAGGAATGACTAATGCTGGACTAAAAGGCATAATAAGTATATTACTTCCTATAATATTGCTGTAATGTATTGAACCCTCGACGCACGAATCTCACGAGCCCGGTGATTTTATTCTGGATTGATCGAATTTAATCGTGCTTCTATCGTGGAGAAAATTATGTCAGCTGTTCTATCATAATAACCGGTAACTTTAATATCCTTTCTCGGTATGAGAAAAGGATAGGCCAGTAGTCTAGCTTATTATTAATACGCGAAGAGAAAACTTTTTAGCATATTGTGGACAGAAAGGAATGTGAGATAAGGCGTATATAAAAAAAAATTGCAAATACGTTCGAATTTAGAGAACTGAGCCCTGGACCTGAGTTCGTTTCTTAAATATTAGCATTAGATAGATAGATATTAGATATTTTCCCCATAATATGTATTTAGTAGTTTATTGATAGGTTTTCATTAATAAAATCTAAACTATGAAATTACTCTCTGTAGGCGGAAGGAAGTGCCGTCCGTCCGCCATTGGTTTGAATAGCCCGCTATACCGTTATAACAGGAAAAGTTAGTATTAGTAATAGCGATTATAAATAAAATGGTACTAAAAATAATTTCCTCACAGCATGACGCAATTAACTTAAATAAAACAGATAAGAAGTAGGTAGTTAAAAATCCACGATACAATTTCATAATATTTTAATTATTGCAGTGTTCGCTTCTTGATTGTATTAACATCCACATATATCCGATTCTTATTAGTATATATTAAATTGAGAAAATTGGTATCTTATTTTAATAATTGATATGCTTCAAATATATATTAAGAAATGAGAGCGCTGATAAATATACATATGTAGTGTGACTCTGAAAGATAGAATAAGGAATAGTGTGATTAGAGAGAGATGCGGCATGAAAGTGGATGTAGTGACGAGAGTAGAAAAGGGTATGTTAAGCTGGTTTGGGCATGTAGAAAGAATGGACGAGTAAAGAATGACTAAGAAAGTTTATAAGGCTAGTGTGAATGGAATAGTCGCAAGGGGAAGACCTAGGCGAACGTTTCTTGATCAGATCGGAGACGTTCTGGATAAAGGCCAGGTTAAGAGCACCTTAAACCGGCGAGCATGTATGATAAATGTTATGAAAATGAATGAAGCCAGAGAAGTGAGTCAGGATCGTAGCAAATGGAAACCCGTAGTGTCTGCATACCCCCCTGGGAAACAGGTGTGAATCTATGTATGTATATTTTAAGATTATACTTACATAGAGTTAAATGAAAAATACTTTACTCTACTAAAATACTATACTATAGTGTTATGAAAAGATGTTAAATTATAACTAATATTATAAACGCGAATGTTAGATTGTTTGTTTAACGCTAATATAAAATAGGTATTAGAATTTCACGCCTTAAGTATTCGGCCGATCATCATGAAATTTCGTATACACACTGTCCTTTCATCTAAAAGAGTACTATTTCCAAGGGATTGCTAGTGATTAATAAAAAGTTCAATTGATGGTTATATGTTACCTCTCATGGCACATATTACTACAAGTATGATAATAATGGATAACAAAAACTCAAATAAGTAGTTATTAGAGTTAAACGTAGTGAGGTCCAATTGAGTTGATTAATTTTAAACCACAAAATCGGTGTTATTGAATGTTTCCGTTTTGTATTTTCATTAGCTGCCTCCCACTACTTTGCCGGTTTGGTTAACAAGACAAAGCAACTATTTTTGACAGATTCTGAGGCAAATACAAGTCCTTTTTCTTGAGATAACCCATTATATATCGCTTTTATGAATCTTGATGTTCGACTTCCTTTTTTAATGTATGGAACTGAAAGGATTTGAAGACGTTAAGGTGCTGTATATTTTTACATAGCTTGAATATTTCCACCTGGTTTCTAAAAGGCAGATCAACACAAAAGCAATTTGACAGGTGGTCCTACGCATGAAAACTGCTGCTGGGATTGGCTGGCTGACTGAACAGCCAATTAAAAATTATTTGACATGTTTGATTTTGACACGCCTTTGATCAACAGCCAATCATATGACTTGACATGAGTTTATTATTGAGTCGCCTTTGATTAGTCTTTCAGGAACTGGATGAAGTTGAAAATTAGTGCTATGTCGTTATGCAGTGTATACTGAGCTGGATCCTTTATCGCACATATTGGTTATGTATTATTTTTATTTATCCTGTTTAACTGTGTTATATGGGACAGAATAAATGGTATCATAGCCGTTTCAAATGTAAGGAAATAGGCATATTTCCCTTATACTTGAAACGACCGTCATACGAAGACTTTCAGCGGAATAGAGAGCTATAAATACTCTTAAGAGGGACAGCGTGACAGCGTGGAGTCTAGTAATGTGTCCGGTAGGCACCAGTATCGTTGGTTATTACATATAACGTAAATATAAATGGTATAATATCTCGAGCCATAAGTTGGTGGTGTCTGCGGGTCGATTTTGGTATTTCGGGCTACCAACTAAGATCGGGCGAAGTTTTATTGGCTTTTTTTACTGCGGACTTTCTCAGTAGCAGCAACTGCGTTTGATAGACAGCAGTAGACCATTATTAAGAGGACCTAAAATGTTGCTGGTAAAATACCAGTGTAATATATTTGTGTTTACTTTTTAGCGGTGTCAGACTATATATTATTATGTATTATGGCTTTTTTTAAGATATTGCCAATGCTGTAAGTAAATTAAACGAAAAATAACTTAAAATTATATGCATAGACTGACACTGCAGAATTTTTTTAACTTGATAATATAGGTCTTGCTAATTAGAACATTTTATACGGATTTTATAGCGCTTACGTTAAAATCACGACAACTATTTATACATTGTACTTATATGTACTATCGACTTGAGCGACGGTTGACCATTTCAGAAAAATTTCGCTTACACATGTAGAATTTAAGAGACGTCACCCTTAAAAAATCCCTTGTAAAAAAACTCAAACAAGTGTTGGCCTGCTATGCGATTTTAACCTTAGGAGTGGTCAACCGTCGCTTAAGTCGATAGTACATTGCCCGACCTTTCCACTTAGGTATTTTAGACAAAATATTTTACTCTAAAACAAATATATGCCTAACCTTGTGAGTAGTGATACATACACAGAAACACGATTAAAAGTTATACACAACTAACTCAGTACGTCTGGACTGAAAACCCCGTCGTCTGAACGCAGGTTCCGACGTATAATCAACGTAGGTATACGCCGCGTCGTAAATAGGTCGCGGCATGCCGTTTCTATTACACAGTTCAAGCACCTCGGTGTATCAACAAATAGTGAATGCTGATAGATTTGTCTTCGATTATACAGTACACGTAGTAAATTCTTTGGTAAATACGTTTCTATATCTTTTAATTGAGATTATCGTACATAGAGCGTTTTTGTGATCGCCTTTTTTTCGGCTAAATATCTATGTAACGGCACGGTATATATAGTCATTTTCAAGACCTTGGAACCCTGCCTGGTAGACGGCAATAGCCTGGTCTATTGCCCCTTTACGTAAGACTAATTATAGTCATAGCTGGTGAAATGTGTGTAAATACAAAGACAGCAACAATAACTATAAACTTAAAATTTAAAATTCTTCAGACATATAATTAATTTGAAACCCAAACTGAGGGAGTTATGAAAAAAAAATTAAACGCCATTTTGTGGTGGCGGTCATCTTGGATTTGAAATTTATCATAGTATATAGTATTTTACTAGTCAAGCCCTTTCATTTAATACTCATATTGAGGGAGTTGTGAAAAATATATAATCCGCCATTTTGTGGCGGCGGCCATCTTTCAAACATAAAAAACAAAATTAAAATCGGTTCATCCGTTCGGGAGCTATGATGCCACAGACAGTAACACACACACACACACACAGACACGTCAAACTTATAACACCCCGTCGTTTTTGCGTCGGGGGTTAAAAATAATCGTAAATAAAAAAATACATAAAAACTTGTTGAATGGGGATATTGATATTTCCTTCTTGACTCTGCGTTCCTTAGCCAGGTTCTATACAGGTGATTTTGAAATCGTGTAATTCCTTTTAACCACGCATTCTACTGGTGATATAGAATAACCCTGACCATATTTTTTCTTAATTAGAATAATGGTTTCGGCAAAATTAGAGTACAGATTTTTTTCATGAAATGATTTCAAATAGTCATATTTTAACCACCTGACACAATCTTAATATTTTACTAATTTAAAAATAATAACATAACAATAACTGATGTCGTAAATAATAAGGGGCAATAAAAAGGACCGCCCGATTTCAAAATCACCCTGTATAGTTAGCGTACTAAATCGTGTATTTGAGGTAAACGACTTAGCAATCGTCTTTGGAAGCTAACCTAACTTTGAGGCATTACTTCTCAGTTGCTTTACCTTTATTAGAACCTATACTTACATCTGCGGACGTAAGTAGGAATAGTTGTCACGGTGGTTACACCTTATGAGGCATTTGCAAATAATAATACATCAATGTCTGCACACAAAAAGTCATTAATATACCTAACGTATCTAAACTCCCATAAATGTCACTTCCTTCGAGCTCGCGAAAACAGTTTCGGCCTTCGCCCCGTCAAATGAAAACATCTTGACCTGTGAAAACATATTCTGTTTGATACAAAAATAAGTGTTCAGTCATGATGCCGCACAATATAGGCTTATAGCTCCATCGATTTTAACCCTAGAAAGCTATAACGTTCGTCAAAATGACGAGCATGCATATCTCATAAATATCTCCCTCTTCCCTTTTAAAGGTTTTACCTATACAATAGCAGTTCCGCGCCAACTAAGTTTCCGCTAGACTGCGTCGCATAGTGGTTGTGTTAAGCCGGTAAATAATTTTGTAATACCAAAAGAAAAATATTATTTTCTGAATAATAGTTTCTGATTAAGTATTTTTAGTGTAAGTGCTTTATAGATCTCAAAAAAACATGTGCCATAATAATTGTGATTTAGTACTTTAAAAATAAATAAATACTATTTTTTGTAATAATTATCTTTAATTTATATCCCAAATTTCCTATAAATACAATAAACTGTAAACTTGTAAATACATAATATTTTTAATAAAATACACGTCTTAAGAAAAATATGAATGATCGTCAAAACGTCGAATAGTTAGCTTTTCATGGTAGTTCAGGAAGGTTAGCTATCTAGGGTTAAAACCAGATATACTAACGTATGTTGTAAAACATGAATATGTAACCACGGAAGACGTTTAATACAGTTTCTTATACGAGCGGCAAACGTCATGTGAGAAAACCAGTGCCATATGGATTAATTAAAATATTCTCCAAATCAATATTTATTACAATTATTCTGCCAACGTGCTTTAATATGACGTCGACGGCGTAGCGATTCGATGGCCTGATGGGTTTTTGGGGCGAAGTGTTTTTAGGTTTCTCTGTCAAGAGATTCTCAATAATACCACGGAGTCTGAAATTGTGTCTGATAGATGGCAACAGTCTCGTCTCCTATTTCATGTGACCTACATATAACATCTCTGAAAAAATGTGATTATTAATATACTTTTGCCAAACCTTACGTAGATATATTTATGTATCATCGCTTTGTTTTACTCCCGCACTAGGAAAAATTCCTCTGTCGCGGAGGACTTTAAAAACATTCTATAAACGGACACAAGGAACACACTCGAATCTACCATTCGTTCGACACGCAATTTTTTGTCCCGTGTGGGATCAAACCTACAACATTCGGTGCAGTATCACTTAGCCAACGTTCAAGCAATCGTGAGTCTGTATGTCGGGCCAAGTAACTCCAAGAACCGGTAATGAAACACAGTATATGTACACGTACCACGCAACGATTTTCCACTTGACTTCTGAATTGCTCTCTTATCGTATTAACACTTTCGCTTTGCATCGTTTCGCATATACTATACAAATGTTTATGGCAATGTTACTGGCGTATACGATGCCAGAATCTCGCGTGATTTTGAAACCAAGTCATTTGGTAAATGTAGACTTTTTCATTGTCTGCATGGTAATTACAGTTTAAACAAAAAGCTAATATCAAAAGCAAATTATGGACATAAGTACTTACTAAAGACGCATCCTAAAAATATCGTTCAATTAAGTAAAAAGAGTTATGTTTGTATGTACAAAAATGCACCACGTATCCTAACGCGTTTAGAATTTGTCGTTGGATTTATCAATATTCTCATAAATGTGTCATGCCAAACCACATCCAAATAAGTTTTATAGTGACGATTAGCGTGCCCGAAAACGCACAAACATATAGGAGAAATACTGTTAACGATTTTATAATATTTATAGATTTATAAAATGTTTTCTTTTAACATTTTAGCATTCTCTTCTACCACTGCTTTAGTTACCAATGTTGCGCAAATCAAATCGAATATAAATTCCATTTTGATCTGGCCTCATAAGTTTGGATGAAAAACAGAAGGCATATCGTAACAAATAAATGTTATTTACTGAAGAAAATATGGTTCTATCGTGATATTTATAATAGTTACATCGCCCTTGAAATCCGCAGACATTTACGAGCTAACGTAAAAACGCATATCACGTTCGAGACCTTGGCAATTTAAATAATCAATTGATATTGATTGATAAAGGACGTTATGACATAAACAGGAATAATTTAACGATTCGATAAGATAGAATTACATTTCCTATGTTTGATAAGTGCAAAGATTAATCTTCGTATTATTTTTAACTTAGTTTATTTTACGTTTCGGTAACGTATACTTATAAAATCGGAACAGATCGGTAGAAAAACAATAAATTCCTTTTACATGGTTTATTAAAATAATAGTTAAATTGTTTATTTTTTACCAGTTTAACACAACGTTAGTCTCCACAAATTATGCAACATTTGCAGTGATTGTGGTTTTACTTGAAATTGTTCTGATCAAAAGATCTTCCTTATCGATAGTGGATTTTAAAATCTAACGGAATGGTATTTTGCATCAACTGTATAGTGGAAATCTATCGCCAGAAAGAAAATAACGCGGATTCGTCTTATGTTTACGTTTGCGATGAAAGAAGACTACAAAGCATGTGATGATACGCAATATGTGTCTGTGTCTGAGTGTGCGTGTGTGCATAAAGTGTCGCGTTACTACCTTCGTCTGGTGTCCCTGTGTTGTCATAATACACGAGTGACTGAGCACAACATGATGAACTTTTATGACAGGTATTTAGTTTGAATTCAATTATAATTCAAGTATCGCCTTAAGAGCCCAGAGAAATATATTTGATTACTATTGATTAGCTTCTACAGTTCGTGTTAAGGTAGTTATTTTTTAATAAATTTCTATCTCTCCGAAACGGTTCTTTATTTCTGGATCAAAGGAACCCAATTCCCTTTTTTGTACTCCGGATAACTACTCCGGAGTAGTTAAGGTGTGAAATCGTAATAAATAAACTCAGTTTTACATTTATAGTATTAGTTAGGATGTAACTGTTATGGCAATTCTGCCATATTTCTATCACTAGTAAGCCGAGCCATGGAAAAATAGTTCATTAATGCCTTTATACGTCACTAACAGCTGATTCAATATTATAGTTCTAAATAGATTAAACAATCCGGTGTACTCCTACAATGGTGTTTGCAACTGATGTTGAAATGTTTTGGTGTTGCAAAACGGTTTCTGTCACGTTTTTACCCGCTTGCCCTAAATTACGACGAAAAAACAAAGCTGCACAACGTCTAGCCCTAAAAAATACAGTCTACCTCAATTCCACTTTATTCATCCGCGTGATTCTTAGTGCAATATTGCTCCGCTTTTATTGATATACTTTCACTTTAAACCGTTTCTTATCATTGTGAATTGTGGTCGTGGCCAATTGATCTCTCGGATAATAATTTCCTTCAACTTTTGTCCGTGTATAAAAATAATTCGATGCACTTCCTGAATTTAGCAGAGCAGAGGTCAATGTCAGAAAGCTGAAGCACCTGTTTTAGTAGTTTTCTGGTTACTAAATGGCAGCAGGTAGCTCAAGACAACAATATTATGTTCCATAATCTGTGAGTTCACGTTGTAAATAAACAATTTGTTGTTGTGTAAGCGATAACAGCTAACAACAGTTACGTACAACAGTTTGCGTGGCTTGTAGATAAGGCACGTATAACGATGGATTATTTAGTAAGGCCGAAACTAGTTCTGCTTATTCGACTAATAGATTAGGTAACCTTTGGATCCTTTTGCTATCTTTTGGTTCAGAGTACTTAATTCCTGCACGTTAGAAACATATGCGCAGGGCATTGAACAAAACTGATTTGACTCCTACAAGAATCTAAAGGATGTTGGAGTCAAACTTCGTAGCCTCGATCGATTTCATCAGTTACAACATCTTATTGTAATACTAGGTTTCCCTTTGGGTATAGAACTTTTCCTGGATGAAAGGTACTCTATGCCTTTTTCTGTATTCTTGGCAACGTGTATGCGAGTTATGATGATCGGTCGAGTAGTTACGGCGTGAAAGCGTAACAAATAAACAAACTTACATTCGCATTCATCTACATATACTTCTATGCTAATATTATAGGAGGAAAGATTTGATTTTTTGTTTGTAAGTGTTAGTATTTGTGAATATTGTGTAAAAAGAGCCCATATTAAGATTATCTAAAACAGTTAAATCGTATATGAATCGTGTTATGATGCAAAGAAAATATGTCAATACCGCTCCTGACATACATTTTCATCTTCTTCTACTACGAAACCGAAGAAGAGGTTTAATAACTAAAGGTATTTCATGTCAGCTCATTTAACTAATTAGAAATTATCTTCTATGTATTATCATTTGCTGGGTCATATTCTCGTTTGATAATTTCGTGCCTATATTACCTAATAATTAATGATCATAAAATATGAGGAGTTTATTTCTACAGGGTCCACTTAAAAACACCTAAAATATGTTCACACCTTACACGTTGTACATCCAAACAAATATTATAAATGCGAATGTGAGTTTGATTGTTTGCCACGTGTTCACGCCTTAACCACCCGCCTTCAGGGGTACAGAATAGGCTACCTATTATCCAGGAAAAAGAAGAGTTATTAACCTAACCTAACCTACATTTACGGAAGCGAAACCGCGGGCGATTCTAGTATATTTATAATTATGACCGCAAAAATCAGATTCACTTTCATTTAGACTTAATAATATAAACCACAAGAAGGCGACCGACCGTTTGCGCTTTGTATTAAAATAATTCCGCACGATTATTACTAAGTGTAATAATAATATGATTATGTAAGTCGCAAACATTAATTTATTATTTAAATTGAAACAGTTTGTCTATGAGCCGTATTAATTTGGTTTATTTCAAACAGGTATTAAATAATCGAAACTGGTTGGACTGGTTATTCAGCTATTTACTTCCAGTTTTAAGTGGGACTCTTAACAAATATGGTACGTACGTTGACCTACTGAAGGTAATATGTAACGAATGCACGTAGTCATTGTCGAGGGGTCGTAATGTATATCTTCTAGGGTACAAAATCCTTCAGGCTTGGGACAATAAACCAGTTATGTCAGCCATATGCACTCAGAGAGATGTGCTCATACCTACATGTACTAATTAAATCCAACTAGACAGTTTACTGCCAGGATAGGGATGACTAAAATGAAGACTGCAAAATAAATTTGATGTCTTTTTAACAAAGACATCAAATTTATTTTGGTGTAAATAAATAAATAAGAATGTAGTTTAGGTGCCTTTGTTCAGCAGCCAGATAATAGATTAAAATTCCAAAAGGCTCACAAAAAGTGTTTAGTTGATATTGATTTAATTTTACCACGCCGAAATTGTTCTGTTAAATAGTTTGTGTCTTAATAAATAAAAATAGGAAATTAAAGGCAAATATCCAATTAATTGTCATGTTGATAGAGTTATAAGATTAACCCAGGTATTACAACGTAACTGATAACGAAGTCAATAACTTATGACTATGTAAATTATTAAAAATAATCAGACCACGGTTTTCGCGAACATTACGAACTAGCGAACCGGCCCAGCTTCGCATTGGTAGTTCAAGACCTTAACAAATTATGCACCTAAACCTTCCTCATAAATCACTCTGCTTCTTGGTGAAAACCGCATAAAATTCGTTGAGTAGTTTTTGAGTTTATCGCGAACAGACAGACAGACAGAAACGGCGAGGGTCTTGGTTTCATAATGTGTAGTGATATTACCCGAACGGCATTCAATTGCACTAGTTGCTGGTAGAAATAAAAGAATAGTTATAACAAGTTGACGAGGTGTGTGTTCTCTCAACCGCGCTACGGTGAACGCCGGATGTTATGATGACTGTACATAATATTATATGATAATGTTACGCGGAATATGTAACTTATGAAACTCAACTGCGCTGGTATTATATTGCCAGTCACCGGTGTGTATTAAGCAACATAAATTTTATGTGTAGACATTGTTTTGTCTTATTGCTATGATAGATGGATAAATAAAAGATGTGACTGACAAAAACAGTTTACACCCCTTTCAATTATGGTCATGATAACATGGGCTCATGCTTGTTTACTACAAAAAGGAAACGTGTAGCATACAAGCTATGTTTTGGGCAAAGCGCGAATGATATAAACACCTTAAGGATGGCGTGCCACCTACACCTACCCTCCAATATTGAAAGACGTGCCGTTTACAACTTTGTCAATTTGGGGCATGGCCATAAATAGTTTGGGCTTAGTAGTTGATGGTGGTGATGGTGAGAGACTATTGAAGAGTCTACGCCGTAATCATTATCATCGTCTTGCCATCATTTAAAGAATGAGTAGCGGTATACATTTATATCTTACAGGTTAAGGGGACGGTAAACTCTCGGGGCGTATCATCCAGCCGTAGACGAGCCGGTGCCGATATGTAATATATGTGTAGATGTCATGAGTTAGTAGTAAGCGACGAGGCATACTACGAATTATTTTACTTTAACTTTATTGTAAAATCTTTACTTTGAGGGGTGAAAGGCTATTTGTTTTAAGCAACATTTTGGACGATATTGAGTTATATATATATTCGGAATCAGCGTTTTTTTCTGCTTCGGATGAGCCGAGTTTCGTACAATGAGCACTTTTTTGGCGCTTAGGATAATGCAATTTTAGAACCTAATTCTCAAACATGATGTATGATCCGACTTTAGATTTGTCATCTTTTTTTAGAACTTCATTTAAGCTGTACACTGAAATAGAAAAACGGAGCTTCAGCCGTTATTATCGTACTAAAATGTCAGTTGAATGGCAGATAAAGCGTTTTCCGATATAGCAAACTTTAAATGAAACGTCCCTTCATACATTTTGCTTTCCGCTCCTAACACTATGCAATGTCGCACTGTGGGCTGAAAATCGACCTCCATAGACATAGAAATGAAAGTTGCTAGATGTTCGTTTTGTTGACAGATATGGCTTCTATTAGCTATTATACACACAACAATGTCGTCTGAGCTAACTCCGCACAGAAATGAATTTATTATAAGGTTTTTTCGAAAAAAATGTATGGAGCTAGCATGAAAAATCTGAATATCTCTGAACTTGCAAGGAAAACCGTAATATCCTCAGAGATGGTTATAGGACTAATTATTTGTGATTTTTTGACATACTTCATATAACGGTACCTGCTGCAGATTTTTTTTTAAAAATCATCTAATTTTTAATTAATTTTTTTTAACATTAAACGATTTGTTTTATTGTAAAAGTAAAGAAACAACACGTTATATGCATATAATACTAAATCTTCGCCAGTTATTTGTTAAAATATCAAGAAAATTATTTTTGCCTTACATAGTATATATGTTTTAAAACAGGTAATTGGATACCATTACTAAACTTTGCATACAGGTAAACCACTGAATATTAAATTAGCCTTCTAATGAGTTCTGAATAAGAGATTAAGTGATTTGCAATATCGCACAATGGTAACTACGGAGTACACTAATTAAATTCTTACAGGTAAGTACATAAGTAAACTAATTAGTTAATTAGACATGTTACGAGTTCTAAGAAATATTTTCGACAACTGTCTAATTATTTTATTATTATGTCTAAATGACTATTATTTTTAAATCATTAAATTCTACTAATGTCAAAGTAAAGATCAATCGATAAGTTAGTTATTTTATTAACGCTAATAATAGGCATTAAATAAAAAGAAAAATAAATTAAAAAGGTATTTTTTAATAGTTGATAAAATTTATATAAAACAAAACATAGGTACAAAAGTATGCAAAAATATAAATAGGTACAAGAATAGTAATATAAAATATTTAAAAATAAATCAATTGCAAAACATAGTTACGTACCAAAGCTAAATAACGAAAGATCATGAAAAAATTACATTGAATAGAATTATAATTAAAAGCACAAAAAGTTTCTAGTTTTCCTTATCACTCTCGTCGATTTCTGAATCAGAATCTAGATTGCCTAGAAACTCAAAGTCAGTTTCTTGAAACTGAATTAAATTGAGGGTTTCAGGAAATAAATCCTCCTTTTTCTTGGCATCTAACTTGGGCCTTTGTACATTTATAAAAGGATCCGAAGAAACAACTAACATATTAAGGATATCATGATTCGAATCTTGCCTGCTCTTTTTCTGCGAATGATGTTCCCAAAACCTCCTAAAATCTTTATTGCGAGACTCGGATGCTTCTTCCGAGAGACTTCCTATGGGTACAACATCATTCTTCTCGATTATGTCTGCCCCGTGTATAAGTAATTTGTGGACGGTTGATGACATATAGTACCAGTCATATAATTCCACGTACCTCTCTGCTGTTTTAAAGGCATAATCTTTAAATTTAATTATATCTACTTTTTCCCCGGAAGTTATTGCCTGTAAAATCACAGCAAATCTTCTTATTAGTTCTTCGTCCAACCCAGTAATGGCTGCAGTTTTATGGGGAAATTTGAAAAACTTTCTTGCAGTGTTGCCGTCATTAGTAGTTCCGGAACCTTGTTTAACAATGTCAATCAATAGATTTAATTCGTCTTTAAATTTGTCTTGAATAATCTTTTTTCTCTTACTTAGCATTTCTTTGTGCTCGTTACCTCTCGCAGCCCACTCTTTAAAATCAAGTCTATACGAAATATGTAGTAAACATTCCATACAATTTATACGGGCGTGTAGAGATGACAATCCAAACTCGTATATATCAGAAGATACGGTCTTTGCTGTTACTACACTCAAACGGTTCATTTCTGTCGGTTTTGCCAGACACAAATAGCATGATGAACTTGATCTGGCTTGAGACAAATACGTGCAGACTTTACCATCGATCATTGTCATCATTAGGTGATGATTCACCCTGTTTCTATTATTGCACTCTGTAGGAATGAGAGCCTTAATTTCTTCATCCATTCGTCGTTTGTGTTCGATGACTACTGCTTCGCTTTCCTTCACAAAAGTAAATTGAACTGGACGACAATACATTGCTGAGCATGGTTTTGGGTTCATCCACAAAGTATTGTCTCCATCAGTCAGTTTTAGTGGCACCAAAGAAGTCATGAAAATACTTGAATCGTCTTGATCGCTATCCATTTTCTGCTTGTATCGGCTTTGGTTTGACGCACCATCGAAACCCCATTTAGATATCAATTTTAAATCCTTATTTTGCACATCATCGTTAGGAAAACTTTGGAGGATTCTTTTGACCGTAATGTCGAGTAAAGCTTGAAGGGTTATTCTTGCCGATGAATCGGTCACTAACACTGATTGCTTCGGAGGATAGCATGCCAGCTTGGTTTGTTGCACTTTATAGTAGGATGGATAAATATCCTTTCTACCTTCCCGAATAGCTGACTCTCGTAAAGTGATGTATTGCCACTTTGATAATTTTAATGAAAGGAGTAATCCAAGTGCTTTTTCTGGTGTAAATAAGATAGTTTTCACCGGTTGCTTAAGCGTTTCCTTAATTTTAGAGACTGCTTCAGGATGTTTCAGCATATATTCGATTACAGATGCGATATCCTCACAACCTTCTTCCTTAAAACGCGCTGCTGCTGTATATGCCAATTCACTGGGATTGTCAGTTTTATGCTCATCAGATCTTCTCTTCTTCTGTTTGCTTTCCAGATCTTCGAATGGTTTTCGTGACCTCTTTGTCATTGTACCAACAGAGTATGATGTTGAGGGTTCTGGAGAGATTGATCTTGATCCCTCAGCAACAGATGGTTCTTGAGCGACTAAATTTATACAACTTGGCCAATCGATAGTTGCTTGCAGCCAAATTTCGTATTGTTTTCTAAAAGTATCAAGAATTCGGTGAGATTTTTGCCACCTTTGTGATGCAGCTCGTACAAATCTCCGACAAAATTCTTTTAGAGTCACTTGATCTTCAATGGAAAGACAAACGTCTAGGCGGGATATAACTTCACTAAACAATACCTCATGATCAAATGAAGTACTCTTACATTTTAGAAGAACGAATAGGTCTAAATTGGTATTTAAACTTTCCATTATAAAATTTCACAGTGATATGTTAGGGGTAACAAAGCTCAGAATAAACTAAATTATGATGCAAAATGTTAACCATTTTATATTTCAGTCCAACATTAGTTAACGACCTCATTAGACAGTTGTCGAAAATATTTCTTAGAACTCGTAACATATCTAATTAACTATTTAAGTTACTTATGTACTTACCTGTAAGATTTTAATTAGTGTAATCCGTAGTTACCATTGTGCGACATTGCAAATCACTTAATCTCTTATTCAGAACTCATTAGAAGGCTAATTTATTATTCAGTAGTTTACCTGTATGCAAAGTTCAGTAATGGTATCCAATTAACTGTTTTAAAACATATATACTATGTTAGGCAAAAATAATTTTCTTGATATTTTAACAAATAACTGGCGAAGATTTAGTATTATATGCATATAACGTGTTGTTTCTTTACTTATACACCAAAACAAATCGTTTAATGTTAAAAAAAAATAATTAAAAATAAGATGATTTTTAAAAAAAATTCTGCAGCAGGTACCGTTATATGAAGTATGTCAAAAAATCACAAATAATTAGTCCTATAACCATCTCTGAGGATATTACGGTTTTCCTTGCAAGTTCAGAGATATTCAGATTTTTCATGCTAGCTCCATACATTTTTTTCGAAAAAACCTTATAATAAATTCATTTTTGTGCGAAATTAGCTCAGATGACATTGTTATGTGTATATTAGCTAATAGAAGCCATATCCGTCAACAAAACGAACATCTAGCAACTTTCATTTCTATGTCTATGGAGGTCGATTTTCAGCCCACAGTGTGTCGCTTCAACCAATTTGCCACCAACCAAATTCAATTAGACATGTCGGTTCAACCCTTTTCGCTGCAACTGTTTTGCACTCTGTTTAGAGCTTTAAGCAATATTTCTGTTCTTAAAACTATGTTTCTTTGTCACGTGAACAGTTTGTTAGTATCCACATTTTTAAAATACCTTATTAAAGATAATCCTGATATCAATTGGTTGGTTTACAATTATTAAAAAAAAATTGGTTAGATTAAAATCATTTTTGCCTGTATATACAGGGTGTCCAAGAACCTGGCGTCCAACTGGATTCCCACGATGCCCCAAGTTCTAACAGTACTCAGAAAAATATTTTAAAAAATCCACCCCATGTACTTACAGAATTATACTGATTTAAAAAAAAAAGGGGAAATGAGCACCCTGTGACATACTTTTGAATGCTGTGACTGCTAATGCTGATAATTTCGATATTTCTTGGAGGTTTTGTAATCTAGGGTATTGCTGTGTCTAAATAGAATGTAAAAATAAAGTACTTATTGTACCATTTTAAAATAAAATATTATTTTAACTAAAGGTGATATGGAAAACTATTGAATTTCGCAACTTTGACCGACTGTAGTGTAAAAAAAATGTACCAAAATAGTATGGCAAGTGACGTCAAATTTTGACGCGTTTATTCCTCTTTTTAAAAAGGTATAATACTTACACATTAATTTGAAAAAAAAAATTTTGATAATATTTTTACTCAACAACCCAATTTTTACGAAGTGCCTACCTACTAACGGTAACTGTCGGACCCTTTCTTATCTTAGAAACTGTTATGTTACTACTATTATTTACTTCGGTTCCAAGAGTGAGCAAGAAGGAAATACACACAGGTAGATGGGTTCCCAGTAGAATAAAAGCAAAGAATGTTAGTTTAAAGATATTTTATTACAATAAATGTTCAAAATGTTGACCACCCGCGGCAATACAAGCTCTCACTCTCCTTAAAAAGGACCGCTTTATGTTTCGCGAGTAACTTTTTTGACGTATCACCTGCACTGCTTGTGTTATCTTCTCACGAAGGTCAGCGATGTCATTAATGGGCTTCGCATAAACGAGCTCCTTCATAGTTCCCCAGAAAAAAAAATCCAGCGGATTTAAGTCAGGTGAGCGGGCTGGCCACGGGATTGTTCCTGATCGCCCAATCCACCTGTTCGGGTATTGCTCGTCCAAAAACTCTCTAACGGATACGCGAAAATGTGCTGGACAGCCGTCGTGTTGGAACCACATATCTGGTGGGGTCTCTTCTAGTAAGTTTGGCAAATCATTTTGAAGAAAATTTAAATATGATTCGCCAGTCAAATTCTCGGGCATCTCAAATGGACCAATAATATTCCCACAGAGAATACCGGTCCACATGTTCACTTTGAACCGGTACTGGGATCTATCTTCTCGCATCAAGTGCGGATTTTCCACATGCCACTCGTGCAAGTTGTGTAGGTTCATGTAGCCATCCTTCTTAAATGTAGATTCATCTGACCACAAAATTTTGTCGATAAAGTTTTCGTCTTCTCGATGTTTTTGCAGGATTGTTTCACAAAACGCGACTCGGCTCGGATAGTCTCGAGGTAAAAGACTTTGCACTCGCTGTACGTGGTACGGATGATATTCTT
Organism: Catocala nupta; assembly: GCA_963675205.1. Classification (NCBI taxonomy): domain Eukaryota; kingdom Metazoa; phylum Arthropoda; class Insecta; order Lepidoptera; family Erebidae; genus Catocala; species Catocala nupta. Next base: position 22,242,400 of record OY776094.1, on the reverse strand, counting down.
CTTTTTGGAGAATACTGTGTGCTGTGCTCTTCGGTATCCCCGTATCAGCTTCTATTCCTCGCACAGAGATGCTTGGATTTGCCGACACCGCCTCTAAAACTTCATCGCGTATGAAGTCATTTACGGGTCGTCCTTCACCAGCTACTTGATTGGGGAACCGCCCGTCACATAGTGATCTGTGCACATTAATGAAAACTCGATGGTCGGGATATCGCGTAGCCCTCGGATACCTTTCTCTGTAAAGTCTCGCTGCAGCTCGTCCATTACCTCTACATTCTCCATAAATGTAGTGCATATTTGCGTATTCTTGCGGAGTGTAGGTCGCCATGGTAGCACACACAAAACACAAACTGTCCAAACACAGGCAAAGGTCGTCGTAAAGAGTTCGTTTCAAAGTCCAGAGCACAAAGAGTAATCGAGTCCAATAAACAAAGCTTTAAATCGTAGTACGTGATCAATGGTAACAATAAGAGAGAGGTGCGTAGTAACGGCAGGAGGCAGTGACGCGTACTGACCGTACTGTTATCCTAAATAGCACGATCCCAGATAGCGTCACTATCTATCTCACTCGCACCTCTAACCTTTTTCTCCCTCACTCTTACCTGAATAATGGGGTACCATAAAGAAGAACCAGCAAATCGCAAAGATAGTTTCTGTCTTGCTCCCTCCTGTTGTAATAACGAATCACTATGGTGAGATGCATGCACATACCGTCCCTTACGGTCTAACCTGTTTTTTGAGAGGCCTGTTGTTATTTTTATGAGCATACAACAGTAATTCTTTAGAGGTTAGATTCAATTCGTCGTAAATTTTTCTTTCTAAGAATTCTGTAAGACATCGTAAAAATTGGGTTGTTGAGTAAAAATATTATCAAAATTTTTTTTTTTCAAATTAATGTGTAAGTATTATACCTTTTTAAAAAGAGGAATAAACGCGTCAAAATTTGACGTCACTTGCCATACTATTTTGGTACATTTTTTTTACACTACAGTCGGTCAAAGTTGCGAAATTCAATAGTTTTCCATATCACCTTTAGTTAAAATAATATTTTATTTTAAAATGGTACAATAAGTACTTTATTTTTACATTCTATTTAGACACAGCAATACCCTAGATTACAAAACCTCCAAGAAATATCGAAATTATCAGCATTAGCAGTCACAGCATTCAAAAGTATGTCACAGGGTGCTCATTTCCCCTTTTTTTTTGAAATCAGTATAATTCTGTAAGTACATGGGGTGGATTTTTTAAAATATTTTTCTGAGTACTGTTAGAACTTGGGGCATCGTGGGAATCCAGTTGGACGCCAGGTTCTTGGACACCCTGTATAAATAGTCTGTCTTTTAAACCACCCAATTTTAATACGATAATAATAATCGATGTAATTTAAAACAAATAAACATTGGCATAGTTATCCTAAACCTTGGCAGTATTATTACTAAAAAAGCGGGAAAAATACGGGACGTATTTTTGTCAATCGTCCTTGCCACCACTCCAAAAGCCCGATGGTAATCTGGCCCTTAGTGCCAAAGGGAAGGCTGATTTGCTGGATTCTGTCTTTGCCTCAAACTCGACGATGAACAACGGAGGCGCCGTGTCACCAACCATCCCGTGATGCGGTCATTCCATGCCGGAAATTTCAATTTCACAACGTGTGGCCCGGCGGGAAAACGACTATCACCATCTCCAAGAGTATTGTATCCTCGGCCTCGATATCTCAAGTGATGTACAGTACCGTAGTCATTTAGAGAGTAAGGTCAAGCTGGCTTCCAAAAAACTTGGTGTGCTCAATAGAGCTAAGCGGTACTTCACTGCGTGGCAAAAAAGACTGCTTCTAAATAAGTCGCAAGTTCGGCCTCACATGGAGTACTGTAGTCATCTCTGCGCAGGAGTACCAAAACCTTTTGACGCGGTACAGAGACAAGCCTTGAGAATTGTCTATGAGCCCAAATTAATAGGCGTTATTGAGTCACTAAGTTTCAGAAGAGACAGTGCCTCCATTTGTGGGTTCTACCGCTTGTATAATGAATTGTGTTCTGAGTAATTGTTTGAGATGACGCCCTCGGCTACTTTTTATCATCGCATCGCTCGCCATCGACAAGGATTTTATTCTCACACCTTACAACCTAATTGATGCCGCACCAAGCGGTTTCAAAGAAATTTTCACCCGCGGACGCTCAGGTTGTGGAATGAACTCCCTGCCAAGGTTTTCCCACAAGACTATAGTACAGGGTGTTAAAAGGTTTTTACAGGGTCTGCAATGCCTAAGTGATGCCTTCATCACGTGGGCCACGGGTGTAGCAAACAAGCATACAGCATGTACTTAATGTATTAAAAAAAACATCTATTTCAATACAACAACTTCTTAACTTACTATAAATCGTCATTATTATCTTGTATCAACAACCATGTTTTATGAAATCCTCACGAGCCATGAAAACATCAAACAACTCATTAAGAATGTTCATCGTTGCTTAAGTCAACTTGCCTGTATCGTTAACAAAATTGGTAGTTAAACAAAATAGTCTATTCCTATTATCATTAAGTAATGTTGATTAAATCATTTTGCTTTCTATTGCATAAGCACTGTAATGTCACCTAAACCATTTTGCCTGCTGCTGGTTAGTGACAATGTTGGAAGTTGAATCATTTTTTCTTTACTCTAAAAATAAGGCGATACAGATCACTTTGTATTAAGCGACATTTATCTTGGAACTCTTTTTATTGAAAAGTATACCAAAGCAATAAGGGATTTTTTGCAATAAAGATCCCTGTTGACTGTTCCTCATCAAAGTAAGAACAGCAGGCTTTAGCAATGATTTTTTTTTCCAAATTTTGAATCTTTAAATGGCTCTCCTGTAAAGTTCGTAAAATATCGCTTCAAACAAACCCCTCGACTTAATTGTCCCGTAATTATTTGTATTTTTCGGTACCATACCGTATGTTTTGAGACGACCTATAAATAACAGACCGAAAATGAAATGTAATATCTGTCCAATTAAGTGGGTAGTTTGATGGGTGGGGGAGGGCGGCTCGATATCTTCCCCGGGGCTAGACGCCATCTTGTACGCAGACAGCTATCTCATGACCAAATATAAACGTTTACTAGGTAAACATATGCACGTAAATTTAGATTTTCTTCCCTGGTCAGAAACATTCTTGAGAAAAGCCTTAGCCTAACTGGCGTGCATGAAGAATATTATGAGAGCGAATGAAGTGAAAACGATATAACTGGTTTGAAGTAGATATATCTGCAGTCTCTGTCTAGCTTGCGGAAAACGGACGTGTGTCTTTATATGATTGTTTCTATGTGTAAGAGATATATAAAGTGTAGCGGAAACATCGTTTATACCTTTTGGCCTCTAGCCGATTGGAAAGCTGTTTCTCCATAGATTTTAGTGTTTTGAAAGTTAAACCGGCGATAGGTTATTATCCGGCCATTGCAATATCGACCTAAAGTTGTAACTAGAGCTAGTAAGACAAGACACTAATTAATTACAACTTAAAGTCAAACAAATTAATAATATTGGGGGATCAAAAATAATTTTGTACCAACTCCCAAATAACATTTATACACAGCTTAGACGGAATAGGAGCCTCTTTACAGACATGCTTAGTTTTTTCCGATGGTGTTAACAATATAGCACATATTCATCGTCACCGGATATACGTAGTACATGAGAATTGACAACAGAAGCGATACTTCCGTGTACACAGTAAAACAGTTACAGTCACCTTGAATTGTAGCATAAACGTGATAATAAAAATGTCATCACATTGAACATACCCACAAACATACAATGTGTACACAAAGATTCCAATACTGTTTCTTGAAAGAATTATGTCTATACTAATATTATAAAGCTGAAGAGTTTGTTTGTTTGTTTGCTTGAACGCGCTAATCTCAGGAACTACTGGTTCGAAATGAAAATTTTTTTTAGTGTTGGGTACCCTATTTGTCGAGGAAGACTATAGACTATATAACATCACGCTACGGTCAATTGGAGCGGAGCAGTTATGAAAAATGTTGCAGAAACGGGGTAAATTCTCTTATCTTATATGAAGCAGACGAAGTAGCGAGGGTCAGCTAGTAGTACATATATAATAGTCATATAGGAACCTACCATTATAACGACTTTCCCAAAAGTAAACACCCGATAAATGTAATTTTAATATGCCAGCGATAGCCTCGTGGGATACCGTAGGTCGTAGAGATTTCGAGATTGACTCCGATGCACGCAACTCTGACTTTTCGAAGTTATGTGCGTATTATATAGTTACTTATTGCTCGCGTTAACGGTGGGGCAGTTTATATACAAGGCTGATAATAAGAAAAGATAACAAAAATAATTTGTAATCGTCATTTATTTTCGTTGGATCCCAGTTTTGATTCTCACTTTAATATTTTTGGCTTTGGATCTCACAAAACATTACTACGTATTTTCCAAATTTAGAAATGCAAGTGATTCACGTTTTATTGCCGTTGAATCACAAAAACTACTACCGTTGGATCCCAACTGCTTAAAAAATCTAAATTCAAGTATTTACAACAACAAAACTGTTTATATTAAAATGAGGGTATATTTTATATTGACTACCACCTCATTGCGTCTATCTATTTATTTATACGCGTAACCGTAACCATTGAATAAAGTGCATACAATTTTTAAAGTTTGCAGTGACTGTAGTTATTTTGTGTAAATAATATTAATATTAATAATTGTAATGTTGGTGGAAAAAACACACGCTGTTATTTAAATATCTGATAAAGGTAAATCACTTTTCTTCTGAAAAGTACACACGTTGTTATAACATGAGATTCAATGGAAATAGCAAATGGGACCCATTATTAATACCTAAAACATGGGATCTAAAACTGGGATCCAACGAAAATAAATCGAAATCGTCATGGGTCTTATGAGTCGCATGATAAAATCGTACTTTACATAATTTGTTCCCACTACATTCATCATTGGCGCGCTAGTTAGTGCAGGATAGAAAAAGCTAGAGAGCTGCAAATCAGAGGATTTGCAGTGCGATTTGTTTCACTGTTTCAACCATACTTTCCGATTTCGTTATTACTCCCAACTAGTACCTACTATAAATTTTTAAGTTTGTGAAGATGTTTTGATGTTTTTTACTCAATCTCGTGTAAACCGTTGCACAGATTTGGATGAAACTTGGGATGTAGATGTCATGTCTTATACTAACACATACGAATTTTAATATATTTTTTTATATCGGTGTCCGTTTCGGTATCATTCATGCGTGCGAAGATGTGAGCCGAAACTGGTATTTTATTAATTTGGTATTTAATATGCCTCCAGTCGCTTCGAGATAATAAACGTAGATAATAAATAGAGGTCAGAATAGATAGTGCAGTTTGGGGTAAATGATCTCAAACGTGTAGGTTAATGCGAATGTATTTATACCTATGATATTAGTCATAGGTATAAACGAAAACAAATACGTTAAAAGAATATATATGACGTAACAAAAATACTTGTAATTCATGCCTATACAGGTGTCCGGTAATTAATGGATAAACTTGAAATGTCTTATAGTAGAACTGAAGGCCGTTCAGAAAAATGATAAGAAAAAAAATTAAGAAATAAAATATATACTTATTAAAACGTGCAAGCTATGTGCATAGCATACTTTTGACTGTCTATCTATTAGCATAATTAGTGTTTAATAATAAAACAACAAAAAACCGATGGATTTCATTCATTTATGGTCGTAGTATACAAGAAAGTTATACATAGTAATTAAAAATAAACATATATCTCAGGTAGTAGTTAGGATAGATTTCTTTTCATTTTTTTTTGAACGGCCATCAGTTCCTCCCGTCAGTTCCTCTATAAGACATTTCCAGGTTATCCATTAATTACCGGACACCCTGTATATACTAATATTATAAAGCTGAAGAGTTTGTTTGTTTGTTTGGTTGAACGTGCTAATCTCAGGAACTACAGGTCCGAATTGAAAAATTCGTTTAGTGTTGGATAGCTCATTTATCGAGGAAGGCTATAGGCTATATTAGATCACGCTACGACCCACGGGGGCAGCGCAGTAATCATAAATGCGGGTGAAACTGCGGGCATATCTAGTCTAGTTTAATATAAAATCGTAACTAATATTATAAATGTGAATGTGAGTATTTTGTTTGTTACGCTGTCACGCCTTAACTTTTGACCAATCATTACGAAATTTCTTATACACGTTGTCAGGGGAACAGAAAATGACGGAGGGTTTGACAAACCCTATCATCCAGACAAAAGTCCTGATCCCGAGGGATGGAAATTTAAAAATATTTAATCTATAAACTCGTTGGCATGTGTTTGCCACCAATGGTTTGGTCTCTGGTTCGACGCCCGAGGAGCAAAGCCTTAATAGGATTTACGTTAGGAAATATTAGAAGCAGTATAGCAGTAATTGACTTTAGATGTTCTTCAGTTTAATCTTTGAGCTGTTCTATGGGGTCTAATAGCTATAGTCCCATGCCTTAGCTTTTTAGTTAGATTAGCAGCTGTACATTAGGTGCAATAGATTCTATTTAAATCCGTCCAGCCATTCTTGAGTTTTTAGAGAACAAATATGCAGACAGACAAATTTTAAAATGTCTAGTTGTTAAATTATACTTTTTTGCTAGTTGCTTAAGCAGCGATAGCTCAGTGGAGAGACCAATCGACTGCAATGAAGCCCTCTGCATTGCAGTCGGTTGGTCGGAGAGGTTCGAACCCACGCCGCGCACTTTCGGAAGTTATATGACTTTTCGAAATTATGTGCGTATTGATTGAGATTATCGCCTGCTCCGCGCCTCGGAGAGCACGTTAAGCCGTCGATCCCGACTGCCATGTACATCTATGGTCGTCGCCGTCGTAGTCGTTACTGGGAAGTCAGTGCCCTATAATATCCTGACACTGGTCTAGCCTTAGGATATCGTTAGCCTTCGGGATGCGAAAATCAGGTGGCAGCCGCTCCGTGTAAAAACTGATATCCAGTCAAATCCGATTAGACCAGAAAAGCTGACCCCAAGTATCTTGGGTATTATAAAGGCTAGGGAGAAGAGAACTAGTTGTGTTAGCTGACTTAAAAAAAATCTTTTATTTTACAGCCCTTTAATCGCTACAGCGTTTCTTATTACAGTCATAGATGTGACAATATATTGTAGCTATGTATCGTAAGACAATAAGAAAATCTAAGCTTTACGAAAATCCTATGATAATTGCAAAATGCCGTTTTGGAATTGAAGACAGAATTAATATGAGGATGATTGCAATTATAGTTATTATTGCGAGACTCTGACTTACATTCAAAAGCCGTTTTTTTGGAACCGTCTTAGGATTTTTGCAAATATTTGATTATTCTACCTCATATTATGTGCCACTATATAATTTATGTGCTACTTATGCCGACCCCGTACCAAAATGACTCATGAATACATGTTAGAAAGATATGATTGTAATCTCGCTTACTATTGAATATTGAACGCGGGGCGTCGATTGACCCATTTCATCATATTATCATACTGTTTTATCATTCGACATGTGTACGAATGTTAAACACCATATATGCGTGTATTTAGTAAATAGAGTACCTCCAATGAACATACATTATAAGTATTTCTAGTCATTCAATGACCGTGAATCAAGACGTTAAAAACAAAAAAATATACATTTTGGTTTTGTAAATATTATCCATAGCTTTCTTCACTCCTTTTCCATATAAACTTCAACTATGCTACATCGCACACACCTCGCATGCGCGCATTATGATTAAAAAGGGGTTAAGAGTTTCCTCCTCACGTATTAATATGTAGATAAACATAGACGTGCCGTAGTCTCGGTGCCTCATGCACCCTCAGGGTCTCGAAGTTCAATTCCCAAGTCAAGCAAAATGTTATTGGGATTTTGTCAACTGGACATAGTCTGAAACTGAGCCCCGTAAACAGAGAAAGGCTTGCCGCCGTTTAAGTAAATTAAAACAATAGCAATTTCTAATTATTTATCGAAAGCCATTAATAGCATATTGTTATCGATACTATCGATAGTATGGATAGTGATAGTATCTGACCAATAGTAGTACCCAGCTTATATATTATATAACTTAGGGTTAAAACGTAACTTGTTGCAACCCCGTCTGACTGATTGCAAAGTCAATATGCATGTTACACTATTATAAGTCTTATCGAACAGTGATCGGTGCATTTATGATTTATGACTGTAATTATGTTTTACATATCTGTACTGACATAGTAAATGCGAAAGTAATTAACTAAACTGGTTATAATGATAGTGTGAGTGAATAAGTAGTGGCTGTTAGTCGGTTTCTTCTTATAGGCTCTATCTACCCTTTGCCTAAACATAGCAATCAACCCTTTTTTTGCTCTTTTTACGTGAGGGAATGCACTGACGCGTATATGTCGGGCTCACCGGGGAAAGATGATCCCGGTAATACCGATTAAACCTATATATTTGAACGTTCATAATTGTTACTTTGTGACCTAAATGAATAAATGATGATTCTCAGGGATGTGTTAGGAGATATTTATGGAAATTAGGTTATAATGACCTCCTAATTATACCATAATCGGTTTTTTACTTATTCAGTCTGTACTAGGTTAAGACTTGAAAGGTAGGTAAGGTTCGAGACCGTGGTGCTTATCTATTCTGGTATTTATACATTTTCTTAATTTTGTCTATCTTGCTGAGAAAGAAAGCGGTATTCTTTTTGCAACTTCTCCTATATACTTCAGATTAAAACGTTGCGGGTCCGAAGATAGTTAAATTTTTGCCAGGACTTCACGAGTAAATAGTAATCGTCGACGTTTCAATGGTAACAGCTCTTGGCTACATAGGTGAGAGTTCGCTGAGACTAGTCCCTAGAATGAGGTGTCAGGTTCGTTTCAAGGATCAGACAGAGGCCTTGATATTTTTCAAGAAATTCTTATTGGCAACACCAAGTGTGGCACTGTTGCAGTAGGTATATGTATGTACATCAATAGACTCGCACTCTATTACGTGATACCTTAAACCATATCGCGGAATGTGTGTGAAATACAACTTAGTCTCCCCCTTCGGGAATATTGGCGTACAGCTACGTATATACATGTAGGTATGGTACTAAGACCTAGAAAATGATATAGAAGGATACTTTGAAGAATCTAAAAAGTTATAATATTAAATACCTAGTAGTAAATTCCAGTAGCAATGTAATATTTAATAGTCGGCTTCGATGGCGTAGTGCTTAGTGTAACCGACTGCTACGCCTGAGGTCGCGGGTTCAATTCCCGCACAAGTTAAACATTTGTGTGCATAAACATAGATGTTTGTCTTGGTCTGGGTGTTTCTATTTATAATATGTATGTATTTACAAAAAAGTATATATGTACATATGTTTATCCATTGTCTAGTTCCCATAGTACAAGCTCTACTTAGTTTGGGCTAGATAGTGTTGTGTGTATGTGATAGAATAATGCTATAATAAAAAAAAATGTTAATAATAAAAGTGTTAATAAACAAAGCTATAAATTCCGTATAAAGTAGTTAATATCAATGTATAACATTCGCGTAAATGTAAGACAGTATTACAGAAGGATACTTTTAAATATCGCGACTGTAGTCGCGGTCTAGAGCCTGCATGTGTTGAATTAAGTCATTGGTCCATTAATAACTTATGATACTTAATGATGACTTATCGTTTAATGTAAAACTGATGATCAAACGTGCTATAATTAAAGCACAATGAGGTGCTGTCGTGTCGTACTGAATGAATGTCGTACGGAATGACGAATCTATACTAATATTATAAAGCTGAAGAGTTTGTTTGTTTGGTTGAACGCGCTAATCTCAGGAACTACTGGTCCGAAATGAAAAAATATTTTAGTGTTGGATAGCTCATTTACCGAGGAAGGCTATATTATATATCACCACGCTACAACCCACGGGAGCGGCGCAGATACTTTTATTCTTAAGTCAAGTAAATATTTATATTTACATACATACATATTCATAGTATTTTGTCATAAGTTTAAGTTTAAGTGATTGATCGGCATGAAGTCTGATATTTGATTCCCTAGTCAAGAAAAGTGTTCTCGAGAATTATTCTTACGTCTTAGAAGGCTAGTCCAGTCCTATAGACGTCTAGGTGGTAATAGGTTTGCTACTTAAAGCAATACGAACCTACATCATATCTGGTAAAATATAGATGTAGGTAATACTCTCATGTAATGCTCTGCCAGCACCTTCACTTACTCTTTTTAAGTTTTTCTCTTAAAATTTACAACTGCCGCATTAGGAATGTAACTCCTGTGTCGCGGGGGACTTTACAATCATTCTTACAACGGACACAAGAAACCTGGAACAACAATTTGTGTTTATGCAAAGTTTTGTCCCGTGTTGGATTCGAACCCACAACACTCGGCGTATTGGCAATAGCGAGGCGACCACTTAAACAACCAAGCTATCCATGCAGCCTCTTTGAAGATATATCAGCAAGACATATACATATTTAGAATTTATAATTAGAATTGTCTTTATAATTATATATGTAGTTATAGATATATTTCGCACAAATAATGTTTATATTTCCTCATAGTCATATCCGTATAGGTAGACCAGTCCATGCCCATATATAAACACTTTAAAAGTATCTTAATCTTGTAAGTGAGTCATTCTTATATTTATGTTTATGTAAACGTTTCCTCACAATACGGAGGTTCGATAACCTTCTCAAGGCTTGTAGTCAGCTGACTGTCCCCGCAGCTTCACCTGCGCTTATGTTCGTCTCCCGTGGATAGTAGCGTGATGTTACATAACATGTGCTAGGTTATATATAGGCTATATTTCTAATGGTGCAATAATTATTAAAATCGGTTTCAGAGATTTGCACCACAACCAAATTAAAATATTTTAGATTCTATCCTGCCTTAAGGATGAGGGCTATGAAATGAAAAAAAAAATTTCAGTTCCGACTGGTAGGTATAGAAATTAGCGCTCAAACATAAAAACAAACAATCGCTTAAGCATTACTATATTATTATGCTATGTCCGCTAAGCTGGACTTTAAAATAAATGCCATTTTCGTAATTAGCTTTCCAAAAAACCTCAATAACAACACCCAGTTAGGCATGTTATTAATCCGAGTCTGGTTTCTCTATGTGTCCGATATTTGAGTGTTTGTGAAGTCGCCCGCGACACGGGATTGACCTTAGTGCAGAGGTGTCTTTTAAATACAAAATACTCTCATTCTCCACTTAAAAGAAAAACCACAGTAATAAAATTATGATGAAAATGATGACATTAGCTTGAGTTCGTAATCAGTGGCATAGAGTGGGTATCAGCCACCCGAGGCGAAAGAAAATTTTGTCACCTTCTTATTTAGGTTTTTCAATGTAAAAGATATTCGAAGGAACATTTTGGCAAGAACAGTCTTAAAATACACAATAATTATTGTGTATTTTTATTTAGCCGTCCCCTAGAGTGGCGCTTGAGCCGCCCAGCTGCCCCTGCCCGCCACACTACGCGACGCCACTGTTCGTGATTGTTATCAAACGTAAATAGATGGGTGTAAAAACCCAGGATTCAACCTCTTTGTTTTAAATGTAAAAGTAATGAAAAGAAATGACTTCTCAGGGGTCTTTTGGACTTGTGGCCCATATTCAAACTCGACTGAGGTTATGACCCTAAGGTGTCTGCACACCAAGTTACAAGTCAATATTTTCCATTTAAAATACATGTGACCTTGTGACCCCTATATCTTGGGGGTCTTTTGACCCACAGCGCCCATTTTCAAACTCGATCGAGGTATGACCGCAAAGTGTACCAAGCTACAAGTCAATCGGTCCAGCGATTCCGGAGTTACGCCTGTCACTAACAAACTGTCACTAACAGACAGACACACAGACCCACATAGTGTTTTCATTAACCTCTTCGAAGAAGACTCAGAGGTTAATAAAATGTAAATAGCTATTACAACAGAATAGATTCTTTGTTAATTGTTACAGTGGAATTGTATCGCCGCCGTCACTCAAATGTACGATGAAAAGATCTGCGCTCTATTGCTGCGCATTTTAACCATTTGGTTTTCTAATTTATACAATACATGTTAGTCAACCAAATAGTTAAACTAATATTATAAATGCAAATGTGAGTTTGTTTGTTTGTTCGTTGCGCTTACACGCCTTAACTTCACGACCCATCATCCTGAAATTTCGCATACACGTTGTCAGTGGTACAGAAAAGGAAATACGGTACTTTACATCCAGTAAGAAGTACCGATACTAACCCAACCTAGTCATACATTTACGTGATTGAAACCGCGGGGGAAAACTAGTATAGTATATATAGAAGGCGATGTAGCGTGTATATAAGTATAAGAATAATTTACTTCTGCATAAAAAAATACAATAAATTTGGTTGTCAGTGGTATCGACACTAAGCTCAAGGCTTGTATCGCCGAGACCTAATGTATATGTAGGCAAGGATAGCAAGAATTACAGTTTTAAATAAAAGGTTTACAGGCGTAACGCTGTTTAAATTTACTCAAATACGCAGCAGTGTGTCCATTGATGCGAAACATTCACGACCTTACAGAGCTGGAGCGTACTTCCGCGATTCAATGAAATCGACTTCCACGTGCATATAAGGAACACAATTATTTTATTCTCAATGCGCATACTCTAGATGCAGTCGGTTATTCGCTCGTGTGGGTATCTAGGGATTGTTGCTTGTATATTGTTTCTTTTGTTCTATTATACATTTAGTAATTTGTTGTTTTATACGAGGACATAACGGCATACTTGCTCAAATGCACTCGTTATTTTTATACATATTTCTTCAAAGGAATAGGTCTCTACCTATTCTAATATGGGCATAATACACTTCTGTGTATTATGCCCATATTCCAAAAGCTATAGATATTGGTAACCAAGTAATTGGGAGCGAGCCTATTGACGTATACCGGGTACGGTTTGAGACTCCGTTTTGCTACGGCGAATTTTGTGATAGAAAACCCCAATAACACTGCTAAATCCAGAATACGAGACCTCATACAAAACAATCGCATAAAATAACGCTGCGATATCGAGGAGGCAGACTGGTACTTATTATTAAAAGAAAAACAAGTGCATACTAGAGACAACTGATAAAACCCAACCCCTCGTGACAGAGAGTTTCTCTGTCAAGAGGGGTGTATAAATATTACGTATACGCAATAAAATGCTACGTTTGAGTCACTGTGCACTGTTCGCAAATTGCACTGTAAATTATATTTCCGCGTAGAGAATGCATTCGCTTGACGCATCGAGAATGGAATGGTGATTATTGTTACTATTATTGTTCGTTCATGAGATCTCGTTCGTTCGGCCTTTAACATAACAAGCTTAAAGCTTAACAATTGAACAGCTTTAAAACCTAACCTTTTAACCCAGAGCGCAAAACTCCCGCGACTTTAAAACCCGCGTTCTAATGTCACAAGTGTTAGCCGGTGTATGAGATGCTGCATCACCCGAGGCCTGAAGCAGCCGTAGTCTTATACAATCAAAGCCATCATACCATAGAGTCAGAACACTCATTTATAAAACCCGGAGTCAAAAAAAATACAAGATACGCTCTAATGGAACCATGACTTACTAGTTGAGAACGGTGGCTGTGTTTGGTCTATTAAAATACCTACGACCCAGAATCAGACCTAACATAAGTACCGCCCACATTTTTACTACATATCTTTTAAAATAATATAACAAGGTATTCCCCACACGTAATGCACTGAAAGTTGACTTTGTCACGAGAACACGTATAGCATTCTGAATACACATTATACTTGGTACATTCAGACGCTATTTCTGTCCATTGTCTTCCTGAATGAATTGTCTTTGTGTTTTGATGACGTACATCTCACCTTTATATCGCCTATGCGGCTGCAACGACTGCGCAGATCGATCGGTTCGCCAGGTTAGCCGACTTGCCTGCTGAGGCCGCGCTACAATCCGTAAGGATTCGAGAGAGGGAACTCGGGTGTGGTTGTGTGGTTTAAGTCAGTAGAAGGCTGACACACCCCTTGCTCCACCTAGAGCGAGTCATTCAGTGATTTTAAAACCTAATAGGGTTAATTTACTTTACCAACGTCATATTTATAAATGGTTGATCATTTACTATTTATACACACTCTTTGACATTCCTTAGAGAGCATGAAAATCCTTGACATCGGCTGTCTTACTCTTTACGACATGTACGGATATCGGCGTAGTTTAAATGGTCGTCTCAGTACTGCTAGTGGGCCGCGTTGTGGGTTCAATTCCTACACAGGATAGAAAAAGTGTGATCCCCGAATACTTAATGAGTCTGAGTTTTCTTATGTTTCCTTGTGTTAATTTTCAAGCGAATAAGCAGAAATCTGGTGTGTAATCTACCTTACAATATCATTATTGGTCTTTTGGATGAGAATCCAAGGTCTGATGGCATGTCATATAGCGCAGTATCTCATGTAGAAACTCATATTTAACCAAAAAATACCTTATAGGTATTAGAATACCTAATTTGCAACGTCTACTTAGCACATATACATATATGGGATATCTAAATGATTTGATAATGTATTTATTGTGTACTTTCTTAAATAAGTAACATTAGAAATAAAAAAGGAATACTAATTTCGTAAATCACTATGTCGATAAAAACGTATATACATTTTTAATTAACACTCCATAATTTAAGTTTGGTCAAAAGTCGTAGTTCCAAGGTCCATCTATCTCTTGTTATATACCGGTACGATGCTATATAAAATGTCTCAAATTATCTCTTTCGCGCCAACAGTTCCGCTTGTATGAACTCCGACCTCGTGGAATGAGTTCAGTGTCGCAGTCCAAGGTCCGCGGGGTACAGGTAGTGATGCTGAAGAGCTTATGACTGGCAGACTGCCAACGTGATTATTATACAAAATTCTGCCTTATATCGTAACTGATAGGGTGAATTTTAGTGTGCAATGATGGGTGACCGAGTTTTTGTGGTTAATGATCTAGATTCTAAGCATAGTAACATACTGTTTGTTAGAGATATGAGTCTAGTGGAGTTTTGTTATTTTGAGAGGTGAAATGTATCCGATAGGTATGTTGTTTTTCTGATTCGTTGTCCCGTGACGTAAGCATGCGCTTACTTTTACTGACGCATATGAAGTTACTAGTTAACTTAATTAGCTTATTCCAGAACGCAATATCTTTAATCCCCTCAGAAAATCTTTGCTTCACTTAACAAATCTTAAAAATATTCATGCGGCGACCAGAAGAAACCAATGCTCAGAACAATTTTATGGATCATATAATTTTTCTCGCATGTGGTGACCGCCCACAAAAAGTATCTTTACGTTAATTTATACTACAATAATTGGTCGAAGTGCCTTATACCGCTATCCCATCGGTGCAGTCAAATTAGGACCAGTCCAAAGTTCTTGATATTAGCTCGTATAATTGTGACAAAATAAATCTCCTTTGTCATTGTACAAGAATATTCGCAGACTTGTTATGTTTTTCATAATAATGTCTCCTCTCCTCTTTTTATTATGCAAACGTATATACATAAATACCTAAAGTTAAAGATATGATGCTAATTAATATTTATTATTTATAATATTGCCATTAACAAGATGCATATAGCTCAATTTATGTATTAAGATTTCGGTGCAATACTTGTTTATATATGCACATCTGTTGCCAAAGAATCTGGTTATATTGGCGCTCACATACTATCTAATTGTATTGTCATAATTATTGGCATCTAATTTAGCTTCCCGATTGTATTTCCTGTCCGATTTGATTCCTACGGCTATGACTGTTTGATTAGTATCTCTATACTTACGCGTATTGCATCTACATATATCAATTGCAACTTCAAATAGATGTTCATACCTTTGATGTTGACGTATAGGTCTATGGACGTTTATGCTAACATAACAATTATTAAGGGCGTTACCGACAACTACGAGTATATTAATATTATAAAGAGGAAAGATTTAATATTTTGTTTCTTTGTTTGTTTGTAAGGATGTAACTCAAAAACTACACAGCTGATTTTAAAAATTCGTCACTATTAGTAAGCTATATTATTACCAAGTAACATAGGCTATATATTATTTAAAAAAAGGACTGTTACCTAACCTAACCTACTGCTTCGCGAGCGTTACCGCATGCAGAAGCTAGTTTTAGATAAAATTGCGATTTGCGTCGTGCATCTAGAAAGTCGTGCCTTAAAACGAAAACCTATTAAAGATGTTAATGGTTGAGAATAAAATAGTTCATTTATAGCTGATTGTAGTGGTTTAGTAGAATATCGTGTGTAAGAATAATTCTAAAATTACGTCATCGCCCATTTATAATTTAGTCTGAAAGTAGTTGTCAAACGCTGCAACGGCTGAGGTACGGAAAAGTTATATCAATACAAATCAAAAGAAGTTTTACAATGTGCTCAATACTTGTTACTCTTAGTTGCAGAGGCCATTAGATGTACGAACAAATTTTATAATGTAAATACGATTACTTACCCGCGTTGCGTTGCAGTAGCTAATGAACTCGACTAAGGGCTGTCTCCAATTTCTCGATAATATAGCTGAAGAAGAATAAAAGCTACCTACTGCATGATAGATTTTGTCTAAACTACCCGATTTTTTAATAAGACATATACATTTCAAAATATTGAGTATTCTGAATGTTGTAAATATTAATACACGTAAACCGTTGCATGGATTTGGATGACACTTAGCAGACAAATACACTATACCCTGGATTTAAAACGTAAGATATTTTTTATCCCGGTTTACCTTGTCTTGAAATGTGCAGGGGCAAATCCCAGTATACCTAGTCTTGAGATGTGCAGGGGCAAAGTGCCGCAGTTTTTAAGGAAAGCTTCAAAAAGCAGCAACCTTTATTGTATTGTTGAGGCCATTCTAAATGATGTGACATGTTTCGACGAGAGTTAGCTAGGCGCCAATAAAATTAAAAATATGAGTTATGTCGTTTGCGTAAAATATGTCATCATAAAATGTACTTGTGAGATCAATGACACCTTTAGATAAATCTAAGGATTCATTCTAGCTAACCTAGATTCCGCCGATGTTTATGAGTATGTTTACGCCGTTAATGTTATTCATAGGTATGTATGTACTATCGACTTGAGCGATGGTTGACCACTCCTAAGGTTAAAATCGCATAGCAGGCCACAACTACGACCTTTTTGTTTGAGTTTTTTTTACAAGGGTTTTTTTAAGGGTGGAGTCACTTAAAGTCATCATGTGTAAGCGAAAAATTTTCTGAAATGGTCAACCGCCGCTCAAGTCGATAGTACATCAATATTTAAAAAAGTATGTCTTTCTCATACAAGTAAAAATAATTGTTCAGACTCTGGGTCTTCCCTATGTTTTAAAGTGCTTTCAAAATCGCCGCGACATAGGAATTATCCCTAGTGTGGATCAAAAAAAAAGTCTAGTTAATATTTCGCCTCGTTAATTAACTGGTATAGAAATGAGTAGGCACGAAGACACGATCCATTATAATTAACCAATAACTTACTTAAACTTACTTTTTTACTTAAAGCTTAGCGCCAGAGGACTTGATAAGCCGTCCTCCGTATTCAGTCAATCCCGGCCACCCTCAGACCGTTGGTATTCTTGGTAGGAGGCCACTCTATTTTACAACAGCAGATAGGCGGGCTGCCGTGCTTGTACGAAGAACTTTCTAATAAAACAAGAGTGACAACCAAATGTAGTGAAAAGTCAGGCGAGAAATAAGTTTCGACTTCTGACCCTTGACTTAGTGAGACCGAACTTAGCATAAATAGGCGATGAACAACACCTCTAGTACACTGATGATAACTATTCGTCAGCATTAATTAATTTTCCAGTTGCTCTGGCGGGGCAAGGTTCAAAAATTATTATGCCATTAGAAGGCTGATAGCACAGTTCTTTTGCTAGAAGCCTGAAAACTACTCACAGTAAGAACATAATACAGGCTGTTTAGGCTGCGGTCTGCTTGGCTTCAATACTTCCCAGTCGTGGTAGCCCGCTTTGGGCCAAGTCCTAGGATTAACTAAGGATCCTACTCTACTCTCTCTAAAGAAATATTTTACAAACAAAACATAATCATATTATACCAGCCCACCCTAATTTACATTAAGTATAGCATAATTTGATACAAATAGCAAGAAAATATGCTAAAAGAAGTTTTACACGGATTGTAACAACTGTTTATTCCAAAGTCCAGCTTCGCTTTCTCAGAAACTAGGCAGTGCTAAGTATTTTCATCGATTATAAAGAGGCTGCTCACCGCGTTTTCTATTTAAACTTAAATGCTCTACAATGTTAAGTATTTCAGTAGTTGATTGTGATGTCTGTAAGTCTGTTATTATTATCCGACTGCGAAAAATTTGGGGTAATGTGTTTGCTTGTAATAGAATAGGTCGTATTTACCATTAAGTGACAAAATAAGTTTGTTCTAGAACATTCCACTAGATAATGTCACCTGATTTAGTTCTGATCTGGCTTTTAATATGTATTCGACTTATGCAAATAGTTCTCTATCTGCTATTAGTCGCTTTTAAGCTTTGATGCGGATGAATTACAAAAGAAAATATTGACTGAATTGCTTTGGATATGAAACCAATTATGTTTACACATATGTAATTGGAATTTGATTCAATTTTGATTAGATTGGACCTAAAATATTGCCTTTTGAAACAATTTTTCATTTATTATTAACATATTTTAGAATATCATAATAAGACAACACATAGTGTGCTATTTTATCTTAGTTTATGTCTATATCTTTATAAGTATTGCTTAAAGCCAAGGTATTTGCAATTGTAACAAGTGAAGACACGTGTGTCGAATAAAAATTTAATGTTCTACTCAATCAAACGCCTGGTGGGTGTCAAATAATAATAGTACAAAAACATTTACAAAAGAGATCAAATCTTTGTAAAGGTTATTGATAAGATGATTACTGTTGATTTGTATATGGTTTCCAATTATATAAAAAAAAACGTCAACTTTTATACGAAAACACAGTCGTTGAGATAAATTATCAAGTCACTCATTACCTTTCAAATTCTAACGCCTGATGATGAGAATGTAATGCAAACTTTTGGCACTATGACTCATATAATAATGAAGATATCATTAACTTACAGATCACGCGTTCGTGCAACTTTGAACTTTAAACAAGTACATTTAGAAGTTATTTTAGACATTATGTTTTTATTGTTTTTATTTGTTCTTGATCTTTATTCTTGTTTAGATTTTTTATATATAGAATGGATTCTCACAGTGGCGTCGTGCCAGTTTTTATGCCAGTGCACTGTTTACTGCCCCGACGATAGGCCGTGATGATACTGTGATTTTTTCAAACATTTTAATATTAAAAGTGACCTGAGTTGTATAAACAAATGAATACAAGAAAAACTGAAAATCATTCTCGGTGTCGTGTTTTGTGAGAAATTCATACATATTCTATTTGTTATTTTTTATTAAGAACATAGTCTATTTTCTAAAAGTGCGAGAATGCCTATCTAATCATGTCTAGACAGAATTTTAATAGACAGATTAAAACGGATTAATAATTTACCAACCGCATTCCTCAAGATTTGTGTGCTTGAATAGGACAGTCCTATATATGTCAGGAAAATCATTGATCTAAATATAAGACTGAAGTGTTTGTGACAATGTGTGATGAAGAAGTGGTCGACAGGTTCACGTTGCCAGCGCGAGCTGACGCAGTGGTGGAGCTATGGAGGACGAAGATGCAGGAGGGCGTGCTATCTCCGGCACACTTCCTTGATCACTGGAGGGTGACTGTGCCAAGGATATACTCGCCGCAGCCGAACAGGACATGTCTAGGTAAGTCAATGCACATTCATTTTATGTTGACGGAATAAGTGTTTGTTTTCACGGATGCCATACTAGTGTATGTCATTGACAAGTCTCTGCCAGTGCGTCGCAGTATTGTGGGTTCGATATCCACGGAATCAATATTTGCGTTATTTGTAAATTATTTAATGTTCGTTGTTACAATATTTGTATAGGCCGACTTAAAATTTACTGCAACTGTCATTAAAATGGAGTAAAAGCTCTTGATTAAGAAAGCATTGTTAGTTCCAATTTAATTAATTTCACTAAACAAGGCGCGGCCTTGAACTTTGATTACGGCAAGCCAGTAAACCTAAGGCTTTCCTATTAGTACGAGATCCGGCTGCAATATTGCTACATGAATCGAGTATGTAATAAAATCTAATTTTTATGTATAATTATAAATAGAGGAATATATTTTTTGCCAAGGTACCAATCGAAATGTGGCCGCTAGTATTTTTAATTAAAATAATATTAATTGACTTTTTACAAAAAAGTACATTCTCATATTTATAAAATAAACTATAATCCACTGCACAATCGGGCGTCGGACTCTCGCGCGGCTAGTGCGGACCAGTCGGTCGCGCGAGGCACGGAGTTGTCTTTAGCGAAGTGGCGGCGTGGTTGCTTCCACAACGCATCTCGGGCACTTGCTTGCTCAGCAAGTAAGAGTCATAGCTGGAGTGACTCGGGCCACACCCGGCTTGTAGACCTATTTGGGTAGGCGTATGGTTGTACGTCGGGAAGTGAGCGTGCCTTATACAGCTCCGGTACCATACTGGAGATATGGGAGGCGGCTTCTCCGTCGGCTTCAGCGAGGTTTTCGTTAGCAAGTCCCAGAGTTGCGAGTGGTGAGCGGCTTTATTGCTCCGGTACCTATCTGGAGAATAGGTAGAGTTACTTGGGCACGAGGTAGCACGCTTACGAGAACCGGATCTCTGAGGTTACGGTGGAGAGTCGAATTTGGGGACAAGACCTGTAGGCACTGGTACAGCGGCTCCACCTAATATAACCTTGACAATTGGTGTAAGGGAACGCTATATCATAAACTGGACTAGTCGTAGCGAGAGGGATGCACAGTAATATATGTACAGAACTTGAAAAGTTATAGTTGCAGTTGCGCACTCGGCCCCAACCTATTCGCTGCCAGGTGTAAATAGGTAATACTTTGTTACATTTATACGTTAATGACGTATATTCATCATTTATATCTTAAATTGTACCTAATTTTCTTTTGTCCATGACCAAATATCTATGCTTATGTAAGAGTGGCTGCAAGTAGGGGTTTCTAGCTGTTAAAGATAGATTAAAGTGAAAGAGAGTTATCGCGTTCCATCGGTCGTCAGACGAGGATGGCGATTGCCAGCTGTACCTACGTGATTTTAAAGCCAGTGCGCATGCGTCAGAAGCAGGTGTTTTCAACTAAGCAGTAACATTTTCATTCTAACTTTGCATATAATTCTGTATATTAAAGTAAAGCTTAAATTAAAAAAAAAGAACTGTTTAGTGTGTAACAATGTATTACCTGTATACACCTGGCAACGAATAGGTTGCGGCCGAGTGCGCAACTGCAACCATAACTTTTCAAGTTCTGTACAATATATTACTGTGCAGTGGATTATAGTTTATTTTATAAATACGTAAATTATTTTTTTTGAATGTCTATTAATATTATTTCAATTAAAAATACTAGAGGCCACATTTTGATTGGCACCTTGGCAAAAATATCTTCCCCTATTTATAATTATACATAAAATAAGATTTTTATTACATACTCGATTCGTGTAGCAATCTTGCAGCCGGATCTTAGACTATATAGTCTGACGTCATTACTACTTATCATCATTATATTCGTACACACATATAATATATGCCTATAGCTAACAATACCTTTAAAATATTTGTATATAAATAAAACATTATTCTGTATTCAAACTTTCCAAATAGTTTGATATATATTTTCAATATACGCACACATACTGGTTTAGATAGTTTTATAATAGGATTGATACATAGATAGATTTAGCCTGATTCGCACAACCTAGATTCAGTGTAGAATTACACAAAACACTATTGTTCTACTGAAATTGTTGCAGTTTCTTTTTCACAACTGTAAGTAGGTTAATGCATTTCGCATATAAAAACATAATGAATGAGTAATTTTAGGTCTACATTTAAAAGATATTGTTGAAGATAATAAACAGTCTTCCTGACCAGAAAGTTCTTATTACTTAAATTTAAGCCGCCACGTCCGTGTGTACTTCACGTTAACTCAGTCAGTAAAGAATATTTATAAACAAATAATACGGGATTAAATATGAAGTGAATGACGCTTTGGATGCCGAAAATCGGTAACGTTGTGCTTTGCATACTATTTCGACATTATTCTTTCTTTGTTTTTCATGTACATAAGTAGTTGCTTTTATTTGCCACCACGGTTTGTCTTAAATTAACAAAATCATTAACTGTCACATTATTATGGCGAATTGTAGTAACGAATAGGGGCAGGCACTCACTGATCGATAAACGATTAGCGAGGTTAAGCAACGTTGGGTGCGGTCAGTCTATAGATGGGTGACCGCTTAGTGGTATTTCATCTGAGCGTCTCCGTGCTTCGGAGGGCACGTAAAACGTCGGTCCCGGTTGTTGCCAAATTGACATCAGTCGTTAAGCTATGTCAAAGGCCTTCGGGCGGCTTGAACAACTCTTGACATCAGGTTGGCCACTAACCACACGAAAAGAAGAAGACTAAGCGATATAACTTTGAATATAAATTGTATTGTAAAGGTTATTGATATTTATTATTAATAATACCTGTTATTACGAGATACGTAATAAGTAATAGATAATATATGAAGTCTATTCTCAAAACAAAAATTATTTTTTTAAATAATTATTATATTTTAATTAGTAAAAATAGTTCAGGGATAACGCAGTAAGATAAGTAGCCGTTTTACGACTACCCATACGCCAAGCGTTGTGGCTTCGGTCGCCGTATGTATCGGCAGTTATGGCTTACCACAAGACCGCTGGCTAGTTGGCCACCAGCAGCAATAAAAAGTAAAATAAATTATAGGGGCATCAAAACAGACAATATTTTACTGCAGTATGTGGCTGCAATGCTTACATTTATAGCCCGGCCAGCTCAGAAACATTTTAATATCAGCTCTGTGTATAAACTGTCCCATTGCTGGGCACGGGCCTCTTCTCAGGATGAAAAGGGTTACATCATACCTACCACGCCAGCCCAGACTTCACATATCTTTGAGAGCATTATGTAGAACTCTCAGACATGCATGATATTTCTTTCCACCTTTAAAGCGAGCTTCTTCTGCCTAGCCTTAATTATTCCCAAGCCACTTGGGGTCGGCTTTTCTAGTCTAACAGGATTTGACTGGATATCAGTTTTTACACGGAGCGGTTGCCACCTGATCTCCGCAACCCGAAAGCTAACGATACCCTAAGGCTAGACTAGTGTCAGGATAATATAGGGCACTGACATCCCAATAACGACTGCCATAGATGTCCATGGCAGCCGAAACCGACGGCTTAACGTACTCTCCGAGGCACGGAGCAGGCGATAATTATCAAACAATACGCACATAATTTCGAATAGTCATATAACTTCCGAAAGTCAGAATTGCGCGACGTGGGTTCGAACCCGAGACCCTCTGCATTGCAGTCTGTTGGTCTCCCCACTGCGAAACAGCGAGCAGTGATTAATCATTGAATACTCGCATAAATTGGAAAATTTTGAGGAACGTGCCTGGGTTCGGTCTTGAGACCTCTGCGTGGCAGTCCAGCGGTCTCTCACTAGGCTATCGCTGCTTAACCATATGCAAAATATGAACATGTATGCTATAATATATCTGTTTTTGCCGCCCAATGTATTGCAGATACACTTCGCAGTAAAAATAATACCCGTTTAAAAGCATCTTAAAGGAGTCTGCCCACTACACCGTCTGATACCATCACCGTGCTAGGAACGTATCAGACACGAAAAGCAAGACGATACGCCCTGCTATAGGAACTGCTGGTCGGTGACGGAACGGTCTAGTGGGCATAGTCTTATACATTTCCTTACAAAGAATATTTTTTTGCTTGACACGTTCTTAGCACGGTCATGATATGAGACAGGGTATTGGGCAGACTCCTTAAGTTATACGATACCCGTTTTACTTTCAAACTAAATTATAATTTTTTTATCTTACAGACTGGTCTTTCGACGAAGAGTTAGCGACAAAGCTTCTCATTCAGCCCCTAGAACAGTTTGTGTGGGGCAACAGCGATGGCTCGATGCCACCGATGCCGAGGCGGTCCACGCTTTGCGGACGGGTCTTCAAGCAGGGTGACCCCGCCTACAGCTGCAGAGAATGTGGTAAGAAGCCTATTCATATAATACGAGATATTTGGTACAGCAATACTGCTGCGCGTTTGTTGACGCAGATCTATGCAAGACCCAATTTTCTTTTTCATTATGTCTTGTCAAGTGCCCACGAGCCAAAAAATGTGTTATAAAAAACACCAAGCATACCTAGATAGAACAACGACGAATTTCTTCTTTGAGTCAGTTAAGTTGAAGTCAAGTAAAGTCGCCAACGATAAATAAATTAGTACCGTCAAATTAGGAGGTTGGCAGTGTTACATACCCCCGTGCCCGGAGTCCGTAAAGCCATTGGTCCTGCGCCTAATCTCTATGGACGTTTTGGACTGCCGTCCCATCGAATTATCAGAATTATTCTTTTGTTTGCGCACACACTTGTGCACTAAAATATCTTCTGCGCAGATAGCCAGTCTCCTTTAAGATTGGCCGTCGTAACCGAAACTCGGTCCTAAGGAAGACCTACTTATTGTATGAGACTGTAACCGTATACCATAACTCAGACCATATGCTTGCATGACAAAACAATATATCATGACTCTATTATCACATTATTCTGTACTTCGTTCTTCAGGAATGGACAACACTTGCGTCTTGTGCGTGGAGTGCTTCAAGGTGTCAGCTCACAGACACCACAAGTACAAGATGGGTCAGTCGAGCGGCGGCGGCTGTTGCGACTGCGGAGACACCGAGGCCTGGAAACGAGACCCCTTCTGTGAACTGCATGCGGTATGTACCTCTATATAAATAATATTTAGGTGTATCCATCCACGATAACTGCCGCGTTTCTTTGAAAATCTATTTTAAGTCATCTTCATGTCTAATTTTATGAAAAGAAATTCAGCAGTTCAGCTATAAAAACGGTTAACCATCTTTCAAGCTATCTTCATACTTAATTTTATCAAAATTAGTTTAGCAATTTAACTGAAACAGACAGTTCTTTTTTTTAATCGGTTTTATGACACTTTACTATGATAAAACTGTAAAGAAGCAGTGTTTTTAACTAGCAAATGTTTAAAAATTAATTGTCTTCTATTATTTATATAGGCGTGAACCCAACATAATGTCTTTCAAAATACTTGTCTGTCTGTCTGTTTGTCCCGATATCACATTAAAAGTACTGAACCGATCCAACTTAAAGTTAGAGCCACAAGTTAGACAAGGAAAAAAATAAAAATAAAGTTTATTTTCCTCTGCTCGATGTTTTTAGCAGACTATGAAAATCTACGTTACACTGTATTATTAGTAAGAAAATTATCGTAATTTCATTTTATTTGCAGGCGTCAGAAGAAGACAATCAAGCCGAGGCAAATATAAAGCCAGAAGTCGTAGAACGTATGAAGATCGTGGCGTCTGTGTGTCTGTCGTATTGTCTGCGGCTTTTGACGCACGACCATGCCCCGGGCCTGCCCAACGATTTAAGGTAACTATTGATATGTTGTGCCAGCACATTCATGGTGATCATTCGTTTTATTCACGAAATCCATGGCAAACATCATATTCACAGTCTATTGTTACGCTTAACCTAATTACTATTACAATTAACAAACTTGTATCATCATAACTAATCCTAACTAATTATAAATGCGAGTGTGTGTTTGTTTGTTTATTACGCTATCAAGCCTTAACTACTCTATCAATCATCATAAAAAATCATATACACGTTGTCAAGGGTACAAAAAATTACATATGGTATCTTTAGTAGGTACACAAAAAAGCGCGAGCGAAGCCGCGGAATGAAGCTTGTATGACAAATGCGAATGTTAGTTTGTTTGTCACGCTTTCACGCTCTAACTACTCGACCGATCATCATGTAATTTCGCATAAACATTGTAGGCGTACAGAAAAGGACATACCGTTCCCAAGGGATAGAAATTTATTGACAAAATTTAAATTAACGCGAGTGAAGCCGTGGGTAAAAGCTAGTGTACTATAGTTTGCCTTCTATAGCATAGAAAGTCTCTGCTAAGTTTGGGTGACCACGATATGGTCTAGTGACCAATATTATATTCCTAACTTTTACATATTGATTTCAGGTTGAAAGATGCTGAGCGAGATCTCCTACAGATACTGGACCAGCCGGACTGTTACTGCACAGTACTGTACAACGACGAGACTCACACGTTCGATCAGGTGAATAAAATCATTTTACTAATACACACTGTTTTATAAAGGGTATTACTACTTTACTAAAACTAACTTGTAGTAACATTAGGGTAGTTGACCCACAATTTTTTTATTCATCATCATCTCAGTCCAAAGACTTCCACTGCTGGACATAGACCTCTCTCCCAAGGTTGTCCACACGATCTTGGGCCCCCCACATTCAACCGCTTTCCGCGACCCTTACCAGGTCGTCAGTCCATCCCTGCTGTGTCTGCCGGTGCGTGGTCGCCACTCCTTTCTATTATTTTATTTTATTTTTATTAATTAAGTCAAATAGTTACATTACTCAAACTCGAAAACGCAAATATTTTTTTAATACCGCTCTTATATAAATAAGATAAGCCTTTCGAATGTGGCAGTAGGGGTAAATGTCAAATGCCAGAAAAGGATGCACGATACAAACTGTGACGTAACCGCTATTTAAATGCAGCTGTCCGAGGGAGATAGCGAGACATACAACAGCCTAGCTCTTTCTTATATTCATATTTGTAATTGGTATTGGTAGCACATGCACTTTTAATTGTTAATGTTATGTGAATGTCTCAATTTACTCTGTAAATATGCCTAAATAAATTAATAAATTTATAATATTAAATAGTCCCTTATATTACAACCATGTGCAAAACAGTAGAGTTTGCACATAAGGAATTTTCTTGATTGCTATTTGCTCTTATGTATAAAATAATATACAACTACCCTATTGTTTTATTGTTCTTAATTAATTGTTACGCCCTGTTTCTAAAAGGCAGATCTACACCAAAATGAGTTAATGTGAAAAGCATGTCAACTGCTGTTGACTGAATAAAACAACGTGTTTCTGTAGTTATGTATGACTACCAACTTAATAACGAACATACATATACATAGATTCACGCCCGTTTCCCAGAGGGGTAGGCAGAGACTACGGATTTCCGTTTTCCATTGCCTAAGATGAATTGCTACGATCCTGACACACTTCTCTGGCTTAATTCACTTTCATAACATTCCTCATAAACGCTCACCGGTTTAAGCTGCTCCCAACCTGCCTTTGTCCAGAACGCCTCCGATCTGATTGAGAAATGTTCGCCTAGGTCTTCCTCTTGCGACTGTTCCATTCACACTAGCCTTATAAACTTCCTTAGTCAGTCTTTTCTTGTACATTTAATGTTCTATTAATTATTATTTAATGAATTGCAGGTCATAACAGCCCTAGTAAGGGTAACCAAATGCAACCAGCGTGATTCTTTAGAGCTAGTGAGCCTCATCGACCGCGAGGGCCGGGCGCTGGTCAAGTGCAACTCCTTCCAAGTGTGCGACAAACTCAAGACCGACATTGAAATGTAAGTGTTGTTGACGATTACTCAAATGTTAAGCGTCAGGCATTCCCTATACGTGATGCTCAGTTTTGCAGAAATTGGCAGTGTTGAGTTTTATAGGGAGTGCGTGATGCTTTATTGAATAGTTGGTTGTTTTATCACAGTTGAATATTCTCTACGATTCTTTATGCTGTGGTAAATAGATAGACTTATATACCGCAAAGAATTGCTTAAGCTATTTTTGTACCTGCTGAGGCAGACAGAAGAAAGTCAAGATTCAGTTGAGTTTTATGTTTATTATTGATATTCAATGTTATATTAAGCTATTGAAATAAGTGACTTTGGCGCTCAGTTTTGCGGAACATCAAGCATTGTAGAGAATATAAATCATATTATTGTACTAAACGTATTGGTATTGCGAGCTTCTTTCTAAAGAGCTTATATAGATGTGATGTATAAACATATTTGTGTGCATGTGTGCAATGGATCACTAAGTATATGCACACATACATGTATACAAATAAGTTTATAATAACGATCTGATTATTATATGCAAGCATTCCTGTACATATTTAATTAAGTATTTAAAAAAGAAATAATATCTATATAAAGTCCTTATTTTTATAATGCATTCCTAACAGTATATACATATATATAAACCAAGAAAATTCCATTCAACTATTACACTATAGGTATTGTCAAAACTATCAATATACAATATAGTTTCTATTCAAAACTTATTGCTGACAAATATACCACCGTGTTCCAATTTACTAAAAATTAATAAGTACGGACGGCGGCTTCCAATTTCAATGTTTTTAGCCGTTTTAGAGATTAGCCGGAACAAACAGAGAGACAGATATTTTTTAAACATAGGCACCGTATATACTTCCATATGCATTTAGTAAAAAGCTATTACTTTGACAATACAAACAGACACTTCGATTTTATTTATTTGTATAGATGTTGTATTGATTTTACGTCGGTACAAGACAATAAAAATTATGTTCTACTAATGATTTATTGACAATATTCCATATTTGTTTTACGAGAGAAGTTGCAGGTCAGTGACGAGCTTCTTCAATTATTTGCTGTCATAATATACTATCACTACATATTATAAAAACAATTCCCCCGCCGCGCCTGTCTGTTCACAATAAACTCAAAAACTACTGAACAGATTTTCATGCGGTTTTCACCAACAGCCAGAGTGATTCACGAGGATGGTTTAGGTATATAATTCTTAAAGTTTTGGACTACCCGTGCAAAGCAAGAAAGGTTGCTAGTTATTGTATAATGTGGACGTTGGACATTTTATGACAATAAATATTGAATAAGTGTAGTCTCTTCTTTGCTAAGTCTCTAACATAAAGAATGTTATGATATGCATATATTTTCATATCCGTGCTATTAAATATAATTGAAATATAATTTTATTAATTAATTTTGTACTATACAGTTCTGATAGAAGTCTTCTACAACAGTATATATATAACTTATACATGTGGTAGTATTTAATATTCCCAACGTTTAGCCGTGTTAGACGAAAGACAAAATAATTAACATTTACGAAACAAATTTTTGAGGCATCTCATTTTATTTTTATTTATTTAGAAGCTAACAAGGAATATACACTGCAGTTGACAAATAATTTATCATATAAGGATTATGCTCAGTGGGGAGACCAACAGACTGCAATGCAGGGGTCTCGGGTTCGAACCACGTCGCGCACTCTCCACTCTGACTTTCGGAAGTTATATGACTTTTCGAAATGATGTGCGTATTGGTTGACAATTATCGCCTGCTCCGTGCCTCGGAGAGCGCAACGGAGAGCACGATAAGCCGTCGGTCCCAGCTGCCATGAACATCTATGTCAGTCGTTATTGGGAAGTCAGTGCCCTATAATATTCTAAGACTGGTCTAGCCTTAGGGTATCGTTAGCCTTCGGGTTACGGAGGTCAGGTGGCAGCCGCTCCGTGTAAGAACTGATATTCAGTCAAATCCGGTTAGGCCCGAAAAGCCGACCCCAAGTGACTTGGGAATAATAAAGGCTAGGGAGAAGATAAGGATTATGAATGTGTACTCCTTTAATTATAGGAGACCACAGAATGTATGATGATGTCTCATGATGATATAAACGTGCTATATTAGTAGCTTATGTTAATATCAGTTACTTTTGTCTATTTTTTAATTTTAACGGACATATTCTGTAAAGATCAGACGTTAAATTAACTATATTAAGATTTATTATAAAATTTTACTCGGTTAAAACTAATATATATGTTCTTGGCTTCTTGGCCTTATGGTGGTGCGGCATTAAAATATGACCAAACATTTTAGTAACTTGCTGTATAGCACCAAAAATGTGGCACCTCAGCTTCTTTCGTACAGTTGATGTATGAAATATTGCTTGTATTATTTCTAGTGTCATGTTATCATCGACTATCGGCGAAAATCTAATACAAACGTTTTTACTTCTCACGCAACTAACAACGCGTAACAACGCTATATTTAAAATTGCTGAGTAAGTGATTTTATATATATTTGTACGTGTTTATTAGGGTTCACACCGAAACCGCAATAAAAATGAAATACTTTTTATAAATTAACAGTTTAAGAATATTAGAAACTCATTACTTATTTAAGGTCGGATCTCACTCAGACCTACATGTCTGAAATGGATACCTAATATCGGCATCGCAAAATCTTAGTAACTGAAACACCAATTTAATATTTATAATACAACATTTTGAAAACAACATTTCTCATTCGTGCCCTGCAAATAATTAATATATTGGTAATTTATAAAAATGCAAAATGTGGACGAATATGTCTGTCTTATTTATATAAGAATGACGCAAAATAAATTACCCAGCAACCAATTGGTGAGATTCTTAGGATGGTTTTACTTTGGAATTAGGCAGTTACAAAGCTGTCAGTTTCTTCTTTACATTATATTCAAAATGAAATTGGAATACTAACTATAAAATCATCGCATATTTCCTTAATTTATCTGTGGCTTCGGTGTGTGATAAACGAATAGAATTTATGTAGTTAACGTCACATTTAGAATGAATATTGAAGGCACGCTGACATGTCACATTTTCATTAAATATTATAATGTAATATCTATAAGCGTTGTTAGCTTTTTACTATACTTTTTCTTATTTACTTTTCTTAATTTTACTTTTCTAACAATGGGCACGTCTTTACTAAAAGCATGAATATGTATCTAAAGAACTGTTATTTAGTTCCGATTACGGTACGGTAGAAGTATTTCGATATCAGATGTATTATTCGATATGATTTGCTATTGTGTAATATAAGGCGAGGTTTAATTGCAATATCATTAAAATTTACAGTTAGTAGTTAATATAATTATGTACTAAAACATGAAAAAGAATAACAATATTATATTTGTGTTACGAGCATCGTTTACTAAAGTATAGGTACATATGTAGATAAATAAATAAAAGTAAGAGAAGATCTATCGATTGCGAAAAATATGTGACTTTTGTAACATAACTATGCGCTGAATTTTACCTTTGAAATCGGCGATTACGATATTATCATATCTCAAATTTACATTGCAATTGTGTATAGAACAATATTTTTGCAGTGGGGATTAAATGATTCTAAATTCTAAAAAATCTGTAAAGCAATTCAATTACGAGTATTTATTAAATGCAGATGGAACTTACATTTCCAATTTTAGTGAGCGAAAGTCTTCTTAAATAAATTCATATAGTTAGCTTTTTCCTTAGATTTTTTTTATGTTCAATAAAATGGAACGCTGTATAAGTACCTAGTGGAAATATTCGTAACATGATATGAACGCTTCCTGGGTCACCATAGATCCCGAACGATAGATTTTCAATGTTTATGTTCTACACGGTGTAGTTAGCGAAATGAAAACGTACAGAATAATTTATTGTACAAGAAAATATATAAATTGTTTAAATCAACTTAACTCAATTTAATCATGCAAGAATTACAGCTTTGCCTGTAAAAGCTTATAAATTGAAACATATTACATCAAAATTTTAACATTCGTACTTAATAAAATTACACACATAGCCTAAAATGCCCTAATGCTTAGATCTCGCCTTATCTATAACTGGCTTAACCTAGCTTTTTCTGTACGTTAATCGCGGCCGTATACGTAAATCCTAACCCGCTGCGTGCGTTGTAAACACGTGCCCGAACTGTGGTGTCGGTGTGGGGTGACGTATACTGTTGGCTCAGCTGCACGGCGATGTTCGAAAGGTTCACGTCGCGCCACGGGCCCAGCCTCAAGGTGCTCGTCATGCACGCGCACGTCATCGCGCACCAGACCTTCGCCATGAAGATGCTGAACTGGTGAGTATGACTAAACATATTTTAATCTTTATTGGCTTCTATTCGAATTTCACTCGAGGACTACATGGGCAACACCCGAGAACTACAAGAGAATTACTTGATAACTACACGACAATCATTCGAGAACTACACGATAACAATTCGAGAACCTCACAAGAGTCACTCGAGAACTATACGAGAATCATTTGAGAGATACACGAAAATCACTCGATAACTATACGAAAATCACTCAAGAACAACCTCAAAATATTTGGGATTTACCTGAAAGACACTTGAGGGTCTAAGAAGATTTTCGAGTAGTCTGGAATACCTACCTGGCACGCTCTCCTACTAGATAGACAGATATATTGGATACTGGCGGCGAGCTGTTTTAACTCAGTGCCTATGTTCACCAGTAAACATTGTAAGGCTAAAATGAGCAATTCAACACTACTTTTGAGTACTTTTGTCTGATATTTTTATACTACCAAGGTGATAAAAAAATATATGGTGTGCATGATTATAAGCAGTTATCATAACCTATAGAGTCACAAGACCAGGAGTATAAATCGCGCGTTGCCAACCCATTCAAAATAAGACTCGTTGCACTACCAGCACAAGGTACCAATATTACCTCAAATAGACTGGAACTCTAGTCGTTGTTTAACCAGGCATGGCACCCGAATCCAGGGTCTCGCTATCATCCCAAACATAAACATAAGCGTAAGCTTATGCTACGGAATCAAAGAGATAGTAAAAAATATAAAACAATAATATTTTGTTTATATGAACTTAACTGACCTTCATTATCCTTATCCCCTCACCTTAGGTTACAAAACTTTGTAAGTCAAGAACCGAGTCTCCGTTTAGCCGTAAGCCAAGTAGCGCTGGGCGAGGAGGTGTGGGGGGCGAGTGCCTCTGTTGGAGGGGGTGGTGGGGTTGCGTGCGGTGTGATGCAGAACGACTCTCGCATGTGGAAGGCTGCCAGAACTGCCTGGCACCGTCTCCTGATAGCCACCACCCTGATGGACTATACCACAAAGAGGAGCATGGCGATACTGTTCACTAAGAACTATGGTAAGTAGTTATGGATCTGGTAGATTTAGTTGTGAGTAGATATGTTGCTTGTGTTCTATTGACACTATAATTATAGTATATAGTGGAGTAGTACATAGTGGTTTACGTGGTCACCTCGCCACTGCCACCTCGTCGAGTGTTGTAGGTTCCATCACCACAAAGAAAAAATGTGGTCCACAAATAATTGTTCCTTATCTGGATGTTCTTTGTGTCCGTTATATCATATTTGTTAAGTCTCGGGTAACTCGGGAATTAAATCTGAACGGGCGCTGTCTTTTTAAAAGAAGAACAATTTAGAGACACGTAGCGCCATCTATCACTGAAAGGTTAAATTATGCAAAAATCAAAATTACGTCAAGTAATCTGATTGGAAATTCAGTTTTATTTTTCAATTGTTGCAAATTCAGTCAGCCAATCACAGCAATTGACATGCGTTTGGTCGTTTGTTAACTGATGAGAACCATAAATACTCATAGCTAGAGTATAGCCGCTCTAGCACAAAAAAAAATGAATCTACAAATTCTAGTTCCAAGACTGGGGGGGGTCCTTTGTGTCTGATGTTTGATTATTTGTAAAGTCCCCAGTGACACAGGAATTATACCAAATACGGCAGTTTCTAATCTTCATTATTTATTGATAAGATTAAGCAGATTAGCTAACAGATTAATACACATCTGTTCATAGGTTCAATCCTGAAGGACTTCATCCGCGATGACCACGACCACTCGTTCTCGATATCCTCGCTATCAGTACAACTGTATACGACGCCAACACTAGCGCACCACCTGATCGCCAAACATGACGCACTCTTCGTAGTCATGAACACGTTCGTCAGCGAGTGTAATCGACGCTGTAATAATGTAAGTACCTACCACTTATTTTTTAGACAGCAAAAGTGGGAGATAAGCATAGGGCGTGGTCCACCTGATGTTAAACGTAACTGCATAACATCAGGCGCTATTGCAAGCGATCATAGACAACCTGTGACCTATGATAGCTTGTGACTATAGTGGTTGCCTCGCCGCTGCCAGTGCGCCGAGTGTTGTTGGGTCACAAACATTTTCTACCATGTGGTAGAAAAATTGTGTGGTCAACAAATATTTGTTTGAAGTTTGGGTTTTGTTATATGTGTAGTTTCAATGTTTGTAAAGTCCTTCACAACAAAGGAATTATTATTATTTTAACTACTTTTTTAAAAGTTAAATAATTTAAAATAACTTGTAATAATCAAGGGTCGGGAAGAAATCGGGAACATCATCGGGTTCGAATCCCGGGTCGGGCCAACAAAAAGTTATTGGGTTTTTCAGTTTAGAAATCTCAATAGCAGCCCGGAGTTAGGAAGTTGGCGGTGTTAGACACCCCCGTGCCTCGGAAAGCACTGATCTCTCTCCGGTCGTGTCGGATTACCGTCCCATCGGATCATGAGAGTTAGGGCACAGAGTGCCCTTGTGTTTGCGCACACACTTGTGCACTATAATATCTCCTGCGTACTTGGCCAGTCTCCGTTAAGAGGAAACACCACGGGCGAGAGAATTGAAAAATACGTATTTGTAAAATCTATTGCTGTCGCGCAGTGCCCGCAGAACATGATAGAGACAACTGCAGCTTGGACCGAAAATACCTATTAAAAATACACAAAATCAACGTTTCGTAGTCCCCTAATTCCTTCTCCAACACTTGACCGATTTAATTACTTTTTTCATTAAAAATTTAAGAAAGGCTTTGGCCGTGTTTCTATGTTTTCCTTTTTTTATATAATCTACTCAAATTTGTTTGCTGGATGTTTGAACACAGCTGAAAATCTGGCCAATTTTTGAGGATTTTGAATGCTCATGTCTCTTTTAATAATTAATAAATGAAAAAAAAGGAAACATAGGGACATGGCAATAGAGGCCATACATTTTTTGGGAAATTATTATTGCTCTACTGGCATTATCGAGGGAGGAAACAGGGGACTACTATTGTATGGGCAAACAGCCTCTCTCTCTCTTGTGTTTCCTCTTAAGACTGGCCGCCATGGCCGAAATTCGGTCTGGAGGATATTATTACAGGCGCGTGTACTATAAGAAAATAAATTAAAGATTGGATAAATTAAAACGATTGTGAGCCAGTTATAATTGTTTTCTTTTAAAAAGGTTTATCTTGCTTTAAGCGTTTCTGTCGCATGTTGTTTTATGATTAGTATTTATTATTGAAAGAAATATTACCAAAAAATACTTAATTTTACCTCTACAGGGTCGCCTAGAATTTGACCGTAACCACGTGCCCATAACCTTCAAACGCGCTCAGTTCATCTTGTACGATGTGAAGTACCTGCTGAGTTCAGTGCCGCCTGCGTTCGACGATGACCTCAAGAAAGGCTTCATGCATGGCATCTCGTTGATGCTCCAGCTACTCGTCATGATGCAAGGAATGGACTCTGTTGTTAGACAGGTGAGTACTATACAGGTTCACCTCTTTTTTTTTCCCTCTAATCCTCTCTGAGGATATGAAGGCGTAATTTATCTGCAAACGATAGGCCAAAGGCCAAAGGTATACACACCGTATGTACTCCTGACAATACAATATTTCTTTTAATAAGGTGTATTGCCTCCACGTCATTTCTCGCATATACAGCTTTTTTAAACTGTCCCAAACATGCTCAATGGGATTAAGATCCGGGCTGCGTGCTGGCCAATTCATGGTACGTATCCCAACCTCTTCGCAATATTGTCGAACTTGTGCAGCAGCGTGGGGTCGCGCATCATCTTGCATTAGAGTAAAATTTTCGCTTATTAATCCCATGTAAGATACCACGTGAGCTTCTAAAACCTCTGTTATATACAGTTGTGCCGTCAAACCGAGGTGGTTCTACCGTTTTGACCAACCATGTCGATGAACACAAGTTCCGTTTGCCCGATCATCGAAATGCCACCCCACACCATACACAAACCGCAACCAAAAGGAAGACGCTCCTCAATGCAACTTTGTGCATATCTCTCCCCACGTTGACGATAGGCTCTTTTGCGACCGTCTGCACCATTTAAACATGTCCTACACTCGTCGGTTAACAATATGGAGGCCCATTGCTCTTCAGTTCAATTAAGATGATCACGCGCAAATCTTAAACGAGCTTGTCTGTGAGCTGCAGACAGCTTTGGACCATTTGCTGGTCTAAAAGGGGTGATTGCCGCTTCCTTAAGCCTTCTTCTTCTTGTTCGTGCACTCACCTTTACTCCACGCATTTCATTCAGCTCTGTTTTGATGTGTACTGACGTGAGGAAACGATTTCGTTGGGAAGTTGAAACAATAGATCGGTCGTCACGACGGGTGGTTGCTCGAGTTCTGCCGGTACCGGGTCTCCTTTTGTAAGAACCTGTCCTATCCTGAAGGTTTGTACCTTCGGTATACTCTAGAAACCGTAGACTGGTTTAAATTTAAATTTCTAGCAATCCTTCGTTGATCCAAGCCTTCCTGCACCAATGCCACCATTTGAGCGGCTTGTTCGGACGAAGTATCCATATTTACGGTTACGAAACTTTTGTTGAGTTTAAAAGGCTCATAATCATTACTATTGGTAACAATAATTTAAATCGCAAATGAAAAAAAAAAAACAAAATGTATTAATTTCATACTTTACTCTAATAACACACGAATTTGAGTCTATACATAAATTTTATTTGCCCGCCCATAATTTTATCTTTTACTTCTTCTTCTCCCTAGCCTTTATTATTCCCAAGTCACTTGGGGTCGGCTTTCTAGTCTAACCGGATTTGACTGGATATCAGTTTTTACACGGAGCGACTGCCATCTGACCTCCGCAACCCAAAGGCTAACGATGCCCTAAGGCTAGACCAGTTTCAGTATATTAGAGAGCTCTGACTTCCCAAAAACGACTGCCATAGATGTTCATGGCAGCCAGAACCGACGGCTTAACGTGGTCTCCGAGGCACGGAGCAGGCGATAATTGTCAATCAAATTGAATTTTATCTTTTACTGCAGTTCTATTTTTAAATGTTGCTTTTTTATGATTAACCTTTTGAACGCCAACGTCGGCTATACTCGACAGGCGCAAGCGTGCCCTGTGCGCCAACGTCGTCTATACTCGACAAAAAACAGGACACAGAAATATACAAAATAAACATATTAAATCATTACTTTTCTGTATTTTATTGATCTAACTTAGAAATTGAATCCCCAATTATTACTTAATTGTACACAGCAAACAAAATTTGCATATTAGTTATTCAAATATTTGATAATAAAAACAATATATTAATATATCGATTTTCGGGCTTGGCGTACAGGACATGGAGCTTGCGTTATGACGTGGCGTTCAAAAGGTTAATGGACAGTCTCGACATTATCATTTAGTTTAATCTAAAAAGATTGTATACTTATCAAAAATATTAATTCGAAAATAATCCTGAACTTTGATGCGGTTTATGGGTCCGTCAGTGTATATTGATGCTAGATTGCATCGGTACAAAGAAGCTGTTTTAATAACTTTATGACGTAGAAAGTTATCGACGCGTTCATTTGAAGCAACGGCACATTCATTCTAAGCTTTCGTTTACACTCTTACGCTTTAACGTATCAGTCTGCTGAAACTGTTTTGTTGTATTGGGTAATACGAAAGCGTATTGCGTAGGGTTCTGACAGCATCGGTACCTCGTGAAAGCCCAGAAACCTGGCTCACCTTATTAATCTGTCAACTTATGTGACAATAAAAGATTCTGTCTGGGTGACCGTGTCCGTACGCCGATGGATGATTCAAAATAATGAATTCAGTGGCATAAGTTTTCATAAAATTCGGTAAATGAAATACAATATTCTTAGCTTTGTAATGAATCGGACAGATCGCAGATCATAATGGTATTTTCATACTACTATACTATTCAAAACCGTATCAACAAACCTATTCGTTGAACTGCAAGTGTGTGACCAGGCTGAAGTAGCATTCAGTAGACCCGATGTATATGTTTTTGAAATAATTAATTTCAAAACTTATTCAGGGGGAAGTTTTACCGAAGCACGCTGCTACATACCGGCTGATCCGTTCGCGGTTGAGAGGGACGCGTTCATTTGCTGAAGTGAGTAAGATATATTCTTATCACACTTCGACTCGTGAACGCGTTTTCTCTTCACGTGACCGAATCAGGGAGGGGTTAGTATTGATTGGGATTTAGTACAAGTCTTGTAACGCGGTGGTAGTCGTCGACATGTTTGACGTGACTATAGCTAATCATCGCCCGAATATATACAGCGTGTAACAGAACGGTGTGGCAATATTTAAGGCCTAATAAAAAAGCTTGAAAAAAAGAAGTACAGAAGAAGGAGCAGGTTCAAAACAAAGATTATTACAATTTCGTCACTATAAAAATTGCCCCTGGTAATTTTCAGGTACACGGTAAACATTCGAGTCAGCTGATAGTGTTGGTTAAGTATCGACTAGATGATATTGATAAGACGATAAAAAAGAAAATGGTATAACTTAGATGAAATAAAGTTAACGGATTTATTTGTCGCGGTTATCCATTGCATATTATGTGACATTTAAATATATATATATATACATACATAAATTCACGCCTGTTTCCCAGAAGGGTAGGCAGAGACTACGGATTTCCATTTGCTACGATCCTGACACACTTCTCTGGCTTCATTCACTTCCATAACATTCCTCATACACGCTCGCCGGTTTAAGGTGCTCTTAACTACTCTTTTTTATTATATATATTATATAGAGAAGAGATGTCAGAAAAAGGAGTTATCAAATTAGTTCTAGTGAGTTTCTAGTACTATACATTATGTTATACATTAAACCAGAGGCTCCCAGACTTTTTCTCTCATAGACCACTTTCAAAATATTGCTGGTTCCGCTGGACCTCCTGCAGCTAGAAATTTAACCCGCCAAGTGAAATCGGTATATTCGGATTAAAAAGTTCAATTGAGTGCAAATTAAAAATTGTATCGTCTCTAAGGGCAGATATTTTTTTATTTGAAATTCTCTGTTCTTCGTAGCTCTTCACTAGCGAAAGCAAATACATTTTCGTGGACGAATTGTGCTTACGAATTGTGAACCTCCATTTTTTTGTCACGCCAATGTAAACCCCCGTCGAGTCTCCCGTGGACCCCTGGGGGTCGACCTGGACCACTTTGGGAACTAAGGCATTAAACAAAATAGTATTCTTATACCAGAAGTATAAAAGTATATATAATTGTTAATAATGAAATTTCGATATGACCGAAGATTGCTGCGATACCAATTAGTGCAACAAGGACATGTTATTAGAGAAAAAAATTATGAATGTCTTAAATCAACCAACTCAAGAACTCATAATATATATTTTGGTCTAGACTACCCATAATACTGTAGTATTGTCCGCTCATCGTAGACAAATAAGGTGTCACTGCGCAATGGTGTAAAAATTTCTCGTGTGATTTCTATAATACTGATAACGATCAAACGATCTCCATAAGTTCATTGACAGTTCAGTCTAGTTCAACATAAATGTGATGTGCCTGATTATATTGCTATCTGCGAACTGAGCAGCTTTGGTGGTAAGCACAGCGAAGGCGAACGGTAGGGTCTATTGATTGCAAGCCATATATAATCATATAATCTCCAAATACATACATTTTCTCTAGACTGTTCTTGTACATGTGATAAGGTTAAGAGGTTGTTACAATGCAAAATATTGGTAACTGATATTTTACCTTAATGCGTAGTTCGGCTGCAGTGTTTGTAATCGGTCGATTGGTCCGGCGGTATAGGTCAACCGCGCCGCGGCGCCCCGTATGGGAGGACCTATAGTTCAACTAAATGCGTGTAGAGCCGGAATCTTAAAGGACAGCGATATTCTATCATTAAAGGAAATCTCAGTTTCAATGGCAATTTTAAGGTTTATGTATCAAAATTCATACATGTTCATTGTGTCTTTCAATGAACTCTGTGAGCATGTCGATGATGACTTTTAAGATTAATATATGTATGAAGTCGCTACGGGTCTCTCACTTCCAAATATTTTATAACTTTCGGAGGTTATTTACTTCGCTTATCTGTACGTGCTTTACTCGCCAGGTTTCTCTAGAATTCAGGTGTACCTTCATTCAAATTTAAGAACAAGTTTCTTATTTATTTGTTTGTCCTACAGGTTGGTCAGCACATGGAATACGAGCCGGAATGGGAATCCGCGTTCAATCTACACGTGAAGCTTGCCCACAGTATCACGCTATCACTGGAGTGGTGTGCGGCAGAGAAGGGGTTGGCTGCATCCGTATACCGTATGGCGCTGAGGAAACACAGCGATACTTATACGCCCCCGCCTAAAGTTGTTCGAGGTAATATAATAATTATGTCCACATTACTACATTATTTATGTAATTTCTATGCTATTTAGGTCAAGCAAAGCATAAAATTCGAATAGAAACATTTTATTACTTAACCGAGGAACTCCAGAATGAGTCAAATTTTAAATTCTCATGACTTTTTTAGAATCTTATTTTCGTCCATTTCCATTTGCTTTATGGTTAATATTATACATTATTTTTTTTACTTTACTATATACAGCGCTAAAATCTAATTATACTACTATATATAGATTATTGTACATTAGCTTTTGCGTGGGTATTCGCCTGCGTGAATCCCAAAAATACCATATTTGTTAATTCAGGACATGGTCCAAATGTGTCCACCAAATTCATTCGTAACAGACATCCAAACATCATTACTTACTTTTACATGTATTATATAAAGTAGGATATTGTGGAATTAGAACTACGTACAAGAGAGCAAGCCACTTCCTCCTTTTATAATTAAATCTCGGATCATCCGTAGTATTGATATTGACATCTTATTCACTAGAGTCGCTAAATTTAAAAAAATAATTGTACAGCCAGTTCCTTGGTTAGATTTAAACGAGAGATATCCCAATATGTCTACTTTTACGTATTACTAAATTCACAGTTATATATTACATCAGTAAAAACTTTTAATTGGCCATCACTTTATTAGTATTATGTAATTGAATTTCTAGCTGTAAGGTTTCCTAAAATAAAATGTTGTACCCAGAGCTGGGCAACCAGAGCGCGTCAGTGATCCCGTACGACGTGTCGACGGAGCCCGTGTCCATCCACCGGCCGCTGTCGCGCTACATCGCCGGCCTGCACCTGCTGCTGCACCAGCACGACCTCACCTACCACTCCAAGGAGTTCGACCGCCAGGACAAGCCCAAACCCTCGCCCGAGGAACTTATAGGTACGGAAATTTAAATTATTTTGTCTGCGGAAGTCATAGTAGTTTATGTAGTCGACTCACCTGTCATTGCGCCATGTCACTGCGTCAAGTGCTGTGGATCTGACACGGGAGGACAATTTGTGTGAACCTCAAATAGCCGTTCCAAGTCTGGTTATTCCTAGTGCCCGTTGATAAATGTTTATAATCTCACTCGCGATAAAGTTATCGAGGTTTAAAAAAAATAAAAATCCCCGCTAACGCCGATCGCGTCTACAGACTTGTACACGTCAGACCCCGGTGACCCCATATGGAGTCGAGCACACTCGATAGTGTATTGTTTACGTTTGCATTAGTTATAAATTTGTTGGCTATGTAGGTTACAAATTACCTACTAGTATTTTTGTTAACCGCTACAGGTATACTGGGTGTAAGGATCCTGTGTAAAAACTGAAATATTTAGTCCACTATTCTAAGTTAATAATAGTTGGAATTTTCTTCAGGCAAAAACACATTTTGTTTCAGCAATTTTTCATTTTTCAGACTGTGAATCATAACAGGATGCATAAAACATCAATTTAAAATAAAATCAATGATACCACATTTTACAAAAATACAGCAAAGTAATTAAATAGCCGTGATTTTAAAATCTGTTCTTTATGCGAACGGTGAGCAGAGGTCATTCCTGAGGTTGTACTGGTAGCAATCCATTGTGTACCGCGTAAATAATGTTAATCAATATAAAATCTTAATCTTGCGTCTTTATGATTAATAGAAGTTTACATCGAGATTAAGTACCTATAGTGCTACAGTTTTCGGTACGTCGTCCGTTATACCCAGTCTCGTTAGTATTGGAATGGGTAGGCAATAGCAATCATTGTTATTTCTTTTAATCCAGCCATTATTTCAAACTGTCGAGCGGCCTATTTATTGATAAGCGGTTGCAAAAGTTTTTGATCATTGGCAATTCTAAAGGTAAAGTAATTATTTGTGCGTTGCCGACTTAAGACGGAATGAATGGAATTCACAATCACTGGCCGAAAACTCAATATTATAAAATCGTTTTAAAATGTGTGAATTTTTCCTAAAATCTAAAATTGTAGTATACCTACATAATCTTATGCACTGTGAGGTGCAGTCGTATTTAAAAGTATAGAACGTATAGTCAATCTTATCACCAACGCCTAAAATGTTCCGATATATTATCATAATAAATACAATAATAAATTGTGTATATAGTGCAAAAGACGAAAAAATATTTTTAGTCACGTTCCTCTTCACTATTATAACTTAACAAACTTAAAAGTGATCATACCTTACTGTATAATTGTATATGCGGGACCGTCTTTGTAACTATGTGTGTGTGTATATATAATATATCTATATGTTGTTCCCCAGAGCCGGTACTGCAGACGATGGCGATGATCGGCCAGGTGCACGCGGGCATGTGGCGCCGCAACGGGTTCGCGCTCATTAACCAGCTCTACTTCTACCAGAACGTCAAGTGCCGCGCTGAGATGCTGGACAGGGACGTCGTCATGCTACA
Source organism: Catocala nupta (assembly GCA_963675205.1). NCBI lineage: Eukaryota > Metazoa > Arthropoda > Insecta > Lepidoptera > Erebidae > Catocala > Catocala nupta. The sequence continues at coordinate 22,199,492 of OY776094.1, read as the reverse complement.
GGTCACACACACACACAATTATATAAACCATTTCTTTACCTTAGAAGATTTGCCTGATTTATCTACACGAATACTCCATAATAATAATAAAATATATATAAATATATAATAAATTATATATTATATATATGTATATTTATGTCTTATATATTAGTCGTTTAAGTAATCACCTCGCCAGTGCCACTACGCCGAGTGTTGAGGATTTCAATACTACACGGTACAAACATTTGTTTGAACTCCAAATGGCTTTTTCTTAGTCTGGGTTTTCTTTGTGCCTGTTATTTTAATGTTTGTATCATTCTATTCAAACACAGATTGCGATTGTCCGTATTATCGGAGATCCAGAGATCACGAGTTCACTGGAACTTCTGCAACTCCGTAGGGATATTGCCTCTTTGGCATGTTTCTACAGAATATACCACGGGGAGTGCTCTGAAGAGTTATTCCACCTTATCCCGCCCTCCCCTTTCCTATACAGAACAACGCGTGCTGGGCTCAGATGCCATCCTTACACAGTGGAGTCGACTAGAGTGCGTACCAACAAGTTTGGGTCCTCATACCTCTGCCGAACGATCAAGGCATGGAATTCTCTGCCAAGGCACGTGTTTCCTTCTTCCTTCAATCCTGGGTCCTTTAAGCGGGGCGTGAAAAAGCACCTTCTCAGGCCGTCAAAGTAGAGACCTCAACATCGCCTCGGCTGCTATGAGGACGATGTGGAGGAGTAATTTACCCTCTTTTTTAGCGACAGTCTTCCTATATTAAGTGCGATATTCCACATAGTGCTGGCTCAAATTTTACTGCTCTATTATATAAAGATAACATGGACTAATAAAAATCAATCGTTTAGTAAATTAGACTCGATTAAATGTCAGAAAAGCTGTTTTGTTCCCCTTTCCTTTAAGGTTGACAGTGTCTTGACTGTCATCCTTTTGACTATGTCATGATTAAGGAACACAGCAAAATTCATCAGCAGCGACTATTGTTTTAGAACAGCAGTCTCGCCTTACTCTATAGGAAAACCGATTGGACACTTTATAAAGCTTCAATTTTACATGTACTTCTACTGAGGTACAATATTCTATGTTCTTCTTTTTCAACAGATCGGAGCATCTCTCATTGAAAGTAATGAATTCATAATCCACGTGCTGAACAAGTTCAACTTGCTGGAGTGGGCGGCGTTTGACTTCGAACAGCGCAGCATCGAGGATGACACCCTGAGGCACACCATCAGCATGGTCGAGGAGTTCCTTGGACTGCTTATTACAAGTACGTGTGTCATTTTAAAATGCTTACCATAGCTACTATGACATCATTTCTATCTATGATATCACAAAAAATACAATAAACACTGTACGTATCGAATATGTGTGAGTGCACAATCAGAGGTTTTTTGCGCATAGTATTGTGCCAGCTACATACATCTAACTTAGGCCGTAACTATCCAAAATTGTTTCGTGTCAAACACAGAAAATATATTTATTTTTACTAGACATCCATAAATCACACTCATACCAGCCTCTAAAATGTGTACAATTGTTATCAGTTGTGGGCTCCCGGTACGTGCCCGGCGTTGGCGACGTGACCAACGAGGACAGGACCAAGAAGGAGATCATACAAATGCTCTGCGTGAAACCGATGCCGCACTCCGAACTTAACAGGTGAGAAATTAATTGTAGTCGGCATAAGTCTGTGTGTAATTATACTCCATAAAATATAGCGGTAAAGGCAAACATCGCGAGGGAACCTGCATGTCTGAGAGTTCTTCATAATTAAGAATAAGATATGCAAAGTCTGTCAACGCGCACTGGGCAAGCTTGGTTGACTATGACCTTCTCACACCGAGAAGAGGCTCTTGCCCAGCAGTAGGACAGTTTAATACAAGGCTGTTATTATTATTATTATAGCTTGGGACTTATGTCAGATGTCATCCAAATTCTTCATTAAATTTCCGTATATCATTACAATAAATGCAAGCAAAACAATATAATACACTGATGGACTCATAAACTGCATCTATGTTCAAGACGCCTTTGAAATAAACATTTTAACCAAGTATTCAAACTTTATACAAATTTTAATTGAAACCTATAGTTTGGTTCGTTAACTTCATAACAGCGTAGTATCATATCCTTAAGTGTATGTTTATATACTGGAAAGAACCATTCAATTTTCTTGAACAAATTCGAAAGATGTAACAAAAAAATATTTTGTTTGGCATATTGAAAATTTGATTCTACAATAAAAAAAAGTTGAAGCACAGGATTTTTTTCCTTTTAATAAGGTGTATTGCCTCCACGTGCCCTTATTACAGATTCTAATCGGTTCCGCTTAGATCTGATTAGGGTTATAAAACGGTCTTGCGGAATATTGTTTCATTCTTGTGAAATCGCTGTTCTTAGTGCTGCCACTGTTGTGGGCACAGGATTTCTCACATATACAGCTTTTTTTAAACTGTCCCAAACACGCTCAATGGGATTAAGATCCGAGCTGCGTGCTGGCCAATTCATGGTACGTATCCTAACCTCTTCGCAATATTGTCAAACTTGTGCAGCGGCGTGGGGTCGGGCATTATCTTGCATTAGAGTAAAATTTTCGCCTATTAATTCCATGTAAGGTACCATGTGAGCTAAAACCTCTGTTATATAGCGTTGTGCCGTCAAACCACCTCTTCTACCGTTTTGACCAACCATGTCGATGAACACAAGTTCCGTTCGCCCGATCATCGAAATGCCACCCCACACCATACTAGAACCGCCTCCAAAAGGAACACGCTCCTCAATGCAACTTTGAGCATATCTCTCCCCCACGTCGACGATAGACTCTTCTGCGACCGTCTGCACCATTTAAAACATGTGCTACACTTATCGGTGAACAATGTGAAGGCCCATTGCTCTTTAGTCCAATTAAGATGTTCACGCGCAAATCTTAAACGAGCTTGTCTGTGAGCTGCAGAGAGATTTGGACCATTTGCTGGTCTAAAAGGGGTGATTGCCGCTTGCTTCAGCCTCCTTCTTATTGTTCGTGCACTCACGTTTACTCCACGCACTTCATTGAGCTCTGTTTTGATGTTTACTGACGTGAGGAAACGATTTCGTAGGAAAGTTGAAACAATAAATCGGTCGTCACGACGGGTGGTTGCTCGAGTTCTGCCGGTGCCGGGTCTCCTTTTGTAAGAACCTGTCTCTACAAATCTTCAGTATACTCTAGAAACCGTAGACTGGTTTAAATTTAAATTTCTAGCAATCGTTCGTTGATCCACGCCTTCCCGCACCAATGCCACAATTTGAGCGGCTTGTTCGGACGAAGTATCCATATTTATGGTTACGAAACTTTTGTTGAGTTTAAAAGACTAATAATGAATACTATTGGTAAAAATAATTTAAGTCTCAAATGAAAAAAAAACAATAAGAATTAATTTCAAACTTTACTCTAATATCACAGGAGACGACGACTATGCATAAATTTTATTTTCCCGGTTATAATTTTATCTTTTACTGCAGTTCTATTTTTAAATTTCCTTTTTTTTATAATGGCAGTCCCGACATTTTCATTATACATACTTATCAAAAATATTAATTCGAAAGTAATCCTGAACTTTGATGCAGTTTATGAGTCCGTCAATGTAGTTTACCGGTAGCACCAATAGTGACATTAGTGACGTTCCTTCTGTCATCTTAACTTTATTATTCTCCACTCGACTTGTAAATATCAAGATAATTAAAAAGGAGAGGTTCCTCTGACCAGGCTGATCGTGCCTGGCCGGCCACGGCTCTACGGTTGATACTCGGAACTTGTATATCTCGTTGTGCAAACTTCGCTTGCGCGATTCAGGATTGTACAACGAGATCGAATTAGTATAAAACCTTATACACAGGATCCGGCGCGAGTTTGTGTAAGATATTGGTATGCCAGCGGTAATGCTGTCTGTGGTGGTTGGCTTTACAACTAACCTACGTTAGCGTGACTTCTAAATAGGCAGATGCCACACTGATGAATGAATCACTATTGAATAAAATTGGCGATCGATGGAGAGGCCTGTCGGACAACTAAGCTTCCCTATATTATCAACAGGTCATTACCCGAAGACCAGCTCCACGAGACAGGTCTAGAAGCCGTGATCCATGAAGTGGCAGATTTCACCAAACCGACGGGCGGCAACAACCGCGGCGTTTACAAGTTAAAGCCGCACTTGTACGACGAGTATGATACGTTCTTCTATCACTATACGCGTGAGGAGCTGTCTCGTAGTGAGGAGGAACAGAGGACTAGGAGAAAGGCTGCAGGTAAATATATATATGTTTTAAGTTTTGATTACTTATCTTAGTTGACTGCACGACGTACTATTTGCCTCGCCACTGCCACGACGTCAAGTGCTGTGTTTTATATTTTTGTTTAAAGACAATGCCTGCGGTAGTAATAGTAATTTATTGGCAAGTATTCATACCTCTCTGAAGGAAAAAGGGAGAAGGAGATGGTATATCGGGCTCATTTAGTAAGCTTAGGGTCCTGCTGACTAAGCCAACCATGGTATGCTAATTCACTGCTTTGAATAGTGGGAATGCTGGTTCAAAAGCTAATTCATTGATCCACCTAGTAGAGTCCAATGCAGGCTTAAAGCCTGCTAGCAGAGATTTTGTAACGTCGCCCCGGCATTATTAGAAGTGCAGTTCAAACTCACTAGTCTGCGGATCTTATTATGGTGCTGCCCAGTCCACCGACGGCGACTCGATTTCGCAAGGATACTCTACTCACAGAGCCGCTCCGCAATCTCCTTCTATGAGATAACGTCATCACAGAAGTATGCGACTGTTACCCGATTCGCAATAGTGAGAGCACTGCCGACCATGGCTTTAATTACGGTTGGCAACGTAAACTCACTCCTAACAGAAACATTTTGGCTTACCTAGTAATTAGTTTTTGTAATTAGCTTGACGAAAATTTGTGTGACCATATAAAAACATTCAATAAGCCATAAAATAAGTTTTTTGCTTTGATTGACGATAACTCGGCGGCAAATCATCGTACAGGGTTTTTAATTAAGTCAAATTAAAGGGCATTAAATATCCAAAAAAAAAATTTTGGGGAACGACAAAAAAATTTGAAATCCCCGTTTTAGCCTTTTTTAAAACAAGCAAAAATTTGGAAAAAAATATCCGATAGTTTTCTTAGGATTACTCAGGAAACGACCATGACAAAAACATTTTATGGCCAGATCTAGAAACTAGACACTTAAAGCTAAAATTTGCTTTTTTTTCTGTACGATCATTTTTCGTTTTCGTCGTTACAGCTTGTTGAAAATCCCCCCCAAAATTTGGAATATTTTATATCCATTAATTTTTGTGACGCGTATTATATAATTATAACATGTCACACACCACTAAATTCTGTTGTCTACTGGTCAGGTCTGGCGGAGTGTTGCCCGCCGCCGCCGCTGCCGAAGCTGTCGGCGCCGTTCCGCCTGCTGGCCAACCTGCTGCAGAGCGACGCCGCGCTGCACGTGCTGCGCGCCGTGCTCGAGCGCGCGCTCGACCTGCGCGCGCGCTCCTTCTCCGAGACGCAAGTGCACAAGGTGAGTACACAACTACCCTCAACCTGCTGCAGAGCGACGCCGCGCTGCACGTGCTGCGCGCCGTGCTCGAGCGCGCGCTCGACCTGCGCGCGCGCTCCTTCTCCGAGACGCAAGTGCACAAGGTGAGTACACAACTACCCTCAACCTGCTGCAGAGCGACGCCGCGCTGCACGTGCTGCGCGCCGTGCTCGAGCGCGCGCTCGACCTGCGCGCGCGCTCCTTCTCCGAGACGCAAGTGCACAAGGTGAGTACACAACTACCCTCAACCTGCTGCAGAGCGACGCCGCGCTGCACGTGCTGCGCGCCGTGCTCGAGCGCGCGCTCGACCTGCGCGCGCGCTCCTTCTCCGAGACGCAAGTGCACAAGGTGAGTACACAACTACCCTCAACCTGCTGCAGAGCGACGCCGCGCTGCACGTGCTGCGCGCCGTGCTCGAGCGCGCGCTCGACCTGCGCGCGCGCTCCTTCTCCGAGACGCAAGTGCACAAGGTGAGTACACAACTACCCTCAACCTGCTGCAGAGCGACGCCGCGCTGCACGTGCTGCGCGCCGTGCTCGAGCGCGCGCTCGACCTGCGCGCGCGCTCCTTCTCCGAGACGCAAGTGCACAAGGTGAGTACACAACTACCCTCAACCTGCTGCAGAGCGACGCCGCGCTGCACGTGCTGCGCGCCGTGCTCGAGCGCGCGCTCGACCTGCGCGCGCGCTCCTTCTCCGAGACGCAAGTGCACAAGGTGAGTACACAACTACCCTCAACCTGCTGCAGAGCGACGCCGCGCTGCACGTGCTGCGCGCCGTGCTCGAGCGCGCGCTCGACCTGCGCGCGCGCTCCTTCTCCGAGACGCAAGTACAAAAGGTGAGTACACAACTACCCTCAACCTGCTGCAGAGCAACGCCGCGCTGCACGTGCTGCGCGCCGTGCTCGAGCGCGCGCTCGACCTGCGCGCGCGCTCCTTCTCCGAGACGCAAGTGCACAAGGTGAGTACACAACTACCCTCAACCTGCTGCAGAGCGACGCCGCGCTGCACGTGCTGCGCGCCGTGCTCGAGCGCGCGCTCGACCTGCGCGCGCGCTCCTTCTCCGAGACGCAAGTACAAAAGGTGAGTACACAACTACCCTCAACCTGCTGCAGAGCGACGCCGCGCTGCACGTGCTGCGCGCCGTGCTCGAGCGCGCGCTCGACCTGCGCGCGCGCTCCTTCTCCGAGACGCAAGTGCACAAGGTGAGTACACAACTACCCTCAACCTGCTGCAGAGCGACGCCGCGCTGCACGTGCTGCGCGCCGTGCTCGAGCGCGCGCTCGACCTGCGCGCGCGCTCCTTCTCCGAGACGCAAGTGCACAAGGTGAGTACACAACTACCCTCAACCTGCTGCAGAGCGACGCCGCGCTGCACGTGCTGCGCGCCGTGCTCGAGCGCGCGCTCGACCTGCGCGCGCGCTCCTTCTCCGAGACGCAAGTGCACAAGGTGAGTACACAACTACCCTCAACCTGCTGCAGAGCGACGCCGCGCTGCACGTGCTGCGCGCCGTGCTCGAGCGCGCGCTCGACCTGCGCGCGCGCTCCTTCTCCGAGACGCAAGTGCACAAGGTGAGTACACAACTACCCTCAACCTGCTGCAGAGCGACGCCGCGCTGCACGTGCTGCGCGCCGTGCTCGAGCGCGCGCTCGACCTGCGCGCGCGCTCCTTCTCCGAGACGCAAGTGCACAAGGTGAGTACACAACTACCCTCAACCTGCTGCAGAGCGACGCCGCGCTGCACGTGCTGCGCGCCGTGCTCGAGCGCGCGCTCGACCTGCGCGCGCGCTCCTTCTCCGAGACGCAAGTGCACAAGGTGAGTACACAACTACCCTCAACCTGCTGCAGAGCGACGCCGCGCTGCACGTGCTGCGCGCCGTGCTCGAGCGCGCGCTCGACCTGCGCGCGCGCTCCTTCTCCGAGACGCAAGTGCACAAGGTGAGTACACAACTACCCTCAACCTGCTGCAGAGCGACGCCGCGCTGCACGTGCTGCGCGCCGTGCTCGAGCGCGCGCTCGACCTGCGCGCGCGCTCCTTCTCCGAGACGCAAGTGCACAAGGTGAGTACACAACTACCCTCAACCTGCTGCAGAGCGACGCCGCGCTGCACGTGCTGCGCGCCGTGCTCGAGCGCGCGCTCGACCTGCGCGCGCGCTCCTTCTCCGAGACGCAAGTACAAAAGGTGAGTACACAACTACCCTCAACCTGCTGCAGAGCGACGCCGCGCTGCACGTGCTGCGCGCCGTGCTCGAGCGCGCGCTCGACCTGCGCGCGCGCTCCTTCTCCGAGACGCAAGTGCACAAGGTGAGTACACAACTACCCTCAACCTGCTGCAGAGCGACGCCGCGCTGCACGTGCTGCGCGCCGTGCTCGAGCGCGCGCTCGACCTGCGCGCGCGCTCCTTCTCCGAGACGCAAGTACAAAAGGTGAGTACACAACTACCCTCAACCTGCTGCAGAGCGACGCCGCGCTGCACGTGCTGCGCGCCGTGCTCGAGCGCGCGCTCGACCTGCGCGCGCGCTCCTTCTCCGAGACGCAAGTGCACAAGGTGAGTACACAACTACCCTCAACCTGCTGCAGAGCGACGCCGCGCTGCACGTGCTGCGCGCCGTGCTCGAGCGCGCGCTCGACCTGCGCGCGCGCTCCTTCTCCGAGACGCAAGTGCACAAGGTGAGTACACAACTACCCTCAACCTGCTGCAGAGCGACGCCGCGCTGCACGTGCTGCGCGCCGTGCTCGAGCGCGCGCTCGACCTGCGCGCGCGCTCCTTCTCCGAGACGCAAGTGCACAAGGTGAGTACACAACTACCCTCAACCTGCTGCAGAGCGACGCCGCGCTGCACGTGCTGCGCGCCGTGCTCGAGCGCGCGCTCGACCTGCGCGCGCGCTCCTTCTCCGAGACGCAAGTGCACAAGGTGAGTACACAACTACCCTCAACCTGCTGCAGAGCGACGCCGCGCTGCACGTGCTGCGCGCCGTGCTCGAGCGCGCGCTCGACCTGCGCGCGCGCTCCTTCTCCGAGACGCAAGTGCACAAGGTGAGTACACAACTACCCTCAACCTGCTGCAGAGCGACGCCGCGCTGCACGTGCTGCGCGCCGTGCTCGAGCGCGCGCTCGACCTGCGCGCGCGCTCCTTCTCCGAGACGCAAGTGCACAAGGTGAGTACACAACTACCCTCAACCTGCTGCAGAGCGACGCCGCGCTGCACGTGCTGCGCGCCGTGCTCGAGCGCGCGCTCGACCTGCGCGCGCGCTCCTTCTCCGAGACGCAAGTGCACAAGGTACACATACACGGATAGTTGTGTGTCAAATATTAAGAACCTGTTTCTTATCACGTTTGTTGCTCGATAGTCTTAATAGAACTCAAAAGATAATTTATTTAAAAAGAATAATATCAAATGCACTTTCACCTTTATATAAACATTGAATTATTCAACATGGTTATTGTAACCGTTAATTAAAGACATGCATTAACAAAATAAAGTTAGAGAAATTAATTGGTATGTTCCAACAACGATCACACAGCACGACCACTCCGTCCGCCGCTCGATGTCAAAGTTACTAAATGCGCGCTTAGCACGCTTTTATAAGTCGCTCGATCGGACAATTCGTGACGTCACTTGCTTACGTCGCTTTTCGCAACCTACAATATTATACTTTGACAGGCACTTCACCTGATGGGCTACGCACTGCGCGACGAGGAAAGCGGACACTACGAGTTCCTAGCGTTCGCAGAGAGTGCAGCACGCGGCGGCCTGCTGCTGCTGCTGCAGAAGCTGGCGGCCAGCCCCAGGGTCGACGCGCACAGGCACCTCGCGCGATGGGTGCTCACTAAGATGAAGTACGTACTCATCATAGCAACATTCTAGAATAGACTTCCCAGATCTCAGCTGTCACTAAGTCAGATTTGGACAGACTCCAAGCTAATCTCTATACCCACAATATTAATAGAGAATTAGATAATGATTATGTAATAGGCAAACAAGATTATCGTTGTTTGTCAAGTTTCATCACAGAGTATTTCTTATTAAACCCTGTATTTTTAAACAAAAAATGCGTAATGTATTTAACCGAACATCATCTTAAGACCCATTCACGCTTATGCGGATAATCCAGCAAGAAAGTACAATTTACACATATAAACTTACAGGACACTACTTGGACAGAACGATGAACACACAGGAGATGGTGAAAGCATGGAGACAGACCCTGAAGAAAAACCAGCCAGCGATGAAGCTGCTGGTATGTATTCATTGTCATCCTTGACGTTACTAACATAAACCCACATTGGATTTGCCGGCACGCAAGTGTCTATGTGTGAGGGTGTCTGTACTCTCGCGTTATATCATGGCCTTCTGTATCTCGATAATCTGTGATACAAATTGACATGACAAAATGGTCTATGATCGGTCTACTTCAATTATTATGTTTTGAGTTAGAGTTTTATGTTTTGAGTTAGAGTTTTATTGTTTTGTGGTGTTTGTGCGATCTAAGTACGGTAAAATCCAAATATAGTAGTTCAATTTTAATGTATAATATTCCCGTAAACGTAAGATAATTTTACACATTTTACACATCAATATAATTGACAATTTGACATTACAGCTCCGATTTAATAATAATAATATAATATCTGCCCTGTATTAAACTGTCCCACTGCTGAGCACGGGCCTCTTCTCACTGTGAGAAGGATAAGGCCGTAGTCCACCACGCTGGCCTAGTGCGGGTGGATAGACTTCACATATCTTCGAGAACATTATAGATAACTCTAAGAGATGTAGGTTTCCTCACGATGTTTTCCTTCACCGTTAAAGCGATAATTAACTATTTGATACGCATATAACTTCGAAAAGTCAGAAATGCGCGCCTTGGGTTTGAACTCGAGACCTCTGCGTGGCAGTCCAACGGTTTCCCACTAGGCTATCGCTATTTAATAATATATGAGATTTATTATAGTTATCTGGGCGATAACTTCTTGTAACATCCTGTGTATAAAATAGTATAAATTGTAATAAAAATATAATTGATAACGTTGCCAGTTCACAGTCACACCTTTTTCATGACATCCTTACACTTAAATAATATTACATTAAAAAGAATTTACATATCATAATTAATAATTTAATTACAGAAGCGGAGAAGTCCCGCCGCGCTAAGTTGGCCGCAGAACGTCGAGCTAAGTTAATGGCTCAGATGCAAACACAGATGAACAACTTTATATCAAACAATGCTACGCTCTTTGAGGAAACCACTACTGAGGTAAGAAAGTGTAAATAAACTACTATATAAAAATATGAAAAAATCTATCCTAACTACTACCTGAGATATGTATTTATAAGGTAGTAGATCCTCGCTGGTTTCAGCATGAATGGGCCGGATCGACCGGGGTAGTACTACCCCTCACAATACCGGCGCACTGTGGGCTGAAAATCGACCTCCATAGACATAGAAATGAAAGTTGCTAGATGTTCGTTTTGTTGACGGATATGGCTTCTATTAGCTATTATACACATAACAATGTCATCTGAGCTAACTCCGCACAAAAATGAATTTATTATAAGGTTTTTTCGAAAAAAATGTATGGAGCTAGCATGAAAAATCTGAATATCTCTGAACTTGCAAGGAAAACCGTAATATCCTCAGAGATGGTTATAGGACTAATTATTTGTGATTTTTTGACATACTTCATATAACGGTACCTGCTGCAGAATATTTTTTAAAAATCATCTTATTTTTAATTAATTTTTTTTAACATTAAACGATTTGTTTTGGTGTATAAGTAAAGAAACAACACGTTATATGCATATAATACTAAATCTTCGCCAGTTATTTGTTAAAATATCAAGAAAATTATTTTTGCCTAACATAGTATATATGTTTTAAAACAGTTAATTGGATACCATTACTGAACTTTGCATACAGGTAAACCACTGAATTTTAAATTAGCCTTCTAATGAGTTCTGAATAAGAGATTAAGTGATTTGCAATATCGCACAATGGTAACTACGGAGTACACTATTTAAATTCTTACAGGTAAGTACATAAGTAAACTAATTAGTTAATTAGACATGTTACGAGTTCTAAGAAATATTTTCGACAACTGTCTAATTATTTTATTATTATGACTAAATGAAGGTATTTTTTTAAATCATTAAATTCTACTAATGTCAAAGTAAAGATCAATCGATAAGTTAGTTATTTTATTAACGCTAATAATAGGCATTACATAAAAAGAAAAATAAATTAAAAAGATATTTTTTAATAGTTGATAAAATTTATATAAAACAAAACATAGGTACAAAAGTATACAAAAATATAAATAGGTACAAGAATAGTAATATAAAATATTTAAAAATAAATCAATTGCAAAACATAGTTACGTACCAAAGCTAAATAACGAAAGATCATGAAAAAATTACATTGAATAGAATTATAATTAAAAGCACAAAAAGTTTCTAGTTTTCCTTATCACTCTTGTCGATTTCTGAATCAGAATCTAGATTGCCTAGAAACTCAAAGTCAGTTTCTTGAAACTGAATTAAATTGAGGGTTTCAGGAAATAAATCCTCCTTTTTCTTGGCATCTAACTTGGGCCTTTGTACATTTATAAAAGGATCCGAAGAAACAACTAACATATTAAGGATATTATGATTCGAATCTTGCCTGCTCTTTTTCTGCGAATGATGTTCCCGAAACCTCCTAAAATCTTTATTGCGAGACTCGGATGCTTCTTCCGAGAGACTTCCTATGGGTACAACATCATTCTTCTCGATTATGTCTGCCCCGTGTATAAGTAATTTGTGGACGGTTGATGACATATAGTACCAGTCATATAATTCCACGTACCACTCTGCTGTTTTGAAGGCATAATCTTTAAATTTAATTATATCTACTTTTTCCCCGGAAGTTATTGCCTGTAAAATCACAGCAAATCTTCTTATTAGTTCTTCGTCCAACCCAGTAATGGCTGCAGTTTTATGGGGAAATTTTAAAAACTTTCTTGCAGTGTTGCCGTCATTAGTAGTTCCGGAACCTTGTTTAACAATGTCAATCAATAGATTTAATTCGTCTTTAAATTTGTCTTGAATAATCTTTTTTCTCTTACTTAGCATTTCTTTATGCTCGTTACCTCTCGCAGCCCACTCTTTAAAATCTAGTCTATACGAAATATGTAGTAAACATTCCATACAATTTATATGGGCGTGTAGAGATGACAATCCAAACTCGTATATATCAGAAGATACGGTCTTTGCTGTTACTACACTCAAACGGTTCATTTCTGTCGGTTTTGCCAGACACAAATAGCATGATGAACTTGATCTGGCTTGAGACAAATACGTGCAGACTTTACCATCGATCATTGTCATCATTAGGTGATGATTCACCCTGTTTCTATTATTGCACTCTGTAGGAATGAGAGCCTTAATTTCTTCATCCATTCGTCGTTTGTGTTCGATGACTACTGCTTCGCTTTCCTTCACAAAAGTAAATTGAACTGGACGACAATACATTGCTGAGCATGGTTTTGGGTTCATCCACAAAGTATTGTCTCCATCAGTCAGTTTTAGTGGCACCAAGGAAGTCATGAAAATACTTGAATCGTCTTGATCGCTATCCATTTTCTGCTTGTATCGGCTTTGGTTTGACGCACCATCGAAACCCCATTTAGATATCAATTTTAAATCCTTATTTTGCACATCATCGTTAGGAAAACTTTGGAGGATTCTTTTGACCGTAATGTCGAGTAAAGCTTGCCGATGAATCGGTCACTAACACTGATTGCTTCGGAGGATAGCATGCCAGCTTGGTTTGTTGCACTTTATAGTAGGATGGATAAATATCCTTTCTACCTTCCCGAATAGCTGACTCTCGTAAAGTGATGTATTGCCACTTTGATAATTTTAATGAAAGGAGTAATCCAAGTGCTTTTTCTGGTGTAAATAAGATAGTTTTCACCGGTTGCTTAAGCGTTTCCTTAATTTTAGAGGCTGCTTCAGGATGTTTCAGCATATATTCGATTACAGATGCGATATCCTCACAACCTTCTTCCTTAAAACGCGCTGCTGCTGTATATGCCAATTCACTGGGATTGTCAGTTTTATGCTCATCAGATCTTCTCTTCTTCTGTTTGCTTTCCAGATCTTCGAATGGTTTTCGTGACCTCTTTGTCATTGTACCAACAGAGTATGATGTTGAGGGTTCTGGAGAGATTGATCTTGATCCCTCAGCAACAGTTGGTTCTTGAGCGACTTAATTTATACAACTTGGCCAATCGATAGTTGCCTGCAGCCAAATTTCGTATTGTTTTCTAAAAGTATCAAGAATTCGGTGAGATTTTTGCCACCTTTGTGATGCAGCTCGTACAAATCTCCGACAAAATTCTTTTAGAGTCACTTGATCTTCAACGGAAAGACAAACGTCTAGGCGGGATATAACTTCACTAAACAATACCTCATGATCAAATGAAGTACTCTTACATTTTAGAAGAACGAATAGGTCTAAATTGGTATTTAAACTTTCCATTATAAAATTTCACAGTGATATGTTAGGGGTAACAAAGCTTAGAATAAACTAAATTATGATGCAAAATGTTAACCATTTTATGTTTCAGTCCAACATTAGTTAACGACCTCATTAGACAGTTGTCGAAAATATTTCTTAGAACTCGTAACATATCTAATTAACTATTTAAGTTACTTATGTACTTACCTGTAAGATTTTAATTAGTGTAATCCGTAGTTACCATTGTGCGACATTGCAAATCACTTAATCTCTTATTCAGAACTCATTAGAAGGCTAATTTATTATTCAGTAGTTTACCTGTATGCAAAGTTCAGTAATGGTATCCAATTAACTGTTTTTAAACATATATATTATGTTAGGCAAAAATAATTTTCTTGATATTTTAACAAATAACTGGCGAAGATTTAGTATTATATGCATATAACGTGTTGTTTCTTTACTTATACACCAAAACAAATCGTTTAATGTTAAAAAAAATTAATTAAAAATAAGATGATTTTTAAAAAAAATTCTGCAGCAGGTACCGTTATATGAAGTATGTCAAAAAATCACAAATAATTAGTCCTATAACCATCTCTGAGGATATTACGGTTTTCCTTGCAAGTTCAGAGATATTCAGATTTTTCATGCTAGCTCCATACATTTTTTTCGAAAAAACCTTATAATAAATTCATTTTTGTGCGGAGGTAGCTCAGATGACATTGTTATGTGTATAATAGCTAATAGAAGCCATATCCGTCAACAAAACGAACATCTAGCAACTTTCATTTCTATGTCTATGGAGGTCGATTTTCAGCCCACAGTGCGGCGTGAAGTAACGGTACCAGTACTGTTGCGTTTCGTATCGGTGAGTGAGAGAGCCGGAGGCCCAGTTACCCGGAACCTTTTCCTATCCTTTCCTTTGTCCTTTCCCTCCTACATTCCTTTTTAAAGGGCTGGCAACGCACTTGTAGCTCCTTTGGAGTTGCGGGTGTCCATGGGCGGCGGTAATCGCTTACCATCAGGCGATCCATCTGCTCGTTTGCCAAACTATGATATAAAAAAAATTTTTTTTTTTTAATTACCTTGTATAACTTTCTTGTATACTACGACCATAAATGAATGAAATCCATCGGTTTTTTGTTGTTTTATTATTAAACACTAATTATGCTAATAGATAGAAAGTCAAAAGTATGCTATGCTATAATAGCTTGCACTTTTTATTATTTTCTTATTTTTTATTTATTTTTTATAATTTTTTTTCCTGAACGGCCCTCATTTCTACTATAAGACATTTCAAGATTATCCATTAATTGCCGGACACCATGTATACACCATAAAATATATTATTATTTTTACAAAATCCATGAATCGTACATCGATTTTATTCAATTTGTTATTGCCATTTATCCTATTGAAACAATGACTTGACTGACGAATGGCGTAGTGGTTTACGTGGGTTTCTCGCCACTGTTATGGGTTCAATCCCCATACGCGACAAAAATTGTAAATATGTAGTTGTCCCGAGTATGTGCGTCCGGTGTTTGAATATTTTGTAAAGTAGGGGTGTTCAATGTATTCTCGGTATAGGTATGAAAGAATAAACAGAAAATTCTGAAAAATTATATTTTCCATGTAGTCCCCCATCACCACAATACACTTATATATAGTAACTTTTCAATACCTCCATACAAATATTTTTCTTCCTTGTCTGAAAAATGTTCGTCAATTGCCTGTTGTCAAATCCTGCAACTATTTATCGTCGGAAGAACGTTTACCTCGAACATCTTTCTTAAGGTTTAGGAACAGAAAGTAATCACTAGGGGCCAGATCTGGTCTGTAGGGTGGATGATTGATTTCTTCAAATCCGCATGCCCGCACAGCAGCCTTAGTAACGCGCCCTGTGTGAACCGGCACGTTGTCGTGAAGAAGCAAGACACAGAAGTCTTTTCCTTTTACTGCCTCCTTTAAATTACGTAGGGTGTTTGCGTAAGATGCGGCAGTAATACTTTAACCCTTTTTTTGTGTATTTAATCAGTAAGATACCCTTAGAATCTCAAAACACATTGGCCATTAGTTCAATACTCTCTCTACCCCGTCTAAATTAACTAAATCACTTTTGAATAGTAGATAATCAAGGAGCAGAATCTTGGTAAACAGCCACCATTTCTTTGTGAATAACTTTTTGAGTCTTTTCTTGTTTTGTAATGTTTATTATTATTGTAATAAAATTTTATCACAGCGCGAAGCTCGATTTTTTTCAACATTGTCGCATCTGTCATCGTGTTTGCCTTTTCGTTATGATATCTTGAATACTAATGGTGACAATTAAATCAAATTTTATACTTATACCCTTAAAGAGTGTCTTTAATTAATGAGATAATTTAATTACCCTCATCATTAGTATATCACCCCGATACCGAGAATACATTGCACGCTCCTGGTAAATAGTTAATATTGCTTGATCAAACAGTGAAGCGAAACGTGCTAAGGAAACCTATATGTCTGAGAGTACTCTATATTGTTCTCACAGATGTGTGAAGTCTGCCAACCCGCACTGGACCAGCGTAGTAGACTCTAGCCTAAACTTTCTCACACTGAGAAGAGACTCGTACTAAGCAGTGGCACAGTTTATATACAGGACTGATATTATTTAACAACGTTATGATTCAAAAAAATAAGAACCCTAAGTAAAATATTATAAATGCGAATATGAGTTTGACTGTTACGCTTTCACGCCTTAACTACTGGACCGATAATCATGAAATTTCACATACACGTTGTCAGAGGTACATAATAGGAAATAGGGTACTTTTCATCCAGAATAAAGTACTGTTACTAACCTAAACTAACTGACATTTACGCAAACGAAGCCGCGAGAAACCCTGATATTTATATGTATGCTAATAAATTTTATTTGGTATAGGTAACAGCAGAGGAGCAGGAACTGCGGCCGCTGTACTGCGGCGCGGCGCTGGGCGTGTGGGGCGGCGGCGTGCCCGAGCCCGCGCGCGTCTGCATCATGTGTCAGGAGGAGGTGATGACCTTATACATGTTACATACACACATACATAATTACACACACAGACACTAACACATAAGTATTTTCTTTAATATCAACGGATGTTGGTGCTGATTATCTGATATTCATAACATACTTAAGAGTGCAGCACTATTGAAAATGTTCATGATCTGTTGGTGAAGAGCGTGAAAACCCGATCGTCAAGAGATTTAATCTCGGAAAATTTGTATTTTTGATGGTAGTATCTATACTAATATTATAAAGAGGTAAAGTTTGTAACTTTGATTGTTTGTTTGTAAGGGCTAATCTCAGGAACTACTGCTTCGAATTGAAAAATTATTTTAGTGTTGGATAGCCCTTTTATCGAGGAAGGCTATAGGCTATATAACATCACGCTACGATCAATTGGAGCGGTGCAGTAATGAAAAATGTTGCAAAAACGGGGTAAATTCTCTTATCTTATATGAAGCAGACGAAGTTGCGCGGGTCAGCTAGTCTTCAAATAACTACACACAAGTATTTTAGCCAAGTCCAGCATCTATAGTGGCTATTTTAGTTTATAAGATAATATACATATAAGGTTTACTTATTAATTTACTTATACAATAATAATCAATATGTTTTTTGATGGACTTGATGTATTGTGTAACTAACAGCTCTCAAATAAAAAAGGAATAAGGAAAAATAGCGAATGATGGCGCTGATTATGATATTTTACTCAAATAAAATCACTGAATGATTATAACTGTTTGCTGTCACCACATTTGTATAATATTATATTTAAGAACTTTTCTGCCAGGCCCGCGTCGACATCAAAACCGAGCCGCTAGTGCTTGTAGCGTTCGTACAGCAGTCGTCCGTGCTCAACCGTCTGCGGCGCGGAGGCTGCGGCCGTATCCCGGACTCGTGGAAGTCCTCGTGGCTGCCCGCGGGCCTGGGGCTCCAGCCGCACGTGTCCAGCTGTGGCCATGCTCTACACGCCGCTTGCTGGAGGAACTACGTGGACAATGTGCAGGATAAAGAGAATAGGAGGTACTGACTTATTGTAATACTATTGTACCGCTTATGACTACAACTTATTGCGATCGTTATTCTTAGGCCTACTAGTTCATAAGTGTTACTTTGTGACCTAAATGAATAAATGATTTTGTTCTTGACTTAGGCCTAATATTTAGTCCCAGCGGTGGGTCAAGTATAATATTTTTTATAATTATCTCTACCTTTAGGCCTAAGTTTAATTTTATACATATCTGTGCCAATATACTTTTTACTTCTTTATTACACATCGCTCTACTAAGTAACTGCCATTTATAAATTTAAATTAATTATAATATAGGTTAGTTATTGAAAGACCATCGTTTCATTATATGTATGTTTATATTTGTATCTATTGGGCAGTTAATGTTGCTTATCTGAAATAAAAATTACAGCAGCTAGAATTTTGTTTATTTTAACTATCATATCTTGTTTCAAATTGTATGTCACTCATCGTCACTTTATTTAAGATTTGTAATACAAACAACCCCTTACAGACCATACCGAGGCCGTCAACCAGCAGCCTTCGACGTCGAAAAGAAAGAATACCTCTGTCCTCTCTGCGAACGTCTCTGTAACACTGCCCTCCCATTACTGCCGGCGCCAAACCTCCCAGTGGGGAACCCACCACCACTATCGGAAGACATGTACAACGAATCTGTCAATATGATATTGAAGCTCAAACACCAAGTTAGCTCGGAAGCTATACATATATGTACGGAGTTCTGTGAAGAGATGCACTGTCAGGCTAGGGCTAGGAGCGTGGGAGCCATGTCTTCGGACATGGAGGATGGAGAGTCGGCTGATGAGTCCGAGGTGTATGTGTCGACTCACGCCGAGAATCTGCTGTCGGGAGAGTTCCTGGCGCACTTTAATGGAGAAATACCACCGTATAATGAAATGACGAAGACGTTGATTGAAGATTTTGCTAATGTAAGTGTTATTTTCTCAGCCGCTTTTGTTTAAAAAGAGGTCTTACAATGGTCTGCCTATTAGTAAGTTGTTACCATAGAAACACAACACAATGTTTATAATATGTTCTCAGTGAGATGGGGTGCCCTAGTTACCAGATAGGTAGATACTCTATTGTGCCCTGCCCTTTCTATTAGACTGGTACTTCAAGTGAATAGATTTCTGGAGACACATTTCACAAAGTTTTATTTAGGTAGAGTCTGTCACCATCTGGTGACAGACTCTACCTACATTGATCACAAAGAACCAGAGTTTATTTATATCCAAATATCTAATACTAGATGTGGCCGCGCTTTCACCCGCATTTATGATTACTGCGCCATCCCCGTGGGCCGTAGCGTGATATTATATAGCCTATAGCGTTCCTCGATAAATGAGCTATCCAACACTAAAATAATTTTTCAATTCGGATCAGTAGTTCCTGAGATTAGCGCGTTCAAGCAAACGAAGACACAAACTCTTCAGCTTTATTATATTAGTACAGATATAATCCAAATCACCGGATTTATTGCAAAAAACGAACGAACATAGAAATATCTAGTTGTTACATATTTAATATACTCAATCAAGAAGACCTCTTACAAGCAAAATCAAATATACCATTGTAGAATATCTGTAATATTACTGGGACAAATCTGCATTAAATTTAGATTTTCTGAATACATTTTCCTTTATTTGCAGGTTCTTCCGATCTCGGAATACGGTGGCATGGTATCAAGCGCTGCTTTATATAGAGCTACATCCTACACAGTCGTCAGCACCAACGCTGTCCTGCAAGCTGAGAACAGACCCTTACTGGGGGACCTGCCCGCCAGGCACCGGGACACCTTGCAGGCCCTGGTCCGCCTCGGCGCCGCCCTGCCCGCCGTGTGGGCCTCACCCAAACACCTCTCCCATCACGCACTAAGCTCACTCAACACTCTAGAAAGCACATCTCCTCTAACACACGAACCTTTCGGTACTCTGGTGTCCTTAGTACTCACAGCGCCTTCTCTGTTCTGCAAAACCGCGAACCCAGCCAGACCCAACAACCTAGCTAGACAGATTACCCTACAATGCTTTAGAGCAACCCTTGCCAGAGCTATGCTGGTAGCAGATTTATCCAAATGCAAAAGCGAACCTATGGAAGATCAAGAAGATTTCAAAAGCACTTCAGACTTAGACTCACTTTTACCATTTATTAAGGATCTCCGCAGAGGAGCTCTAGAGGACAATTTGAATTCTGTCGACGTCTGGGAGAAGATTAAGAGCCAATGCCACGGTTTTCTCCGGTGTTGCTGCCTATTCTTCCACTTCTTGAGCGATATAAACGCGCCTACAGAACTGACCGTAGTTGGGGGCGATACTTGGGAGTCTATGTCCAGTTATTTGGACCTTCCAAATACGTTCACGGATTTGGTGGATACCCACCAGATTAGGAGAAAGATTTTGGAGTGGGGAGCGATGTCTAACGAATGGTTCGTTGGCGAGATTCCTGCGCATGTGGTTACAGAGCCGAATGAGCCGCCACAGCTAATTACCCTGCCAGAAGACTTCTCGGAGCTAATGAATATAGTCTCGGAGTTCTCATGTCCGAACTCCGAGAGGGAGGATAGTAAGAAGCCGACCATGTGTTTAGTGTGCGGCCAGATACTGTGCTCACAGAGCTATTGTTGCCAAGCTGATATACCAAAGGTAAGTGTCAAAGTTTATTCTATTCTAAATACAAAATTAGAGCTGGGCGCAAACATACGGTTTTCTGATCAGGTTTCCGAAACAGGGATTCAGATTCGTCATTCCGTCAGCTTTGTGCAGACGTTGGGTTTTATTAATCAGGAATTAGTATTACCAGTAAGTACGGTAACGCCACCGTGTCTAACTAGCTCTGAGTGCCTAGTGCGAGTTTGTTTTACGTTAACGGGATCGACACGTTTATAACGTTCGGCGCTCCGATTGGCCCGCCAAACGCGGTAAACATTTCGATCGAGTTAACGTAAAAGCAACTCACACTAGGCACCCTGATATATTCAGAATGGAAATTTCCGTATGCGGCGGTACATACAGAATGTTAGCGAGCGCTACGATTGGAATGACGTCATTCGGTTTTTTTCCGTTCTTTATTCAGAACGCACCGGAGAAATGTTGAATCGAACGACGGGAACTATTTTCGCACGGAAAATATAAGAACGTGTGCGGTGTATAGCAAAAAACCTGATCAGGAAACCGTATGTTTGCGGCCAACTTTAGAGGATATATTTTTCATAGTTATAACTGTGAAAAATATATCCTCTCCGTAAGATAGTCCGTCCCGTTTTTAAAAGATTTTGCATTGAATTCACTGTTTGCTCCGACGTTGCTTACGCTCATATTCAGAGAGAATTGAATAACTGGGAGCGAGAGCACACCTTTTTATTCATCCGCAATTAAGAATAGGAATGCTCAATATGTACCAGATAATCCATTTACCAAATTTAACAAAAAAATTAGACTGTCAAATGAATACGCACTACGTCACTCACACTGTCTAATAAACAAATCACATCAGCATAAATAAGTTGTGACGACAAGCGATTCTCGATCCAACACAGCTTTGTTAAGACCTTTTTTAAATTGACTCTAGTTATTATTGGAATTATCCAAATCGGTTATCCTTTCTATACAGGCTATTTTCAAACCAATATTTTTATTAATTTTCTGTATTTTTCATTAATATATTAGTTAATTGACATGTCCAAGAAATAATTATACATTTTTAAAGAAATAAAGATTTTTGATTTTGACTTTGAATATTGTTCGGTAAGTTTCATGGTCTTCAAAATAATTCACAACACATGTTGCGTTTACGTAGCAGTATACATTCATGTAAATAACAGTGGTAACTAATAATAATAATGGTGTGTTTGTGTGTCAGTCGGGTCGCAGCAGCGACTCAACGCGCGTGGGCGCAGTGGTGGCGCACTGCGCCCAGTGCGGCGGCGGCGCCGGCGCCTTCCTGCGCGTGCGCGAGTGTGAGCTGCTGCTGGTGGCGGCGCCCGCCCGCGGGGCCAAGCTGCCGGCTCCCTACCTCGACTCGTATGGCGAGACTGACCAGGTACCGTATGTGTATCAGACTCTAGGTAGCAGTGGTGGCGCACTGCGCCCAGTGCGGCGGCGGCGCCGGCGCCTTCCTGCGCGTGCGCGAGTGTGAGCTGCTGCTGGTGGCGGCGCCCGCCCGCGGGGCCAAGCTGCCGGCTCCCTACCTCGACTCGTATGGCGAGACTGACCAGGTACCGTATGTGTATCAGACTCTAGGTAGCAGTGGTGGCGCACTGCGCCCAGTGCGGCGGCGGCGCCGGCGCCTTCCTGCGCGTGCGCGAGTGTGAGCTGCTGCTGGTGGCGGCGCCCGCCCGCGGGGCCAAGCTGCCGGCTCCCTACCTCGACTCGTATGGCGAGACTGACCAGGTACCGTATGTGTATCAGACTCTAGGTAGCAGTGGTGGCGCACTGCGCCCAGTGCGGCGGCGGCGCCGGCGCCTTCCTGCGCGTGCGCGAGTGTGAGCTGCTGCTGGTGGCGGCGCCCGCCCGCGGGGCCAAGCTGCCGGCTCCCTACCTCGACTCGTATGGCGAGACTGACCAGGTACCGTATGTGTATCAGACTCTAGGTAGCAGTGGTGGCGCACTGCGCCCAGTGCGGCGGCGGCGCCGGCGCCTTCCTGCGCGTGCGCGAGTGTGAGCTGCTGCTGGTGGCGGCGCCCGCCCGCGGGGCCAAGCTGCCGGCTCCCTACCTCGACTCGTATGGCGAGACTGACCAGGTACCGTATGTGTATCAGACTCTAGGTAGCAGTGGTGGCGCACTGCGCCCAGTGCGGCGGCGGCGCCGGCGCCTTCCTGCGCGTGCGCGAGTGTGAGCTGCTGCTGGTGGCGGCGCCCGCCCGCGGGGCCAAGCTGCCGGCTCCCTACCTCGACTCGTATGGCGAGACTGACCAGGTACCGTATGTGTATCAGACTCTAGGTAGCAGTGGTGGCGCACTGCGCCCAGTGCGGCGGCGGCGCCGGCGCCTTCCTGCGCGTGCGCGAGTGTGAGCTGCTGCTGGTGGCGGCGCCCGCCCGCGGGGCCAAGCTGCCGGCTCCCTACCTCGACTCGTATGGCGAGACTGACCAGGTACCGTATGTGTATCAGACTCTAGGTAGCAGTGGTGGCGCACTGCGCCCAGTGCGGCGGCGGCGCCGGCGCCTTCCTGCGCGTGCGCGAGTGTGAGCTGCTGCTGGTGGCGGCGCCCGCCCGCGGGGCCAAGCTGCCGGCTCCCTACCTCGACTCGTATGGCGAGACTGACCAGGTACCGTATGTGTATCAGACTCTAGGTAGCAGTGGTGGCGCACTGCGCCCAGTGCGGCGGCGGCGCCGGCGCCTTCCTGCGCGTGCGCGAGTGTGAGCTGCTGCTGGTGGCGGCGCCCGCCCGCGGGGCCAAGCTGCCGGCTCCCTACCTCGACTCGTATGGCGAGACTGACCAGGTACCGTATGTGTATCAGACTCTAGGTAGCAGTGGTGGCGCACTGCGCCCAGTGCGGCGGCGGCGCCGGCGCCTTCCTGCGCGTGCGCGAGTGTGAGCTGCTGCTGGTGGCGGCGCCCGCCCGCGGGGCCAAGCTGCCGGCTCCCTACCTCGACTCGTATGGCGAGACTGACCAGGTACCGTATGTGTATCAGACTCTAGGTAGCAGTGGTGGCGCACTGCGCCCAGTGCGGCGGCGGCGCCGGCGCCTTCCTGCGCGTGCGCGAGTGTGAGCTGCTGCTGGTGGCGGCGCCCGCCCGCGGGGCCAAGCTGCCGGCTCCCTACCTCGACTCGTATGGCGAGACTGACCAGGTACCGTATGTGTATCAGACTCTAGGTAGCAGTGGTGGCGCACTGCGCCCAGTGCGGCGGCGGCGCCGGCGCCTTCCTGCGCGTGCGCGAGTGTGAGCTGCTGCTGGTGGCGGCGCCCGCCCGCGGGGCCAAGCTGCCGGCTCCCTACCTCGACTCGTATGGCGAGACTGACCAGGTACCGTATGTGTATCAGACTCTAGGTAGCAGTGGTGGCGCACTGCGCCCAGTGCGGCGGCGGCGCCGGCGCCTTCCTGCGCGTGCGCGAGTGTGAGCTGCTGCTGGTGGCGGCGCCCGCCCGCGGGGCCAAGCTGCCGGCTCCCTACCTCGACTCGTATGGCGAGACTGACCAGGTACCGTATGTGTATCAGACTCTAGGTAGCAGTGGTGGCGCACTGCGCCCAGTGCGGCGGCGGCGCCGGCGCCTTCCTGCGCGTGCGCGAGTGTGAGCTGCTGCTGGTGGCGGCGCCCGCCCGCGGGGCCAAGCTGCCGGCTCCCTACCTCGACTCGTATGGCGAGACTGACCAGGTACCGTATGTGTATCAGACTCTAGGTAGCAGTGGTGGCGCACTGCGCCCAGTGCGGCGGCGGCGCCGGCGCCTTCCTGCGCGTGCGCGAGTGTGAGCTGCTGCTGGTGGCGGCGCCCGCCCGCGGGGCCAAGCTGCCGGCTCCCTACCTCGACTCGTATGGCGAGACTGACCAGGTACCGTATGTGTATCAGACTCTAGGTAGCAGTGGTGGCGCACTGCGCCCAGTGCGGCGGCGGCGCCGGCGCCTTCCTGCGCGTGCGCGAGTGTGAGCTGCTGCTGGTGGCGGCGCCCGCCCGCGGGGCCAAGCTGCCGGCTCCCTACCTCGACTCGTATGGCGAGACTGACCAGGTACCGTATGTGTATCAGACTCTAGGTAGCAGTGGTGGCGCACTGCGCCCAGTGCGGCGGCGGCGCCGCACTGTGGGCTGAAAATCGACCTCCATAGACATAGAAATGAAAGTTGCTAGATGTTCATTTTGTTGACGGATATGGCTTCTATTAGCTATTATACACATAACAATGTCATCTGAGCTAACTCCGCACAAAAATGAATTTATTATAAGGTTTTTTCGAAAAAAATGTATGGAGCTAGCATGAAAAATCTGAATATCTCTGAACTTGCAAGGAAAACCGTAATATCCTCAGAGATGGTTATAGGACTAATTATTTGTGATTTTTTGACATACTTCATATAACGGTACCTGCTGCAGAATTTTTTTTAAAAATCATCTTATTTCTAATTATTTTTTTTTAACATTAAACGATTTGTTTTGGTGTATAAGTAAAGAAACAACACGTTATATGCATATAATACTAAATCTTCGCCAGTTATTTGTTAAAATATCAAGAAAATTATTTTTGCCTAACATAGTATATATGTTTTAAAACAGTTAATTGGATACCATTACTGAACTTTGCATACAGGTAAACTACTGAATAATAAATTAGCCTTCTAATGAGTTCTGAATAAGAGATTAAGTGATTTGCAATGTCGCACAATGGTAACTACGGATTACACTAATTAAAATCTTACAGGTAAGTACATAAGTAACTTAAATAGTTAATTAGATATGTTACGAGTTCAAAGAAATATTTTCGACAACTGTCTAATGAGGTCGTTAACTAATGTTGGACTGAAATATAAAATGGTTAACATTTTGCATCATAATTTAGTTTATTCTAAGCTTTGTTACCCCTAACATATCACTGTGAAATTTTATAATGGAAAGTTTAAATACCAATTTAGACCTATTCGTTCTTCTAAAATGTAAGAGTACTTCATTTGATCATGAGGTATTGTTTAGTGAAGTTATATCCCGCCTAGACGTTTGTCTTTCCGTTGAAGATCAAGTGACTCTAAAAGAATTTTGTCGGAGATTTGTATGAGCTGCATCACAAAGGTGGCAAAAATTTCACCGAATTCTTGATACTTTTAGAAAACAATACGAAATTTGGCTGCAAGCAACTATCGATTGGCCAAGTTGTATAAATTTAGTCGCTCAAGAACCAACTGTTGCTGAGGGATCAAGATCAATCTCTCCAGAACCCTCAACATCATACTCTGTTGGTACAATGACAAAGAGGTCACGAGAACCATTCGAAGATCTGGAAAGCAAACAGAAGAAGAGAAGATCTGATGAGCATAAAACTGACAATCCCAGTGAATTGGCATATACAGCAGCAGCGCGTTTTAAGGAAGAAGGTTGTGAGGATATCGCATCTGTAATCGAATATATGCTGAAACATCCTGAAGCAGCCTCTAAAATTAAGGAAACGCTTAAGCAACCGGTGAAAACTATCTTATTTATACCAGAAAATGCACTTGGATTACTCCTTTCATTAAAATTATCAAAGTGGCAATACATCACTTTACGAGAGTCAGCTATTCGGGAAGGTAGAAAGGATATTTATCCATCCTACTATAAAGTGCAACAAACCAAGCTGGCATGCTATCCTCCGAAGCAATCAGTGTTAGTGACCGATTCATCGGCAAGAATAACCCTTCAAGCTTTACTCGACATTACGGTCAAAAGAATCCTCCAAAGTTTTCCTAACGATGATGTGCAAAATAAGGATTTAAAATTGATATCTAAATGGGGTTTCGATGGTGCGTCAAACCAAAGCCGATACAAGCAGAAAATGGATAGCGATCAAGACGATTCAAGTATTTTCATGACTTCCTTGGTGCCACTAAAACTGACTGATGGAGACAATACTTTGTGGATGAACCCAAAACCATGCTCAGCAATGTATTGTCGTCCAGTTCAATTTACTTTTGTGAAGGAAAGCGAAGCAGTAGTCATCGAACACAAACGACGAATGGATGAAGAAATTAAGGCTCTCATTCCTACAGAGTGCAATAATAGAAACAGGGTGAATCATCACCTAATGATGACAATGATCGATGGTAAAGTCTGCACGTATTTGTCTCAAGCCAGATCAAGTTCATCATGCTATTTGTGTCTGGCAAAACCGACAGAAATGAACCGTTTGAGTGTAGTAACAGCAAAGACCGTATCTTCTGATATATACGAGTTTGGATTGTCATCTCTACACGCCCGTATAAATTGTATGGAATGTTTACTACATATTTCGTATAGACTAGATTTTAAAGAGTGGGCTGCGAGAGGTAACGAGCACAAAGAAATGCTAAGTAAGAGAAAAAAGATTATTCAAGACAAATTTAAAGACGAATTAAATCTATTGATTGACATTGTTAAACAAGGTTCCGGAACTACTAATGACGGCAACACTGCAAGAAAGTTTTTCAAATTTCCCCATAAAACTGCAGCCATTACTGGGTTGGACGAACAACTAATAAGAAGATTTGCTGTGATTTTACAGGCAATAACTTCCGGGGAAAAAGTAGATATAATTAAATTTAAAGATTATGCCTTCAAAACAGCAGAGAGGTACGTGGAATTATATGACTGGTACTATATGTCATCAACCGTCCACAAATTACTTATACACGGGGCAGACATAATCGAGAAGAATGATGTTGTACCCATAGGAAGTCTCTCGGAAGAAGCATCCGAGTCTCGCAATAAAGATTTTAGGAGGTTTCGGGAACATCATTCGCAGAAAAAGAGCAGGCAAGATTCGAATCATAATATCCTTAATATGTTAGTTGTTTCTTCGGATCCTTTTATAAATGTACAAAGGCCCAAGTTAGATGCCAAGAAAAAGGAGGATTTATTTCCTGAAACCCTCAATTTAATTCAGTTTCAAGAAACTGACTTTGAGTTTCTAGGCAATCTAGATTCTGATTCAGAAATCGACGAGAGTGATAAGGAAAACTAGAAACTTTTTGTGCTTTTAATTATAATTCTATTCAATGTAATTTTTTCATGATCTTTCGTTATTTAGCTTTGGTACGTAACTATGTTTTGCAATTGATTTATTTTTAAATATTTTATATTACTATTCTTGTACCTATTTATATTTTTGCATACTTTTGTACCTATGTTTTGTTTTATATAAATTTTATCAACTATTAAAAAATACCTTTTTAATTTATTTTTCTTTTTATTTAATGCCTATTATTAGCGTTAATAAAATAACTAACTTATCGATTGATCTTTACTTTGACATTAGTAGAATTTAATGATTTAAAAAAATACCTTCATTTAGACATAATAATAAAATAATTAGACAGTTGTCGAAAATATTTCTTAGAACTCGTAACATGTCTAATTAACTAATTAGTTTACTTATGTACTTACCTGTAAGAATTTAATTAGTGTACTCCGTAGTTACCATTGTGCGATATTGCAAATCACTTAATCTCTTATTTAGAACTCATTAGAAGGCTAATTTAATATTCAGTGGTTTACCTGTATGCAAAGTTTAGTAATGGTATCCAATTACCTGTTTTAAAACATATATACTATGTAAGGCAAAAATAATTTTCTTGATATTTTAACAAATAACTGGCGAAGATTTAGTATTATATGCATATAACGTGTTGTTTCTTTACTTTTACAATAAAACAAATCGTTTAATGTTAAAAAAAATTAATTAAAAATTAGATGATTTTAAAAAAAAAATCTGCAGCAGGTACCGTTATATGAAGTATGTCAAAAAATCACAAATAATTAGTCCTATAACCATCTCTGAGGATATTACGGTTTTCCTTGCAAGTTCAGAGATATTCAGATTTTTCATGCTAGCTCCATACATTTTTTTCGAAAAAACCTTATAATAAATTCATTTCTGTGCGGAGTTAGCTCAGACGACATTGTTATGTGTATAATAGCTAATAGAAGCCATATCTGTCAACAAAACGAACATCTAGCAACTTTCATTTCTATGTCTATGGAGGTCGATTTTCAGCCCACAGTGCGCCGGCGCCTTCCTGCGCGTGCGCGAGTGTGAGCTGCTGCTGGTGGCGGCGCCCGCCCGCGGGGCCAAGCTGCCGGCTCCCTACCTCGACTCGTATGGCGAGACTGACCAGGTACCGTATGTGTATCAGACTCTAGGTAGCAGTGGTGGCGCACTGCGCCCAGTGCGGCGGCGGCGCCGGCGCCTTCCTGCGCGTGCGCGAGTGTGAGCTGCTGCTGGTGGCGGCGCCCGCCCGCGGGGCCAAGCTGCCGGCTCCCTACCTCGACTCGTATGGCGAGACTGACCAGGTACCGTATGTGTATCAGACTCTAGGTAGCAGTGGTGGCGCACTGCGCCCAGTGCGGCGGCGGCGCCGCACTGTGGGCTGAAAATCGACCTCCATAGACATAGAAATGAAAGTTGCTAGATGTTCATTTTGTTGACGGATATGGCTTCTATTAGCTATTATACACATAACAATGTCATCTGAGCTAACTCCGCACAAAAATGAATTTATTATAAGGTTTTTTCGAAAAAAATGTATGGAGCTAGCATGAAAAATCTGAATATCTCTGAACTTGCAAGGAAAACCGTAATATCCTCAGAGATGGTTATAGGACTAATTATTTGTGATTTTTTGACATACTTCATATAACGGTACATGCTGCAGAATTTTTTTTAAAAATCATCTTATTTCTAATTATTTTTTTTTAACATTAAACGATTTGTTTTGGTGTATAAGTAAAGAAACAACACGTTATATGCATATAATACTAAATCTTCGCCAGTTATTTGTTAAAATATCAAGAAAATTATTTTTGCCTAACATAGTATATATGTTTTAAAACAGTTAATTGGATACCATTACTGAACTTTGCATACAGGTAAACTACTGAATAATAAATTAGCCTTCTAATGAGTTCTGAATAAGAGATTAAGTGATTTGCAATGTCGCACAATGGTAACTACGGATTACACTAATTAAAATCTTACAGGTAAGTACATAAGTAACTTAAATAGTTAATTAGATATGTTACGAGTTCAAAGAAATATTTTCGACAACTGTCTAATGAGGTCGTTAACTAATGTTGGACTGAAATATAAAATGGTTAACATTTTGCATCATAATTTAGTTTATTCTAAGCTTTGTTACCCCTAACATATCACTGTGAAATTTTATAATGGAAAGTTTAAATACCAATTTAGACCTATTCGTTCTTCTAAAATGTAAGAGTACTTCATTTGATCATGAGGTATTGTTTAGTGAAGTTATATCCCGCCTAGACGTTTGTCTTTCCGTTGAAGATCAAGTGACTCTAAAAGAATTTTGTCGGAGATTTGTATGAGCTGCATCACAAAGGTGGCAAAAATTTCACCGAATTCTTGATACTTTTAGAAAACAATACGAAATTTGGCTGCAAGCAACTATCGATTGGCCAAGTTGTATAAATTTAGTCGCTCAAGAACCAACTGTTGCTGAGGGATCAAGATCAATCTCTCCAGAACCCTCAACATCATACTCTGTTGGTACAATGACAAAGAGGTCACGAGAACCATTCGAAGATCTGGAAAGCAAACAGAAGAAGAGAAGATCTGATGAGCATAAAACTGACAATCCCAGTGAATTGGCATATACAGCAGCAGCGCGTTTTAAGGAAGAAGGTTGTGAGGATATCGCATCTGTAATCGAATATATGCTGAAACATCCTGAAGCAGCCTCTAAAATTAAGGAAACGCTTAAGCAACCGGTGAAAACTATCTTATTTATACCAGAAAATGCACTTGGATTACTCCTTTCATTAAAATTATCAAAGTGGCAATACATCACTTTACGAGAGTCAGCTATTCGGGAAGGTAGAAAGGATATTTATCCATCCTACTATAAAGTGCAACAAACCAAGCTGGCATGCTATCCTCCGAAGCAATCAGTGTTAGTGACCGATTCATCGGCAAGAATAACCCTTCAAGCTTTACTCGACATTACGGTCAAAAGAATCCTCCAAAGTTTTCCTAACGATGATGTGCAAAATAAGGATTTAAAATTGATATCTAAATGGGGTTTCGATGGTGCGTCAAACCAAAGCCGATACAAGCAGAAAATGGATAGCGATCAAGACGATTCAAGTATTTTCATGACTTCCTTGGTGCCACTAAAACTGACTGATGGAGACAATACTTTGTGGATGAACCCAAAACCATGCTCAGCAATGTATTGTCGTCCAGTTCAATTTACTTTTGTGAAGGAAAGCGAAGCAGTAGTCATCGAACACAAACGACGAATGGATGAAGAAATTAAGGCTCTCATTCCTACAGAGTGCAATAATAGAAACAGGGTGAATCATCACCTAATGATGACAATGATCGATGGTAAAGTCTGCACGTATTTGTCTCAAGCCAGATCAAGTTCATCATGCTATTTGTGTCTGGCAAAACCGACAGAAATGAACCGTTTGAGTGTAGTAACAGCAAAGACCGTATCTTCTGATATATACGAGTTTGGATTGTCATCTCTACACGCCCGTATAAATTGTATGGAATGTTTACTACATATTTCGTATAGACTAGATTTTAAAGAGTGGGCTGCGAGAGGTAACGAGCACAAAGAAATGCTAAGTAAGAGAAAAAAGATTATTCAAGACAAATTTAAAGACGAATTAAATCTATTGATTGACATTGTTAAACAAGGTTCCGGAACTACTAATGACGGCAACACTGCAAGAAAGTTTTTCAAATTTCCCCATAAAACTGCAGCCATTACTGGGTTGGACGAACAACTAATAAGAAGATTTGCTGTGATTTTACAGGCAATAACTTCCGGGGAAAAAGTAGATATAATTAAATTTAAAGATTATGCCTTCAAAACAGCAGAGAGGTACGTGGAATTATATGACTGGTACTATATGTCATCAACCGTCCACAAATTACTTATACACGGGGCAGACATAATCGAGAAGAATGATGTTGTACCCATAGGAAGTCTCTCGGAAGAAGCATCCGAGTCTCGCAATAAAGATTTTAGGAGGTTTCGGGAACATCATTCGCAGAAAAAGAGCAGGCAAGATTCGAATCATAATATCCTTAATATGTTAGTTGTTTCTTCGGATCCTTTTATAAATGTACAAAGGCCCAAGTTAGATGCCAAGAAAAAGGAGGATTTATTTCCTGAAACCCTCAATTTAATTCAGTTTCAAGAAACTGACTTTGAGTTTCTAGGCAATCTAGATTCTGATTCAGAAATCGACGAGAGTGATAAGGAAAACTAGAAACTTTTTGTGCTTTTAATTATAATTCTATTCAATGTAATTTTTTCATGATCTTTCGTTATTTAGCTTTGGTACGTAACTATGTTTTGCAATTGATTTATTTTTAAATATTTTATATTACTATTCTTGTACCTATTTATATTTTTGCATACTTTTGTACCTATGTTTTGTTTTATATAAATTTTATCAACTATTAAAAAATACCTTTTTAATTTATTTTTCTTTTTATTTAATGCCTATTATTAGCGTTAATAAAATAACTAACTTATCGATTGATCTTTACTTTGACATTAGTAGAATTTAATGATTTAAAAAAATACCTTCATTTAGACATAATAATAAAATAATTAGACAGTTGTCGAAAATATTTCTTAGAACTCGTAACATGTCTAATTAACTAATTAGTTTACTTATGTACTTACCTGTAAGAATTTAATTAGTGTACTCCGTAGTTACCATTGTGCGATATTGCAAATCACTTAATCTCTTATTTAGAACTCATTAGAAGGCTAATTTAATATTCAGTGGTTTACCTGTATGCAAAGTTTAGTAATGGTATCCAATTACCTGTTTTAAAACATATATACTATGTAAGGCAAAAATAATTTTCTTGATATTTTAACAAATAACTGGCGAAGATTTAGTATTATATGCATATAACGTGTTGTTTCTTTACTTTTACAATAAAACAAATCGTTTAATGTTAAAAAAAATTAATTAAAAATTAGATGATTTTAAAAAAAAAATCTGCAGCAGGTACCGTTATATGAAGTATGTCAAAAAATCACAAATAATTAGTCCTATAACCATCTCTGAGGATATTACGGTTTTCCTTGCAAGTTCAGAGATATTCAGATTTTTCATGCTAGCTCCATACATTTTTTTCGAAAAAACCTTATAATAAATTCATTTCTGTGCGGAGTTAGCTCAGACGACATTGTTATGTGTATAATAGCTAATAGAAGCCATATCTGTCAACAAAACGAACATCTAGCAACTTTCATTTCTATGTCTATGGAGGTCGATTTTCAGCCCACAGTGCGCCGGCGCCTTCCTGCGCGTGCGCGAGTGTGAGCTGCTGCTGGTGGCGGCGCCCGCCCGCGGGGCCAAGCTGCCGGCTCCCTACCTCGACTCGTATGGCGAGACTGACCAGGTACCGTATGTGTATCAGACTCTAGGTAGGTGCTGTAACGACCTGGTGCTGTGGCCCTCGGTAGCAGGAGAAGTTTAAAAACCTCATTGGCCATATAAATACAACATCATCAGTGTTTCCCCAAATGTCAGAAACAATGTTGCACATGTTTTGTACTCTCTCTATACTTGTTGAAAACTGTCTCCGTGGCACAGCGGTTGTAAATGCGACTGCTGTGCATTTGATCTCTGGTTAGAATCTCGTGTTAGAATCCCGGGTCGAGCCAACAAAATCCAATAACTTTTGGATTTTTTGCCAATAATTTTTCTCAATAGCAGCCCGGAGCTAGGAGTGATGTTACACTTCCCAGTGCCTCGGAAAGCATGTTAAGCCGTTGATACTGCGCTTGATCTCTCTTCGATTGAAGAGAAATCAAGCTCTCTTAACCCCTCATAAGGGAACAGAGAGTGCACTTATATTTGCACACACATGTGCACTATAATATCTCGTGCCGATGCGCCATCGTGACCAAAATTCGGCCTGGAAAAGATAATTATTATTTGTTGGAACTTTATTTTTATTTCTCATGTTATTCTTTACAGTCTCTTTGTCATGCAAAATGTACTCCTATACTCCTTCACGTACCTCAATACTTTATCCCTTCAGACAGACCGTATTTTTTATTATAACCGTTCAGTAAGGTTAACAAAATATAATAAAAGTTGCTGAGTAATGTTGTAAGAGCATATTCAATAAGATATCCAATCACTTAAAATCTTTGAATTTTAGATTCATTAAAATACAATTACACAAACGGCTAAATGTTAATAATTATTATAATATTAACGATTTTTTACAAATGAAATGCTTATGCTATGTTAAGTTACTTTATATCCTTTTGCATGCTTTGCGTATTAGCAAATGATTATGATCTATATTGTAACGTAACATCTTTTTGCATCGTGTTTTATGCAAATAGATGTATTATTTTATTAAAATCATACTATTTCATACGGATTTTGTGGCGTTGTTATTTTAAATAAAACACAATTATTACATAATTTACTTTACTAATTTACTACTAATTACTACTATTGAACTTTATTACAATTAAGACTATTGAAATTATTTATATTTTAAATTATGTAATAAAAGTGTTTTAAAATAAACAACGCGACAAAATCTGTATTAGAGTAGTTTAATTTTAATTTATAGCATCCGCGTAAACTTGAGACAATAAATTAAGTTTCTCTTAACAGAGGTAATTTTCTAAAATATTAATAAGATACAAAATACATAGGCTTACACGGAGACATGGGTCCAACGTGAAGAGGTCCTTCGAGAGTTTTAATCTTAAGTGGTATGACCTTTAATCTTAAGTGGATACCTACGGTGGCACAAACCACAGCAGCCGTTGGGTTATTGCTACGTATCTTAGATTCTAATATACTTGGTGTAAGGGACGGTGTACCGAAAATCGAAATAGTAAATTAAGACCATTATTGAAATCGTTGGAATTTTCTTCAGGAAAATCACGATAATTTTCTGCATTTTTATTTTGACTGTGAATCATAAAAATAATGCATAATGCATAAACCATCCATTTTATTAAATAAGAATCAAAGCATACCACATCTTACTAAAATACAGCAATGTAATTCAACCGTCGTGATTTAAACAAATCAGCTGATTTTATGCGCGCGGAACGCAGAGGTCATTCCGGCCGGCGCGTGCGGTGCGTTGTATTGGTAGCAATCCATTTCGTATCACGTAATAATGTTTATCAATATAAAATCTTAATCTTGCGTCTTTCTGATTAATAGAAGTTTGCGTCGAGATTAGTACCGATAGAAAGACGTGTTGCTAAAGTTTTCGGTACGCCACAATTCTTTACACCCTGCTATGGGAAATGGGTGTTTGATGGACCGGTATAATTGTAACTATGGATGAAGAACGGCGCCTGTTTTGTATACTCTTATAGTATCAAGTCACCGTCTCCCCATCAGACGGTGACTTGCCAACTCACTACGTGGGTCTCCAAGAAAAGCCACTATAGGCAAAATGTATTATTATTAAATAAATACATACATAGATTCACGCCTGTTTCCCAGAGCGGTAGGCAGAGACTACGGATTAATTTTATTATTAAATATGTAGTTAAGTAATATCCGTTCGTCCCTTCAGGGTCTCCGCCGCGGCAACCCGCTGCACCTGTGCCAGGAGCGCTACGAGACGCTGCGCATGCTGTGGCTGAGCCACGGCCTGCACGAGCGCATCGCGCGCGCGCTCGACACCAACGTGCTGGTCACCACCACGTGGCAGAACTTGTGATCGCCCCCGCGCGCCCGCCGCCGTCTGCGCCTCCGCGTCCTGCGCCTCTAGGCACCACACCACATCTGCGTCATAACCCTCGATGAACACTTGCTATTAAAGGGTTCAGCTGTTATAGACACCACCTACGACATGCGTCTTAACCCACCAGGCCCGAGATGTACACTCGCCATTGGAAGGATCAACTGCTGTTATAGATACTACCTGTAACCCGCGTCCTGACCCTACAGAACTTCAATGTACACTCGGCGTTGGAGGGTTGTACTGCTGTTATAGACACCACCTATGATCTGCGTCTTGACCCACGAGCCTCTCCATGTACACTCGACATTGGAAGGTTCAACTGCTGTTATAGACACCACCTGCAACCTGCGTGTCAATCC
Source organism: Catocala nupta (assembly GCA_963675205.1). Classification (NCBI taxonomy): domain Eukaryota; kingdom Metazoa; phylum Arthropoda; class Insecta; order Lepidoptera; family Erebidae; genus Catocala; species Catocala nupta. Next base: position 22,163,600 of record OY776094.1, on the reverse strand, counting down.
TCGATGTACACTCAGCATTAGAGGGTTCGGCAGCTGTTATAGACACTACCTGCGACCTGCGTCTTAACCCTCCAGACCTTCAATGTATACTCGGCATTGTATGGGTTCTAGCGAGCGATAAATATTTTATTGCGTGCGTCTAGCCCCTCAATGTATATTTAGCATTAGAGGGATTCAACACCACCGCGTTCACCACCGAGCGATATATATTGTACGTGCGCACGCCAATTAATGCGTTACGAAACCCTACGTCACACTTCTACTATGGAACCGATGTTCATACATCTACATACACTAGTAATGCGTATAATTGCATTCGAATAATATTCGAATACATATACACAACACGATAATTTTCGTAGTCATGACGTTCTTATGAATTGTGTTATCAGTATATACAATTATAATTAAAATGCAATTATCCACGTCACTAGTATGGACGTATTGTAGTCCTGCTGGACAAAAACTAACAAATTGCGCCAAACAATGATGGGCGTAAATTATTATTTGTTGGTTTATTCAACCACAAAATTTTGTAGCGTCTGGCTGTAGCTGTTCCAGGGACTATTATCATTTGTGATGCGACTACGATAGCAACCTAGTTAAACGTGCAGAGTAAAATTGTGACTGACCTTAAGGTGCAGCGTTCAAGTAACAAGTTGCATTATGTTGCCTGTTAATAAATAATTACACAGTAACAACACAGAGACTGGCTAAACAAAAATATATTTCTTTAAATGTTTGTAAAAGTATTGAGAATGATTACGAACCTCGTAAACAACATTTAGTATTGCAATATACGTATGGATACGAGAGGTTTATGTTTCTCGCAGATCGATTCCATACCTCATGCAACTTTAGTTATCGATCAGTTCGATAACTAAGCTATCGTTTATTTAGTCTCAATATATTCCAAATCAGATTAGATTGGCAGCCAACTTGATTCAATCAATATGAACTCAATTAATCATAGAGCTTCACACATTTTTCAATCACTTCAGAGGCCTGGTATAGCAGGTCTACCTCCTATGAGTCTTACGTTAACACAGACAGCAGTTTAATTCTTGTGGTCGAGTAATAAAACTGTGTAAATTACATAAACGTGATTCTGAACTTGTAAATTAGTGCATTCCGATGATTTTCGAATACAGTTTAGCAAAACTTCAATTCGAATATTGTTCGAAAAAATTGCGTACATCACAATTGCAAATTGTAATTCGTTTAGGCAAATTATCTACTATATCAGTAGACAAAAAGACGCAATGTGGTGTCTTAAGACATTGTTAACCAAATAAGTGGCAGGTTGTTATAATTGGTCTATTACAAAGCTAGCTAGAAGATACATTGGCACAAATAAACTACGTCCAGCGAGATTGCTACCCCCGCTTAATATCGTGGTACCGGCCCGATAGTTCGATATATTGGTTTCCCGTACCACGATACGTGAGTGAATTGCGATAGTTATCGTTTTGAGAGCTTATCGCTTATGTACAACGCTAAACTCGGCACCACGTTCGGACATTACGAATGTTACTACTTTCGCTCGGTACGTAATGAAATGCCGGCAAATCCTATAGCTTCCTTTCAACCCGTCTTTAGCCTAAAAGTTTGGCAAGTACCCTGTAATTTCAAACGATCATTATAAATCATTACTAATATTATAAATGCGAATATGAATTTGTTACGCTTTTACGCTTTAACTAGTCGACCAATTACCATGAAATTTCGCATACACGTTGTCAGGGGTACAATGAAGGTCATTAGGGTACCTTTCATCCAGAAAAAGTACTGTTCTTGAACGAAACAGCCCGCAAATGACACAGCACTATGTATCCATTCTCGCTGGACGTATGGTAGCTAGTTATAAACAACTGTGATTTACTCCTTATATTGAGTTTACTAATCAATTTTCAACTATAGATGTAACATAGGTAGCCAACAATATGTTTATATATAAATGTATCTGCATATTCACCATTTTGATTCAATATCAACAGTTTTTAGTAATAATCATTCTCATCCGCGTGTTTTGTGTAATACTGTCTTAGATATAAATGCAGCTTCGATAACACTATGTAACTTAAATATATAGATACTAAATGGCTCAATAAAGCTCAAAGAATTATTACGTCACTATTGTAGAAAGAGTTCTCGTCTTATACAGTTTAAACAATAAAAGAGATACGCATAGATGGGCTAGAAGGCTTTTGAAATACTGTCCGCTACTAATAGGTCACAACTTCATCATCAAACTACTCACAAATTGAATATAATATTCACGCGCAGAAGGAAGACAGCACTCTTTCTACAATTGTCACGTATTCTTTTATAACTCGCTTACTCACCCTTCACGATGGAGTAAGCCAATTGTACGCTGAAATTAGATTTAGTAACATTTGAAGATTGCACTAAGAAGCACAACGAGAAAGTCTTGTTTTATTAAATAATTTGCTTATATAATAATTTTAATTAACACAATATTTCTTAGCCCTATTGTGATTTAATATTCCCTGATTATACTGCCTTTTTATAAAGATAAACTGCAGTTATCGATATAACAGTTCATATCGAATATTGCTACTAATTGAGCTTATATCGTAGTAAACAACACTGATTTTACATATTCTCAAACTTGTATTTTTAAATGGTTTCGTGGTTATCCTGATTTTAAGAATTCCAAACAAAAGCCTATAATCATGATGGCCTCCCAATGATGGTTTAAAAATCAAACCGTGGCAAAACCAGAGGTATGGAATATCTGAGAAAGATTTATATTCTATTGATATAAAAGAATAAAGCCATTTTTTAGTATCATTTACTTTTGATATCATGGCTATGTACTATATATCATATTGAAGCGAAAAATCTAAAAGTAATGCTGTACCGCCTACAACGGATCTGTAGAATTAGCAAGACTTGCCAGTGGAATGCATATTTTGCTGCAGTTTAATATGTATTTATTTCGACAATAAGACGTTTTACATTGACATGCCCATGGGCAAAAAGTCTCTAAAAAATAGTAAAAAAAGGGCATTTACTTTTTAACTTGGCAGTATAGTTCATTCGTGTGACAGTATCGCTATTGAACCAATGAGAATCAACTTTAAATTTTACCAAAAATCTCTTTCCAATTCTACATGGTCTCATTGGTGTAGTGACAATACAGCGAATCCCTTACTTTTTTATATCGACATAGTTATTGGACGACCGGCAATTTAGTTAGGGTAATAGGCCACACTAAAAACATATATGTGACCGCGAAATACCGGTAAAAATTATATCATAGTTTTCAATGTTTGTTAGTTGGTTAACTAAAGTGCGTTTCAAAAACGAAGTCCCATTTGACAGATGATCGTTGAACAGCGATAGTGAAGAGACCGTTTCAATCGACACATCAAGAAATCGATTACCGATTAACTTTCCAAACAAACTGTAATCGTGGGTTTAAATCGAAACAAAAAAGGAGTCTATCTAAGTATGACATATCTCAAGAATAGAAAGGCTTAATTTAAAAAAAATTGAATTATCCTTGATTAATTCCTAGTATCACATACTTACTCCATACTTAGTATAAGGGTGAAATAAATGTGGTAAAGCAGATTTTGATTTTCAAGACGACTACTCTTTAAAAACTATGGGATATTTAAACCATACGTCCAATATCGCATCTTCAAATCCATTTTTTGATAAAGAAAATATATTAGGGATTTGCAGAATGGGATTTAAGGTACGTTGCAACGTAATATTAATTATTACCAAAGAGGTGATAATGAAAAATTTACAAAAGTATTTCTCGGACAATTGCTTTTCGTTCGAATTAGTTCGATTTTATCTGATTCATATTGTCGCGTCATATAAATGAAAGTAAAAAAATTATCTTAGTGCGTAACCATGGTATTCTAGTAAAATCTAATTTTATTTTGATGATTAAATTATTTAAGACTAATATCAATAGAAATTATTAGTTGATTATGTTTGTGAAACAATTACATCATGTTTTGCATAGATTCTAATTATTTTTAAATAGTCTTTAGTACCATAAGTAATCATTGTTTATTTTAGCAATTTATATGAAATCTGCAGAGTTACGTGCTATGAAAAGGGACTTCGTATTTGAAACAGACTATAATAGTAAGATATACCTATGCATACGGATTTCTTTAGTAGTAGTATGGTATGTTACCCTATCTATTACCGACCGTATTATTAATAATTCTTGATCATTCTTAGTTTTACTATTAATTAGAAATAAAGGTCTACTAAAAACCTGCATGTAAATTTCAACGGAGTGACTGCCACCTCACCTTCGTCTAAATAGCTAGATCCTTCACCCAAGCCACTATTAATTTTAAATAATAATACTGTTATAAGTTCCTAATAACACGATCTTAGTGCAATCGTTAAACATTTTCATGTCATGTGTGTTGTTTATTATTTTAGAATAGTTTATGTAAATTTAATGTCGGATTAGATAATTACACTTTATAATTGCTGTTTCAAATAAGAGATTCATGTTACACATTCAAACATCATAGATATTATTTTTTTAGTTTGTCTATGTAGGGCTAAAAAGTAACAAGCCCTTTAGGTAATCATGGAACATGGTAATATGCAATTAGAGATTTCCACGTAAATGTACTAGTTGATATAATTTGAAAATTATAAACATAGTATTAATGATTTTGAAATTAAACCGATCCGCTGTGAATACGAGTAGCGCTTCGTCCTTTTCGTATGTATATATTTATGTAAAACGATTCTCTTAGGCAAGCGGCACAGGGAAGAATCAATTGTGTATGGATAAGATCTTTGTAAGCTAGTAATACGCACAATTTCATTCGATCATCACACATCACATCATTTGATGATTCGAATGGAATTTTGCGCATTACTATTGTAAGCTAATTATTTATTGTGATCTTGTCGCGCTATTTAGCGATCGACAAATTTTTGTGTGTTACCAAAGTTACGCTCGCTAAAACGCGCGAGTGTTCAAGAAATAAAGCTAGCTAGTTTGTGATGGACACCATGTCCATGATGATGGCGGTAATGAGTCATTGCTGCGAACTATCGGATTGTAATTCTCATTTGGTATATTTGTGTTAAAATGATATTTCTTCGTAAGCCTGGATTGTGTTGATTTGTAACTTTGATGTATTGCAACTATATATTTTTAACTTTATATATATTTATAATATTTGGCAGCTAACCATTTGCCAGAGAAAATCTTTTGAGAAATCAATTATTGTTTTATATACAAATCAACACACGGTATGTTCGTTGCCTGAGCCAAACTCCCTACTGATTGCCATTAAACGTCAATATTATATTTTTTACCCAGCAATTATTTATTTATATAATAAAGATCGGCTTTTTCATATGGCAAGGATCGTTCACGCCGTTAGTGTTAAAAGTTGGATTAAATATTTGCTGATGTACTTTCAGGCTATTATATAATTGTGATGAGGCAGGATCGTTGTGATTAGTCACGTGATTATTCTTTATAGTATTACATTATAGCTCCGTCGTGTAATGGCGGATGAATGTGGTTGTATCGGCGAACGCTGTCTATGTTCTCTTATTAATTAAATTAATATAATGAGATGAAATTATTTTGTGTTTTATTTATGGCCCTTGTCAATGATAGAAGGCTCAAAATAAGTGTTTATTTTCTGTATTGATGACTGAACTAACCCAATAATGGTTACCGCTGAATGCTAGGTAATATTTTAAATTTTCATTCCGATTAAAATAATGTTGCATCCACTGTATGAATTTTGTTATTTAATGTCAACGGACAAAGATAAATTCCTTGATAGTCTGATGTAAATGAACGAACAAGATTGATTCGACTCAAAACATGTTTAAGTACCAGTCGAATCTTTTTACATTTAAACAGAGGGCGCACGTCACTTGCAGACGATTGCACTGGGTTTGGTACGGCTTTTGCATCTATGATGATGCTTAAAAAGCAAAATAATCAAAAATGTTTCTTCTGTAATCTACTACATAGATAAGACACTATATAACTGAGAAATCTATATCTATAATATTCGTAACGGGTATAAACTCTATCATGCTTGTAAGTGTTTACTTTTTAGATGCTTGTCTTTTCAACGAGGTTATATTGGCCAAAAGCTGCGCCGGCTATGTATTCAGATTATATCAATATTAGCGTAAATCTTTGCACCCGTGGTCAATAGATGGCGTTGTACATCTGGTCTGGTTGTGAATTTCCCTACGATTTCGGTAAACTGGTGAGTAAAAAAGGCTAGCTTTTTAATTAATAAATAACTTTTCACTCTGAAGTACCTACTGTTTTATCTCATACAGTTCCGCTAGGCTTTTATATTCTATAATCGTGTACCGATATTAAACGGATGGCATGGCTCAGTTTATGATACGGGGGGTTGAGGTAGTTTGTGAGGCAGAATTTTCATCCACCTTCACTTTCCGCATATTTATATTTCTTAGCATATTCGCACAGTCGGGCATACCTACCAGGGTTGGCATGATTAAAACAAGTTGTTTTAAAACACATGTTTCAATCAGTGTTTAAAACAGTTTGAATTAAAACCGTGTTTTTATCACGTTTTTAAAAACAAAGATTAAAACAAGTTTTAACAATGTATAAAACATTAAGAAAAACAATCTTTAAAACTACTTTTCATAGAGAATGAATGGAAATAAATGAAAATAAAATTAATATTTAGGACTCTCAATAGCTTGACATACAACCAGTTGAGTCTATGCTATTTATTTTATTTATTTTTTTGTACTTATGTAATTCTTTTGGCATTGTAATTAAATAAAACATATCACTTTTAAGACAAGTAATTTATTCAATCAAACAAAGATCAAAGTACCATTAATTAACAAACAATATTTGGTGCATGCATTTATAGGACAAGACAACACGTATTTTTAAAACATACATTATAATATTCAGTTCAAATCAAAACATGATAACAACTTTAATTAATAAACAACAAAAACTAGTTATTAAAAAATCAAAATTGTGTCAGTCAGGTCAGTGAGAGTCGGACAATATGACAAGACAAAAATTACTTTTTCTTATTAAGGTATTTAAAAACTAACAACTTTTGTAGTTTTCTCGGTACCCAGTTTATTTCGTACGTCAGAACGAATAAATCCAAATGTTGAAAACAGTCTTTCGATTCCAGCACTTGAAGCTACAGCAGTGTGAAGCTGAGTCACTAAGTCCATTGTTTGGCCATTCATTTGTTTTTTAATGACAGCCATCATTCGAGAGGTCCGACCTGATTTACTACATGACCTTCAAATAGAAAGTTATGAAAGGTATCTGTCATTGCCCTGTATTTTACAACATAGGGCATTGCCTCTTTGTGATAAACTTATATAAATGATAAAGCTTCAGAAATATTTTCACTGGTGAGTATTTCGCGCCTGTACTTAGGATGTAGTAAGTTTGCTGCAAAATGAGCTGAAGACATTGCCATCCGGGCATAGAACTTACTTAAATCATCCAGTGAATATTCAGTCTCACGCAGTCGTACATTCTTACCCTCAAACATATTTTTAAGCTCTATCCATGCTTCAGTCACTTCGCCAATACAGCAGGATGTCTTCTGGGAGATGTCAAGGATAACTGCAATATTTTCCAGTTTTTTGTAGAGATCCTGGGCTTGTTGCTTCAGCGCCATGTCATTTTACTTTCAATGAAATTGACAAATCTATAGTAATCTAAATCTACTCGTATAGTAAATCTAATCTAATCATATTGAAAATAATGCAACTGGCATTATTTAAGCTTAAGTCTGACATTATATGCCAATTTTCCAAAAAAAACTTTTAGACAGTCTGCCATTATGTTCCATCGTACCTGTTGTGGTATAACAATTGCTTTTCCACCAGCTTTTTTGTATTTGGCAGACGCAAAGTGAGTGTATTTGAAGTACCGCATTATCGATTTAACTTTCTCAGAAATGTCTTCTGCGTTCAAATCCTTGGCTAGAAGGTTTAACAGGTGTGACGAACAGCCGTATGTAAGTATATCCTTGTGAGAAGCTAGTTGTTCCTGTTGAGCCAAATCTCGTCTCATACGACTCATATTTGCTGCGTTGTCTGTCACTATGCTTCGCACCGTGCAGTTGAAAGTTTCACATTGTTTTATTGGCGTAGTACTAACTTAAACCAAGTAGTCGGCTGTATGGCTTTCGGCGCCTGTATCTATTGTATCAATTAAATGAGTTGAGTTTGTCAACACATCTGTGACACAGACACAGATTATCGAGTCCTGCATAACGTTACTCCAATCTTCAATTGACAGATTTCAACTCATTTTTCACGCTTTCTTGAGTCGAGTTGTAGACTTTGTCGAGTAGATTACCAGCAATTTGTTTGCGGTTTGGAGTTTTATATCCTGGGCGTAAAATTTCCATTAATTTTAGCAACTGTGGGTGTTCTATGTGGTAAAAGGCGTGTTGGTAGCAAACATTTAACGAGATAATTACGATAGAATAAATCAATTTTCTTCTGGCAGTTTTAGATTGAAGAGTAGAAACAGGTGTGGGTGTGACAGAAGTGGCAGAAGAAATATCTGAAGATCGGGAAGAACCAGCATCACTCAACATCAACAGCTCCTCCACCACAAAGTCCTCGACCGCGTCAAGATTTACATCAGTAGAACCGGTGCTGCTACATTGCTGGAAGTGTGCCTCCATTCCTTTCACAAGTTCAACTAGTTCCTTCTTACATTTTCGGCAACGCACCCTATTGGTCTTCAATGTGGTATTTTCTTGAGGAATCAATGTGAAGTGAGTGTGTGTTCCCAAATTGCATTCGTTTTGCGTCCTGGAGTTGACATTTTATTAAAGATGTTATCAGTCACAGAATTAATAATGAAATGAAACATTAGAAAAAAGGCACTTCTATTTATATAATTCATAGGTAATTCCCCGCCGGTACAGTCTCGCTAGGCCCGGCATTTACGGGATCCCTTTTTTTCGCATAATGTTCTTTGTCCTAATATACTTCGGCATAACGATTTTGGCACAATTTGTTTTGGCATAATAATACTTCGGCATAATTTTTTAGGCATACATTTTATGTTGGCATAATCATCTTAAAGACTAAATTGTTTTGGCATAAATTTGATTCGCATAACGTTAGTTAGTGACAGAACCAAATTGCTGCAAAACCGACTCTACGTAGTCTTGTTTGTCCTACCCCTAGAGTGTAATTTAAAATCGTGTAGAAGCGTGGGGCCGCCGGAGGCCCGCAGCGCCGGAGCCGTGACATTAATACATTTATGCTTAATCATTATTATTTTAACGTGATACCAGCCGGCGGGCAGAAGCCAGGTCCGTAGCTGGTAACCGTTAAGGTTATAATGAAACACGCAGACTGATTCAACTGAGAATATATTTACAATTTTTCACCTATCCTATATCCCATTTATTAGTCATGCAAGTAATGCTAACACTAATGTGTACAATAAACATTTTCACCAATCAGCGACAAGTAAACAAAAATCTAACATTTTCGAATGATTTCTTGGAAATCTGTTCGCGAGTATAAAAGTAGTGCCACGTATAAAAAGCAGAGGGAAGCTTCGCGCGTCAACAGTTTGAATGTTGATATCGTTGCGGCTAGACGTATGATGCTCCGTTCGATCGCCTTCGCGCGTTGCTTGGTTTCGGCGCGGCTGGTTGTACGATGCTCCGTTCGATTCCAGGTTTCTCGTAAAGCTATATGTTGCCTGTGCGTATATACATACGCCACATTATGGTTAGAGAAATTATGCTTAAAAAATTATGCGTAAGCTGTTATGCGTAATTATATTATGCAAAAATATAATTATGCCAAACAAAATTATGCTAAGTTATATTAGGTCTTAAAATTTTATGCTAATGGATAGGGATCCGGCATTTACCTACTAGAAACTAAAACAGGTAATAAATAATATCATGTGACGAAAAACATGCAAAATGCACTGTCGTTGGAAAATGAATTAATTATATTAAAACAACAAAATTGCCACGGTAATGTATGCTGGAATAAAAAGTGTCTCTGTTCTTTTTCTGTGCCAAACATTTTCACAATCTTTCACATTTATAGAGGGTTATATTATATGTAGTAGGTAGGGGAGACCCAGAAAGGCATTCACTGACCAAATAAAGGAAAAGGAGAAGGTCATGTCTTATGAGATTGGCCGAAAATCGAGAAAGATGGCGTATACTCCACCGACAAGAGCAATGCAAACACAAAAGAAGAGATAAGTACTTAATCATTTTTATATGTTACTGACCCCAGAGCATGGAACTAAAATGCGCGCATTAAAAATAGCGTTCAAGAACGACGCTCCTATGCCGAATAAACTTATTTAAAAAATATTTAGTACCAATGCCAAACAGAACACAGAATACTAGTAAGTAGTTATACTAAGAATGGGTCATGTGCAGTGCCAGACTGTAACAAAGCGGGGTTGTCAGTGATTTTCGTTCACTGGGGTTTGGTAACAAATGTTGTCATTACTAACTATAAAGAAAAAATAACATTAGCGTTTCAATTACGAGTACTTAGCTGGAATCAAACTATAAAAAAGCAAAGTGTCTGGGTTTGGCAAATATTTGGTTAAAAAAATAATAGAGTGGATATCTCATGACATGTAAGTAAGGACTCAGGAAGATGCGGTTTTTGTGGCATGCATTTGCGCTGTTATCTGTACCTATAGGTAAGTAGCTGCGCAGCGTATGTTTAATTCCCAAGTGAAACAAAATGTTTCCTCTTAGAAAACTCGTAGTATCTATGTACACGGAGTGTGGTAATGTTCTTCACAGTTTAAATGTAGATAACTATGTATAGTACTCAGCTTTTACGGTTTCATATACCTACCCAGACATACTTTTTACTTAGTGACCGATGTTATAGTGACAATATACATTTATTGGCTTTGTCTTATTCTGAAAGCTTTGGCATGCAAATCAAGGTGCAATACTTAAGTATTGCACCTTGAGTTCCGTCCACTGAATTATTTAAAAATAATTCAGTGGACAGGGGACTACTTGCTGAGTGCACAATAAATTTTAGGGTTCTAGAAATCTTTATTCGAAATGTTCGAAATTGTTCAGAAATATGTCAAATACAAGTTATTTGGCTTCAACCAATCTAAAGAAGATCTTTCACTACTATTGTTTGTAATATACTTTTTAAGAAAATTATTTTAATTGCTACTTATCCCTCTTACTTGTGTTGTTTTTGTACTCTCTCTCTTCTAATTCTGCGCGATAAGGTCCATAATGATCTAATTTGTTTAAAATTTAAGTCCACCTTTGTTCATTATGAAATGCTATAAATAAGTATTGAGTCTCTAGTCAGGGCAATTGTATTTTTTTTCTAATAAGGAAGTCTCTGTTGCATCATGGAATCGAAAAACGTGCTTGGTAAATGAATGCTTGAGTAAGCTTTTAATGTAGGTACTCTCAGGATTACCATAACAAACTTCTTGTGCGCAGACGGACTTTTTGAGAATCCGACATTCTGCATATTAAATACTATCGACCCGCCCTGGCTTCACACGGGTAGTACAAAACCTTAACAATTTGTACATTAAACCTTCCTCTTGAATCACTCTGTCTATTCTGCCCACGTTGTTATAATTACAGTAAGTCGTGTTACTGGTGTGATGACTTTTTTACAGTAATGTGATCCTTAAATCAAGTTCTATAAGAAACATGGCAACAGCTGGCCTGCTATTACGTGACCCCTACAACATAGCTGGTGAAATGTTGGTATGGTAAGTAACTAGGTAGCATCTGCCTACCTCGTGCCTCTTTGGCACATCTATACGAGCTTGTCTATATGTTATATATGTATTAATACATATGTTGCATAACATACGTAAATCATACTGCACGAAGTGATAACTGGCTATAATTTTTATTCTCGTTTAGTTTTTGTGTTGTAGGTAGGTTCGTACGGTTTAAGTGAGCTTGACGCTCTAATTTAATTCACGTACGACGAACTGAGACGGTCTATTTCTAAATTAATGGTACTTACATGATGTGTTAAGCAAACTTGACTTGTTTGAAGTAACTACGATACCGTGTTACATAAATACTATGCAAATGCAATAAATGGAACCTTTTCTAGCCATTTGAAGTACTTAGGTATATCTGCACCTTTTTTTAATGTTACCAATTTAGAAATAGCGGTATACTCATAAGCTTTTGATATTACCTAGTATCGCAGTTCGGTAAAAAAAAAAAAAATATATATATATAATTATTCGGTAAAAATAATTATATTTTGATAAATAGACACATAAGGTTTAGGTAAGTTTAGATAAGTAGGTACCTATAATATAATTATGTATCTAGGTCTACCTATATCGACATCATGCAATAAGTATCTATTATCTACTTAATAGCTTGTTGACCATTATCAGTCGTATCTATGCGAAATTATCGTGTCGCGAAGTGCGATGTCTGTTTGTGTAAATGTCAACGTGAATGCAAGGACAATGCCAATGTAAACACTATCTACATCGCTATCTTAGTCAAATGTCGATCTTACGATATAGGACGTGAAACAATTGTAATATGTATCTCAAAGATAAATGCCTGTTAATGAATCTTAGGATATTTATTTAATTGTTTATAACTAATTATGCTAATAGATAGACAGTCAAAGTATGCTATGCTTATACAGTATATTGCGAACAGTCTGTATAGCTTGCTCTTTTATATATATATATATATATATATATATTTCTTTTTTTCATTTTTTCTGAACGTTCTTCGGTTCTACTATAAGACATTTCAAGGTTATCCATTAATTACCGGACACCCTGTATACAATACTCGACCTGGTAATCATTCCTGTGTCGTGGGAGACTTACAGATATTCAAACAACGGACACAAAGAACATCCAGACTCGGAACAACCATTCACAAATTTTGTGAATCACGCAAATATCTGTCCCGTGTGGGATTCGAACCCCAACAGTCGGCGCAGTGGTAGCGGCGGGGCGATTGCTTAATCCACTTCGCCATCCGCGCAGTCAGATTAACAAAAACAACAAATTATTGAATACAATTAGTTTGATTAATACGAGTAGTAGATTATTATTAATACTAGTGGTCGATATACGACCGTAATTGATCAATTTTCTTTTTAACAAGCTTTTATTAGCTTGGTATATATGTATCTACGAGTATGTGTCTAAGTTTCTATGAATCTATGTAACGGAATATTTGAACGTGATTTTAACCACTTTCAAACCGACGGATTGATTTGAAACTTTGTATACTTATCGAGGAACGATGACAACAAAATCAATTAAAAAAAAATAGTTTAATATAACTAAAAACACGCTTTATTAAAAAAACAAACTAATAAGTAGAAAATAATTTAATAATTTTAATGTAAAAAAGTGTGGGGTGCTTTCTAAGATATTTTGATAACCCTCATAAGCAACATCTCAAGCGTGCAAAGCGTGTTTTTTTAAACTAATTTTATTTTGGTTATCACTTATCTGTATTCCTTCTCCATATAAACATTTCTATCTCACGTGCGCGCGATATTATAGGATAGAATAGGTATTCACTGTTTTCACGTATTCTATAAATAGAAAACCAACGCTCTATATGTGATCATTAATTTTGGATTCGTTAGCATCGACTCCGTGGCGCAACGGTAGCGCGTCTGACTCCAGATCAGAAGGTTGCGTGTTCAAATCACGTCGGGGTCAAACTTTCCTTTTTGCGTTTTATACATTCAATTTGTTATGAATAATACTGGTATCCGAAGTCTGCCGAACATAATATGTCTCATTGTTGTTTAAAATTATTTACTATTTTGTTTTATATTCTTTCTTAATATAAATCGCTAAAGTATAATTAAGTGTAGGTATTTATATTATGTATACTAGAAAACAATAATCTTTAATTAATATTGAAATAGTGATTACTGGAAGTATAACTATAATAATTATCTGTCAAAATAATTAAAACACACTAATTGGGATACTAATGAAATTCCTTATCATTTTAAATCATGCCTTAAATATAACTGTAAATTATCTGTGTATATGTGTAAGATGTTCAAAGGCGAAATAAAACATAAATTAATAACAACGTAAAATGATTTATAATCTCAATGATTTCACGTACAATCCTTAACGTACTAATCTTATATAAAAATAAATTAAGTATTACACGTATATTTCACACAATTTTTAATTTTATATAGATTATTATTTAATTAGATTAATATTTTAAGAAACATCCCACACTAGGAAGTATCCCTGTATCGCGGGGAGGTTCAAAGATATTGTAATCACGAACACAAAATATACACAAACCTGAAAAATATTTAGGTATGTGGAATATACAAATATTAATTCTTCTATGCGGGAATCGAACCCACACCTTGCCGTGCCGATATTTGTCGCTTCTTCAACTTTTGTTGATGTTAGATATGCTCTCTCTTTCTCTCCGATGAGATTTCTCGTATTAATTTTTGGCTTAACGTATGGAACACGTTTTGAATAGAAGACAGACGATTCGCCATATTAGTATATTGGTTTACCTGCATGTGCATAGTTTTTAGATGTGACGCCTTTTCTACTTGTGGCCATAATGAATTACCATAAAATTCACTTTTATACAAAATACCTTGAAAACGGAATGCTATGAATTAAATGTATTTATTGGCACATATACATAACCAAATGTATATTTATAGAAGTTATCTTATACAATAAAGAATTCAGAAAAAAGAAACCCACATTGAATTCGATAATTTTACAAAACAGCGCACTTTAATTGCTTTTATTCATACATCACCGACTGAAATATAATATTATGAAACTATATTGAAAGACAATTACGTAAATATAATCTCAAGTATCTCTAAGTCAAATTCAATGTCGAATGTGGAAAATATATGTATATGATAACTGGTTGTATGATATAAATAATTAGTTAATATACAAGTTACCTGTAAATACTAGGTATACAACATTTTAGACATATTGGTTTTGTAAGTTTGTTTTTGTAATTTATAGTTAACAATAATAATTGATTTGTAGACATACATAATTTTAAACTTATCTTGTTATTAAAAACTAATAAAATACCACACTGAATTTAACTAAAGTGCACATAATATAAAATACCACACATATATAATAACTTACTTAATTTATTAAATACTTTTGACACTGCCTTCAGTTGGCACTTAAAAAATTGCAAGTTTACAAAAATGCAGCTGCTTTTAGTAGTTATTAATATTCCCAATGACCCATTTTGCAGGCCTATTGGATTATTTATATACATAGATAAATACATATATCAATATCCATAGCGTAATTTAACCTGTCAATTGTTGGAATGCCAAACAAAATTAAAAACCTGTTGTCTGGCCACCGGTGTCCCACTGCTACTCATTAGGTTAAATGAATAAACAGGTTTTAAATCAAGTATTTAGTCTACTCTGACTAGGTCATATTCTTAAGAAAAGCCACGTTGAGAACTAAACCAATGAGCTTGCCTAAAAATGTGTTAACAGTGAATTAATCTATAAACATTTATTTAAGTAGCACCTGTATACTCATTTGGAAAACAAGTCTATGTACGGATTCATTAGTAATCGTAACTAATCTTTACTAAACATATTACATATATTTTGGTTAATCCAAGAAATGTATTTTCGGAGTTGTCACTTCTTAAACACCCACAGTCATTAACACTCGGTAAACACAACACAGGTATACTCAACTGAAGACAAGCCAAATTAATTAGATGAATTTTGGAAGACAGATTTGCTGCATACACGTGTCGATTTTATAAGGGCTAATTTAGGGACAGTTTTATTTAAATAAATACTTAATTATAAATATCCTAGGCAAGTACGGCAATACAAAATCAAGGCATATATACACAAAAATAGTATAGTCACTATAAACTATGCCATAGCTAAATACCTACATAATATACATTAAAACAGGTCGAAAAAGTACAAGAAAATAATCCCAGTATATTATCATCCTGTGGTATTCACGCGATCGAAGACTTGGGCCGAAACTAGTAATATTATTAACTGGTAAATTTTAATTAATATTATTACATCAACAAGCATAAAAGCCGAAGTTTTAAAAAATTGATGAAATAAATTATTATACTTATAAAACTAAATATAGGTATTAGTTGACGACTAGGTATTTAATAAAGAGAGCAGGACTAGCCCTCGTCTTTTAAATTTAATTTAATAGAGATATTTTATTGACCTTCTTTTGCAAAGTGGACATGACATAATATGTTTTTATGTAAGACTAAAATTCATCATTTTAAGATTTGATTAATTATGTACTTACTCATTAATGTAGTAAAATACTTCTTACAAAACATTATCCTCGTCTACCGACAAACTTTTATTTTAAAATAGTTACTGCCAATTGACTTACAAATACTGAATATAATTTTACCATAAATTAGGAATCTGATTGCTTACAAAATATAATAAGATACCACAATAATTTACATAGTTAACAATTTTATGTGCCACCAGAATATAATTTTATATGGCATTGGTATGCCTTACTTAAGTTCTCGATATTCACGACCCACATTTAATTTTTTTATACTTTTTTGTTTATTCTTGTGGGTGTTCGCCAGGTTGCCTGCAATTCAAATGTAACTTCTTTTATCACTAGACTGAGTCAGAGGGAAAGCAATATTATTTCACATATATGTATGTATGTTTCTTTGTGCCAGCTTTGTAGCCAAAACTGCTTGATAGATTTGCATAAATGAGGTGTCGTTAGATTTGCGTTAAAGGTGGGAGTCAATAGTAATAGTTTATTCGTTTTGAAATCAAGATGTTCAATTATGTACTCAACAACGGCGAAAGTTTCAAGAGGTTTTGTATATATTTTTTTATACGAGCTAATTGAAGCCGTCATACAAAAATATTAAATAGTAAATAAAATAATAAAATATTTATAAGATTTATTAAGAACTTTAAGATTTTAAGGAAAAGAGGATTTCTCTTAATATTGTCTTCTGTTTACGCGAATGTTATTCATTAAAATTAAACTCATTTATACGGACTAGGTCTCCCCGTGACCATGGCTGCTGAAAAGCAACCGAAACGTCGGGGAAAGTGTAAACATAAATATAAATAGTTTAAATAATTTTATTAGCTCAAAAATTTGTAAAATTCAGTAGTAGTAGTAGTAGTGTAAGCGTAGTTTCAAAATTATGTAATACACTGTTAAATAAACAATGCGATAAAATCGGTATAATTGAGGATTTCTCTTTTTGGCCTAATTGTACATAGTATGGAAATATTCTCAACTAATACATCGTTACTGTGTTATGACGTCACAGCCCACTAATGCTATCATTATGTATTCGAATTTATTATTCTAGCAGAACATAAATTTTGTGATAAGTATGAATCTTATTATACTATTGACATAGTTGGTAAGCTATTTTAAATTAGCCATATTGTAATTGTATTCAAACGATATTCAAGTGTTGACAAATTATGGATAATTACGTGCACGTACGCACGTATTTACGCTGCTGCTTTCACCATACAAAGTAGATGCACGGTAGATACATATTCGAATAATTATAAGAATACTTATTCGAATATCATTCGAATACAAATATCCACATCTCTATTCTAGATTAATTTTAAAATAAATAATATTGTGGCCTATCCTTGTTCACAACTCTAAATCAGTTTGGAAGCAATGCTGTATGGTAATGTTGGATCCATGGTGGGGTTCCTAGGTCATGGAGTATAGACGGAATGGTTCGTACCGTGTGAGGTACAACGTGTGAGATCTAACTGCACAAACAGCTGTCGTTGGATGTGGTCGTCGTTGGACGCTTTTGCCGAGGAAGTGTTACCACGCCTGGGCCGTGTTCACCCTGCGAAAAAGAAAAAGCATTATAAGAATAATTCGATGACACAGTGGTAGTCAATGCGACTGGTGAGTTCAATTCCCGGGACGAAAAGTTTTATTAATTTTGTTCCGTCAAGAAATTTTCAAATAGACACAGTTACTCCGCCTGCCAGACACCAATTAGCTCGCCTATCGAGGGTCTTAAAATTATAGCTGGCAAACGTGGAATCGAACCTAACATTCGACAATTGAGTCGAAGTCTTTAAGTTTCATGCAGGTTTCTTCTCTTAAGATCAACCCTTTGCCTACCAACTAGCCTAAATAATACCTATAACTAGCCTAAATGTAGCTTTAGTAACTTGGTAAATTCACTAACATAACCGTCTAATTCTGACGTTCATAAGTGTTACTTTGTGACCTAAATGAATAAATCATTTTTACTTTGACTTTGACTGCAAACATTATAAGCAAATAATATTTTTTTAGCCTATTCGAATTGACTGCAGGGCAATAGCGTCCCTTGTCTGTTTTATCGCGGTATGTCGCCAATTTATTGTTTACTCTATATTCTGTATCTCTGTGGAGCATTTAAATAAATAAATATATTGAAGCAGTCTTTTACAGATGTAAAGGAGTGCTTCAATTTATTTATTTATTTATTTTGGGTCTTATGTATTATATTTCTGGGTCTGCGGCGTTGCCCTTTTCTTCATCATTGTTAGGTGTTATAGAAAAAGAAATTGTTTGTAAAAACTCACCGCAACACTAATAACCCTGAGAGGTTGTTTGGAGTACAGTTTGTGCGCCAACGTCATGAATATGGATTCTACGTTGTCGCATTCTGAATCCAGTAGCGCCGACGTTTCGAATAACTGCAACGACATAATTTATATATTATACATATATATACTAACTGCTGTTGGATCACGAGGCCAGTAGGAACGCATACCAGGATAAAAATATCCTATGAGTTAATCCAGCACGTCCAAATGTTATCCCAATCCTTTAAACGATTGCAGGAATATATTTTGCCCGCAAGACGGTAAGCGGATATCGCAGCTTTACCGACCATAAAAGCGATTAAAAGTTCGATGAAAGGCAAATAATACAAAACAACATATATTAAATGAAAGTTGATTAGGTTTATTTGTTTAATATGTGTTAGTGTAAAAAGTAACATCGAGGTTGTTTTACCTTTAGTTAAATACCTAACCAAATGGAGTATAGTAACATTGCTGCTCCTCTTACACCAAGTCTTCCTTGGGCGAACGGTTTCATTCGTAACAAATAATTGGCAACGACATGGTCTTCGACAAAAAAATTGTAGGTAGGTATGTCTAGGACTGAAAGAGTTTTTGAACTTACAGGCATCCCATATTTATCAGCAAGCCGCTGCGCATAAGTGGTCGCGAGTCTCGACTCAGGCGTGCCGCAGTCGCACTTATTCCCTACCAAAACTCGCGGCGCTCTCATCAAACCGTGTGACTCCACTTCCTGCATCCAACTTGCTATTGACTGTAAATTAATTTAAAATATATATCTCAATACCAATAAGTAATAATTGCTATATATCTGAACAAATAGAGTAAGATGATGGTTCAACATGACAACTTTTTGAAGAACAACTTGCACATAATCTTAGATATCACCATAAGTGGCACTTATTACCAAGTTTTCTATGAAATGATAATGTTGATATCAATAAAAGTCAATACAATGTTTTTATCTTTTTAATCTCTTGGCCAAGGAAACTAGGCTTGGTGAAAAATAATTGTATCAAGACCACATGGCACAAAGATTATTTATTGAATTTAGCTTCTGGCTTATTTTAGGCCTTTATTAAAAATATATTATTGCTTAGAAAAATATATCCTTAAGATGGATATCATGAAAAGAACAGGTATTTTGTCTCAGTTGGTCAGTTTATGTCCAGAGCAGTGAAGCAACTTTTTAATAATCTTTGAATGCAGTATTACTTACTTCTAACAAAAAAAACCTGGCTTATTTAAACAAAATTCCTTTGTACAACATTTTAAGTTCTTCACATAGTTGTAAGATACCTGTAAATTAGTGGCTTGTATTATAAAAGGCATTAAAGTACAGTCGAAACCGAATAAAACAACATTGTTTATAATGAAGGATCGGTTATTACTACACTTATTACACAGCTAGTACTACATAATTGTGTATATTGCTTATAACAACTATTGGACATAACATCCGAAGATATATGGTCCCTTCAGTCTCGTTATATCTGGTTTTGACTGTATTTTTATGTCAATGCTTTTATAATAAAAGCCTTGAGCAGCCAAATCCCTTCTGCCACCAATCACAATTAGTTTTCAATTATGTTTGGCAATCATTTGCATACATTTACTTACATGAAATGTTTCAGGTTTTGTGACATCATAAACAATGACAACAGCATGAACATTTCTGTAATAGTGTTGCACCATAGACTTGCGGAATCTTTCCTGTCCTGCTGTGTCCCATAGTTGAAGCTGGAATAAAAAAACAAACTGATGACTTTTATCACTATTGATCACATCATAAAGGAAGCACAACACTAAGATTTACTGACTACTTATAAATACATCTTATATGTATAATACTGAAAATTATTAGATTAGGGCAGCTCAAGTGCCTTCATGTAAATGATTACACATCCTGGTTAAAAAAGTGAGAACTAAGGCTTCCTGCATTGAGTAATAATTGAGTAATTGATTAAGCAATAATCATGATAATAGGCCAAAGTATCAGACTAAGAAATGACTCCTGCACAGCTAATTAATGATTGCATACATACTATCTATTATTAGACCTAGTTATAGTTAACAATATTTACAAATAAATATGTTACAACAGCCAACAAATTGACTAACAGCTGGTTGAATATCTCCAATTGTTTGTAATGGTGATCAGGCTTGATGCTCATATTCTTTTATTTAATATATTATATTATTATACATTTATTTTACGTGTTAAGTCTTTTTTATAAGACTTATTTGCAATTATTTACTGCAAGACATCTTACTAAGTTTTGCAGTTAGCAGAAGTACCATCCTATTGAATCCCGGGTAATTATTTAGATAATATATAGTTACCTTAATATCTTCATGGCCAATTTTAATATTCCTTTCTCTAAAATCAACGCCAATAGTAGCCTCCGATTTATCTAAAAATTGTCCTTCACAAAAGCGATACGTTAAGCACGTTTTGCCAACACCAGAATCACCCAAAACTATAATCTTAAACACCTTTTTCTGTTTTAGGCCCGGTATTTGCTGATTTGATGCATCCGACATTGTTTTAGGAGCGATAATACGATAATTTACAGTAATAAATTAAATAATCTAGTATAGTACATACATAATCAAACATCAATAATATTTTGATACATTGTTACTTGTTAGCGACTACGCGTTATCAGTCGATATAATAGATAAAATGAAGAGGAACCGTGACGTCTTCTAATTGTGACTTTTCTAAGCAAGTTAAAAAGAGACAGACGGATGTTTGCAAAGCTTTTGAAATTGTTAGATTTTAAACACTGACTGCTGAAGTACACAGGTTATAAACAAAGTGTAGACGTCACTTTTAATGTTGCCAGTGATATTCTTTTCATCAGTATATTACTAAATTTAGTAGAAACTACTTCAAACCCTTATTATGACCGTAGAGACTTTGCTCACAGACAATCTGCCAAGGCAACCTTAATATAATTAGCTGTTGCACTGTAGTACTATATCCTCTATTGTATTACATAATAGTGATGATTTAAAATATTTGACTTTTATAGATTGTATACATGAAAACAGCAAACAATGTTATATGACCCAAAGTGATCATAATTTTATCGCTATGATTGTCCCAACGTACCTACTCATAGAGTTGTAAAAAGATATTTATAAACTTCCCTATCAGAGCTGATACCACTTAAGAAATAATGGTCCTTTAAATTCAGCTGTGCTAACTAGAACAAACTAATTACTGGTGTCTAAATTAAAGGTGAAGAGATTTATGTCCAACTAAGTAAAACAACTTCTTTCACATAATAATTATTATGCTGTAGTTGTAGTTACTCTGTTTTTATGCACCCCAATAGGTAAGGGAATTTTTAGATCGGATGATCCTTCGGCCGGGGTACAACATTAGGCAAAGTCCACTGTATAAAAGTACCCACTTTTACTGAATCTAAGACAAGTGTCGTTTTGATTTCTTATTGAATGCAAGAATGACGCACTATTGCCAAAGCATCTTGGATTAGAGGGTTATCCAACCATCAGCACTTGACGCACACAAATTTATTGCTTTTCCCTGGTGTTTTTGTGATCTCTTGTGTGTTCTTTAAGCAAACAAGATGGGGGCACCAAGTAGTTTCTTTGTAAAAGAACTCTTGTGTTGTTTAGTACAACATAAAATTATACACAGGTACTAGTACCTATAGTATTATATTATCTGTGACACAGGTAACAAGACACGGACACCGCTAGGCTAGTATAATATGAAGAAGACACTATGTGTATGATGTTTGTCACAACCATACTTCCCAAAGATGCTTCCTCTGTGCCAGATGTCACATTTGTATTAACAGGGACAAACAAACAAAGGCTGCAATGGTTGCCAAATAATTTAACCGAGTACAAAGGATGCTTTTTAAAAAACTAATGACTAAATATGATGAATACAGTCTGTAATTTTTTAGTACATTTTTATTGGTAGTAGTTGTTTTTCAGTTTTGAATATGGCAATGGTAGAATTTTAAGATTTAGTAGTTTTTTAGAAATGTCCGACTGACGAGCGATGGGTCGCGGCTGTAGTGACGTTTGATAACAAAAAGAATTCTAATTTACACAAGTTTCAGTGATAATTGTCACTTTTACAATTACATAAATTGAACGTTTCCATTTGATGTAAATTATCGCTAAATATCGTCTAATTTTATGGATTAGCGCATAACCTCTTCGACAGGACAATCTATAATCTTTCGCATAATTGAAGTTAAAAATTCTTTAGCTCGCAATAAATGAAAGTGTTGTTTACATTCCGTGAAGTGTATGGTGTGCAAAATTGTGGCTGATTTGTATGTATCGGTGACCGGTTAGTGCCATAAATATGTGTAAACGAGCAGTTGTGTGTATAAAATGTGTGTAAATTGGTGTAATCCAATTACGAAGTGTATTTGCTGTATTTGTGGTGGAATGTTGCCGTAGGAGTGCCATGTCCAGGCTTGTTGACTACTTTGTCATAGTGGGTTTCGACCACGAAAAGGAGAGTAAGTATCTTTACATGTATCAAGTACATACTTTACCTATATTCTAATCACGTTCAATGAACATAGCGATAAGTGGCGCGAAAAACGAACATTGTGTAAAAAGCAACAGGCAGAATAACATGATGACTTCAGCTTCTAATTAGCATATTTTAGTTAGCTATCATCATGTGATTTTAGTTAATTAATTAAGTTTTTATCTGCACTTGATAAAATGATTAGGCATATTATCTTAGCTTAGGTACCTAATTATCTGAGATTTTAAAGACTATCAGATTGGGAGAGACTATAAATGTGCAAATTATTCCTATAGTAATCATAAGTGTGGTGTTTATACAAAACAAGTATAATTAACATTTATAATATGTATGTATTTACAAAAAAAAAATATGTATATGTATGTTTAACCATTGTCTAGTACCCATAGCACAAGGTCTGGTAGTTGGGGCTAGATGGTGTTGTGTGTATGTAATAGAATATTATTATTATTTATTATATAAATTTTCTGTAGCACTATTTCTTGTTACAATGATATTAATATGATTTGTTACATTAACTACATTACATATTAAATTTACATAAAAATCAACTTATTTTGAAGTTGAAGATGTTCATTAATTGGTGATTCCTCTGAATTTTAATTAGATATATTTGTCAACTATCCTTAAAGCAAAGGACATGCAGCCATACGATAATACCTGGTTTAAAAAAAAAGATAGGATTATGTAAAAGGAATAAAATGTTATCCATATTCATTGACCCTAGAAAACTGCAAGACGCTAATAGTTTATGGTGAGTTGGTAAAAAAAAAGTAATGTATGTATAATGTATTACAATAAATAGTTTTCTGCATACCTATTATTGCTACCAGTAATATGTACTCCTACTAATTTCTTCAAATTGTACAGTTTTACCTGTATATAAATTAATTATTTAGAATGCAGTTGTTACTATGCGGTTACCCATATTATAAAATATACTTAATTGTGTAACAGCAGTTTTATTTTGTTTAGAATACTTACTTTGCCTTTGGTAACACACCTGCATATTGCCATAGACTAAATAAAGAAGTATCAATATACATACATTGTCACCAAATATTATGGTCAGGCTGTTTCAATTTTCTGTTCAGTTCATTCTACGGAGTTACTCTGACTTGTGAGAAGAATCCAATTGTATTGTTAACACATTAAATATTTAGTTTTGGTCTTGTTAGCTTTATTCAGTAAGTTTATGAAATTTTACTTAAGGTATGACTTCTTTTTGTTCAAAAGCTTTATTTTTGTCCATCATGATTTATATCACTTAATATTATTAAATCACTTAACTCAATTTATGAAACCTTAAGTTTGTTCTTATCTAAATGAAACCAAGCTTTTCATTTTAATGATAAGATAACTGTTCTAACTATTTAATATAATAATAATAGATAGCAGTTCCATATAATATTGTGTTTTCCAGCTGAAATCTTAAATGTAAATTTTCAGGTATCAGATAGATTGTTAAGCTTATTAATATTTTTAAACTTTTATATCAATTATTAGGAGTATATTACAGCAGAATAGGACTGATAATTGATAATCTACATGTGGTAAAACTCATCACGCAAAAATCCTAAAATCACATCAAATGTAACACAACAATAAAATTAAACAAACCATTAAAATTAAACATTTCCTTTTACCAAATTCTTTATCAATCATGAATACTGTTCTATTAAACATTATATATACTTATTTAAGTAAACCATTAAATACATTAATGGACCCCTATACCAATTATTATAGATAATACATGACTCATCAAGTTCATTGACAGACAGTGTTAGTTATCTGTGGCTTCATTTTATAGCCTGTCTGCATAGCATACCAATGCCTGTGTTTTAAATAGGCTAGTTCATGGACTCATAGTTCCTAGTTTGTGGAATGCCGTGTTTATAGTACTTTATTTATGTTTTGTGTTTAAAATTAGAATGTTTTATTTGGAATTTGGCTGGACTTTGAACTTGGTCATTGGGAGTTTTTTGTAGTAGTTATATTAGTTGGAGGGTAAAAATATGTAGGTATGTGATAATAAAATAATATAAGCACTAAATAATGTACTGTAATGACAATTATTTTATCTATTTACAGTATAGTTGTGTTGTTACTCAACATTTCAACATAGAATTTTATGATCTTACTCTTGTACGAATAGCAGGAAAGAAACATCTTAAATAGGTATATTGGCAACATAATAATTCTGTGCAGTTATTCCCTTTGCCCTGCTATTATATTTTAATACTGAATTAAGGTACTAATCCTATGTAATTTACACATAACACATATTAAATACTGGAATCATATGGGCTATCCATATGATTCCAGTATTTAATACCAATACTGGGTGCATTGGTTTTAAATAGCACATACAAAATTATAATTGAACCTAATTATTTACTTAAACCAAAGTTTGTGTCCAGTCACAGCTTTCCTTTCTTTGCATTGTTCATTTCTGTAATAGGCAAAGGGCATTAACACAATCATGCGCAGTACCTATGCATACTTTTTTGATGTCACCTGTCTACTTTGACTATGGCTAGGTGCAATCGGCCCAAAACCTCAGCATTCTTAAAAGGTACAAATTAAATGACTTGACAAGACCAATCATCATGAAATTTTGCAGAAGTTGTCAGTGGTATGGCAAATGACATAGAGTACCTTTTACCCACAAAAAAAAAGTACTGATCCCCAGGGATATAAATTTATTGACAAAGTAAATAAACACGAGCTACGCCGCGGGCAAAATTTAGTACATCGCGGAACGCGAAAGCATAGCAGTTTTTATTACATTGATCATGTCATGATTTGCTGTCAACCGTTTTTTTAGTAGATACTGTTTTCGAGTCATAACGTGAATTCGAGCTTACAAGAACAGACGATCGTAAAGTTCCATATCAAGTCATTTTAAGTAGCAGTGCGAACATTGGACATATATTTATGTAGAAGTCAGTAGACTTCCCCTTCTATTAAGCTATTATCTAGGATCTAAGAAATGTGTAGGTAGGTATAACTTCCTACAAGAACAATATAAGTGTACGATTACTTTGAATACATTCATACAGCCAGTTGGCTCTAAGAATTGATACCTAATTCGTTCGGCCTTGGAGCGTTACACGTTAAATAGTCAGAACTGATCTCATTGTATAAATTTATTTATACTGTTGACGTGCATACAACCAATTAAGAAGATTCGGCCCATTTGAGTTTAAATAAAATCATCACTGCTTGTTTTATTTTGAATCTATTAAATAATGTTATGAAAGTCTTTAGAGGCGGATGAATATGTATTTGGACCATTGAGAGTTGGCGCAAGAATTTTATTTTCTTTTACACACTCCCCATGTGTTCAGCCAACACTCAACGGCTGAGAATTTTGTGAACACCTGTGTGTTCACTCGTAAGCAAAAAGGTATGGTAGACTTGGCATTTTGCCGATATTATTACTTAAGTGAGGTAAGGTTTTGGATTTGATTCCATGGTTATAACGGCTTAGATAGAGATACTAAAACCGAACAAATTCGAATAATTGTGGCGAACTATTAAACAATTTCCGGAATCTCTTTTTCATACTTCCTGACGCTGTTTTCTCTGTAGGTACACGTTGTGTTAAACAAACCTCACAAAGCGTTTTTACAGACTGAATGAATTTGTTCCAAGACAATCTTTGGATGTAGTAATTAGGACGTACATATATGTTATTATCTTGATACAAAGAACATTCACATGCGAAACAATTATTTGTGAATCACACCATTTTTTATCCCGCGAGGGGCTCGAACCAGTGCGCTGTAGAGTACGGTGTAGTTGCGAGGTGGTCGCGAAAACCATTGTGACATCCGTGCAGTCACGCGGGGAAGTATTTTTATGATAATTTATCTTATTATCTACACGCACCAAGCACATTGCTTCCACATTTCTCATGCGTACCACCAACGACTAGAATTCTGCTTAGTACACGGGAATGGAATTCGGGAATTTACAGTCACACGCAAAGATAAATGCTCAGTGTTATGCCACAGCGCCAACCAAGCAGTTCCTATAATCCCACTTACTAACGGATTTTAGTTAAGGCACATACCAGTACTTAGTAAATAACAAATTGCCATTTCTATATCAAGCAAATCTAATTAACACATTTTAGAAATATAACTTCTATCACGATAAGATAAATATTCGTATTTATTGCATCAATCATTAATTAGCCTACTAAATAAAGAGCAATTAAATTGAAATTTCGACTGTGATAAAACCAGTATTTATTATACACAATCATTATCCTTTCGCCAATTAAATGGCGTGTTTCTTCATAGAACTGCCACTAAACATAAAATATTTTAAACATATCATGGCATGACACCTATATTCAAGTTCAAAGTTTGATTATTTAATTTTGAAAATCAAGAGCTATAATTTGTACGAAATTTAGATGAAAATGTAGTCTTTCCAGTAGACGGCAATTGACTGGTCTTTACCTGCTGCTATTTAACCTTCGATAATATAGGATTTATGACTATCTTACTGCGTGTGGTAGGTACTTGGGATCTAAAAAAAATTTATGCTGTCGTTTCGAATCGTATGTATTTAGGGAATAAATTGACTAGCTCAATAGAACATTAAATTATGACGTAAATAGAGCCTGTATTCCGAATCAGGGGGTGTGTAAATACTATTCTGTGGGCGTACACAAATTGGAAATGTATCGATATTTACATAATAGTGTGAACAATTGGTAAATGAAGACAATAAACAATCAGGGCTGAAAATGGCATGGTTCGGTAATATCAGTTTAAGCATTTTACAACAACAACAAGGTAATTTCTGATTGAGTTTGCCAGTTGCTTAATTATATGGTACAGGGTAACAATATTTCTAAACAAGACGTCTATCTATGACTATTATATATAATGCTGTGCTACTGCGTGCCAATACTAACCGAGAGATAAAACTTACGCGCAAGATGAATAATAAATTTTTCCAACAAAAGCTATCTCTAAGCTGCTCACAGCAGCTACAGCTGTCAGTTAAAAGCTAGCTTTGAAGGTTTTTTAGGTATATTATCTTGGTACACCGAATGTTATTGGGTCCAAGACAACCGTACTTACAATTCATGCGTTGTCGTTGCTTGTTACTCAATCCAGCCTAAACAGTATTACAGATTTGGCAAAAATTAGGTACACGGGTGTACCATGTTCTGTATGAAGGATAATTTTATACCAGTGTGCGATCCTGTGGAAATCACGCGAGCGACTACTACGCAGATACTAGGGAGGAATAAATACGAGTACATTATTTATTGGTTATGAACAGACTAATCGATTGCCACTTGATCCACCTCACAACGCGCGGCGTGTTGCTAGCCAGTCCACTTATGTCTTATAGTTCAACAATAATAACCATTTGCATACTATTAAAGTGGTAAGCAAATAAACAAATCACAAACAAAAAAAGATAACTTCCAAATTTGAAACATACCTAAGTTTAAAACCATGAAGCTTAAAACAGAATGTTTCTTTCTGAGAGAGTATTTTTTTAAGTATCGATAATGTAGGCAAAAATGTTTAGGTGCTAACTAAAGTACGAAGAAATCGCAGTAGATGTATAAAAATAGTTAAGAGTACTGTACGTACTCTCAACTGTACGGAGTTAACTAAAAATAATGCGAGCTATTTTTTATAGCGTCCGATTGTCTCTCGGATGACTGACTTCAGCGTGCACTGGTCTATTTTTGAATATCGAATATTTTGTTTTTATTTTTTGTATTATTAGGGTACTTAGTTGTAAATAAGTGTTTTGTCTGCCTGACAGTAAACAGTTAGTGTTGTTTATAATGATTGCAACACCAAAGGGTTCACTCGTGCCTATTCGATCTTGAAAAAAAGTCGTTTTATTAGCGCAAGCGACGAAAAACTTCATTCACCGTTAAGAGCTCCGGCAGCCTTAATTACTGCAGCAACACCATATTAGCTTATTTGGCTGGAATTAGCTGTGGGGTGATGGTAGGTACTCCGCCAGTCGGGTTCGTCTATGTTTGAGCAGGCCAAAGAGATTTACTAGTAATGTAACAGACATTCCGCCCGGCTGTAACCCTTCTAGATTTTTTATAAAGCATTGCTTACCTTGATTTTCGCCTAACAACGGTGACTAAAATCTTATAATAGCCTCCGTTGCACGAAAGAGTTTTTGATATGTTAATAGTAATGATCCATTCGATGTCTACTTGCGACAAAATTACCTAACCGTATCTACTTGTCTAGATCGAAGTATTTTGGTAGTCAGGCAGTCACTTCCATTGCTTTTCAATATCGAGTCGCATTATTTAATATTCATTTATTGATTAAAATGCTATAGAAACCATATCACGACTTGAAAATGCTTCTAAAATTGGTTCAGAGCTCCAGGTGTATATCTTACTGTATACATTTCCTTAGGTTCAGTGCAGATATACTGATTACAGACATAATTTCATCAACCGTGCATAATTCTCGGCTTATTATTGCTATAAAGAATTTACTCATGGAAAGCCGTAATAAAACTGTTCCTATTGATAAAAAAGACGAGATCGCACCGTGATCTGCGATATAATTTGTGTTTTTGCCAAGAACAGAGAGATTGTATGAAATTACTACCTTTCGGCTTTAACACTACGTCCGTTCTTTCCGAAACGCACCCAAACGCAATCGAGAAATATATAAATTTGCTGACAGGCCATGACGTTCATTCGCAAACATTTTATAAGCTTGCACTGGCATTTAACTAAAACAAAAGAAGTCTTTAAAAAAAAGATCTAGAATATAATACTATCCTTAATATTTTAATTCTGACATCTATTTGTTATTTATTTAGAATCAAGTATATTTTATTTAGATACGTATCTCAAGTTTAATTGCAATACTATCAATTACAGTCACGGATCCAATAACAAGAAAAGGGAAATCGAGTAAGGGATATTGTGAAAATAAATTGCTTACATATATTTGCCTGATTAGCAACGATATACACAACCAATTACCGGATAATATGTCTAATGAATATACTGCATTGTCCAAATTAGCATTAACCAATAAGCTAAAAATGTGCATCTATTATAATTAATTATTACCATTGTACTTATGGCATTGCGTCCAGCACAATTGGTTATGAAGTAAGACTTGGTTGCGAAGGTGATCGGTCAATCGTATCAGTTTCCTTTCGATGTTACGTTCACATGTCTATTATGGGTAATACGAGGCTATGGAATTAAGCCTAGTTAATAAAAAGAAAGGTGGAGATTACCTTTGTGATTGGTTGACTGAAATACCAAAAGTTAAAGAGAAAACACTTTACATAAGTTTGATTTTAAAACTTCGATGATTAGTCTTTCAAAAGCTGACAAATTCAACTTGCCCGTTGCGTCTCTGATTTGTTCTTAAGTCCACGTTGTCTAGGTTTTTAAACCAGAGCATTGGAGCACAATTTGCATATAGGCGATAGATCTAAACATTAATGACGAATATACTTATAATATTATTTGTTTCTATAAAGTTAAAATATAATTAGTTAGTCATTCAAATTATTCGAGTGCTACCGTGACTTTTTTTATTGAGCGTGAATAGAAATGGGCGCTCCGAGAGACGATAAAATGAGAATTAGATTTAAAATACTTTTGTATAGCAAACCTGTGAATAAGTGAGTCAAAGATTTAGAAGTATTACCATTGTAATGCGGATTAAAAAAGACTGACAAGAATTAATATGGCTTACGCCTTGATGGTTCTGCACCTGTAAAATATACTGTAGGTTTTTAATTGATTTACTTTCAGCTTAGACTATATTATAAGTTTCAAACTTGCCTTGACAAGCAAAAAAGTCTTGATAAGTGTAATCTGACAGCAAATTACTCATTAATACCTATCGCTCGATGCCTAGAGCCATAGGAAGACGACACTACAATCGAATTTTAGGTTAAAATAAGAATAAGACCATATTATACAAAATATATTCTACAGAAACGAAGTTTCGGCATTTCTAACCTTTCATATTGATATTATAGATGAAATTTTTAGTACAAGGCAGTCCTTGTATTTAAATTTCAGCTATCATGTCAGAAGTCTTATTACAGTTTGTTGTCTAAATATCGCATATCATGCGATCTCGATTGTTGCTGGTTTCTAATTCTAACATAACGTTTTGCTTTTATTTTAACATAACCCAAAAATTTTGATAATGTAAAATGTACTTTTTTATATATAAAGCACAGTGTATATTCCTCATTGTAGCAAACGCATTGTTCTCGTAACATACAATACGGGAAACTCGTATGTTTTCAAGGTTTCCCTGAACATTTGCGAGAGGTATTTGGCCTATGAAAATTTTATGAACTTTCATTTGCTAGCTGGTGTGTTTGACTTCTCTGAATCAAGTAGCACGAGTTCACCTTTGTGTGTGCTCTGTTGGGAGTTTATATAGTCAAATCTCTCTAGTGTTATGTGATGTTAGATAGGTGTAATATAACATCATCAGTTTCATCCAAGCAATACCCATTGCTTGGACTAAACTGACCCAATCTAAATGAAATTTAAGTGGTTATGATATTATAATATATGATGTATGAGGAGCCATACAAAACAGACTATATTCGTTATCCTTACGTTATCTTATTTAATTATTTTAGGGTTTGGCTGTAAGTAAATAACTTTTATAAAACAAGGTTTTTCGAGAAAATCATCTGACTTAAATTAATATTTGATAAATTAATGCTTATTCTTCTTATCACATTTGTTTCAAACTATGCGCATTTGTAGGCATTATGTGGTAAAAAAATGATTATCTACAGTAAATACCCTGCAATCTATTTCCTCTGGTAGATGTTATTTACATTGGAAATTCCCTGTTAAAAATAAGAACTTTGATTGTGTTATAGGCCCCAAGATCATCAGATTTTATCTTAGAAGTAAGGATATTCACTACCTTTTTTACTGTCAAATAGTGTAGTAAATCTGTCAAGTGCTAGAATGCCAGACATAATTGAAAATTGTGCGTGGTTGCCGCCAAGCTGCTAGAGCTTAATGTTAATATCATTCAAAATGCTAATTAATAACAGTTTTGCTAACAAATCTTTGTCACACATTTCTGGCCAGTATTTTACGAGGTAATGGACTGAAAGATCATTTTTATGTGTCGTTTATCGTAACGATATCTACATAGTAACACGTGCCCATTTATATCTAGGTATAGGTTAGTCACACAGTTTAAGGTACGCGTCCCAAAATAGTGCGTAAATGAACTTCGGCCGACCTGTAATTGATGTGATTGACCTATTTCACGAGCCGAGCCCAGCGCCCTCGTAAACATATAATTATGTTTACAAAGTATCGAGCCGCCCTTATTAGGTAGCTCACCATTTTATCTACATTAAATTTTGGATGGAAGCGCCATATTTTTTGTCGAGCGCCGACATTTTGTGGCATTAGTGGTTTGCGCGCTGTGTTGCATTAATAAGAGCATATTTTATTTGTTTTGTGAAATGTAGAAAGGAAATGCTTTCTTTTGCCAATTATTTAATGACGGTACGAATGACCTGGCTCGTTCGTTTTTACAGAAAACGTAAGTATGAATAATAATGCTGTTACCGAGTTTAGCACGCTGAGTAAGAGTTCCGGAGGCCCACACACCTTGCTCATTCGTTTTCTTTCATCCCATATTTAATCCGTTTTTCTAGGGTCGTCCTGTGAGTGATTACGGATTCTCGTCCTTAGTTTATACTAGACAAGCTTTCTAAACATTAGTGGCCCCTGTTAGTTGGTTGCTGGCCCGCAAGTGTCAACCGACAGCAAATATTTGATTGGTCTGCTACGCTCCAAGCTGGCAGACGCCATAAATTGGAACTAATTGAAAATGAATGCAACTCACTGTTATCATTAAAATGCATAAAATTTACACACATAAACGTTCGACACAATAGCGAATTATGCCAACGTTCATGTATGGTGGTGAATCAAACACATGTTTTTTTCTGTGTGTTTCTTTAGCAGTAGCTGTTTATTGGCTAGTGACTGGGCTTATTGTCAAAAAAAAACATATTTATAAAATAACTAGATTTTGCCTGCAGCTTCGGTCGCGTAGGTTAGGTTAGTGATATTATTTTTTCCTTGAAAGTAACCTCCCAATGTCCTTTTCTGTTCCTCTGATAATGTGTACGCGATGATCGGTCGAGTAGTCAAGGCGTAAAAGCGTAACAAAGAAACAAAAACTAACATTCTCATTCAGCACTATTACTACATATTATACAACAAAGTCCCTCGCCGCGTCTGTCTGTCTGCTCGCGATAATCTCAAAAATTACTAAACGGATTTTCATGCGGTTCGGTTTTCACCAGTAGACAGAATGATTGACGAGGAAGGTTTAGGTGTATAATTTGTTTAGGTTTTAAGTGAATTGGTTGAAATATGACGATAATTTTCTACGAACCGTGCGAAGCGGGCGGGTAATCGCGTATATTCAGCAGACATTGAAAGTATCGTATTTGTTCTAAAATAATTTTCCTGTTAGAAGTCTTACATACATAAGCCGATCGCACGAGCAACCCTTTGAAGTTCAAAATTGCTATAAATCTTTGAAATATTTATTAGCGTGTATGCTCAGCTTTATAATTATTCAAATTAATTGGATGAGTACTTATGCTCGTTGATACAAATTAATAACGTATTCGATATAAGTAATTATATAACATAAACTGGTTTTTAACCCGACTTCGTTCGCTTTTATTGAATAATACAAATGATATCGCGAAAATGCCACTATTTTAAAATAGACAATTCTAGTCCTTCCTCAGTGTTCAAGGTATTTCCATACCAAATTTCATCTTATTCCGTCCAGTGGTTTAGTCGTGAATACATAACAAACAGACCGAGTTAATTTGCATTTATAGTATTTTTTTTTTTTTTTTTTTTTTTTTTTTTTGCTCGTCAAAATGACCACACTCCGCCTGATGGTAAGCAGTCGTGTGGTCTAAGAGCAGTGGCCTCCATATCGTCCTCATAGCAGCCGAGGCGATGTTGAGGTCTCTACTTTGACGGCCTGAGAAGGTGCTTTTTCACGCCCCGCTTAAAGGACCCAGGATTGAAGGAAGAAGGAAACACGTGCCTTGGCAGAGAATACCATGCCTTGATCGTTCGGCAGAGGTATGAGGACCCAAACTTGTTGGTACGCACTCTAGTCGACTCCACCGTGTAAGGATGGCATCTGAGCCCAGCACGCGTTGTTCTGGATAGGAAAGGGGAGGGCGGGATAAGGTGGAATAACTCTTCAGAGCACTCCCCGTGGTATATTCTGTAGAAACATGCCAAAGAGGCAATATCCCTACGGAGTTGCAGAGGTTCCAGTATGTATTCAAAAGTGTAGGATTTTGTCTTCGTAAAGACAACTCCCGCCCTAGAAATAATGTCTGTATCACGAGGTACTTTACAAACATTTAAACAACGGACACAAAAAGCATCCAGAGTAGAAACAACCATTTGTGGATCACACAAAGTTTTGTCCCGTGTGGGATTCGAACCCACAACACTCGGCGCTATGCCAGTGGCGAGGTGACTATTTAAACCACTACGTCATCCGTGCAATAGGCGGTAAGTGGTTACGGGCGAATGATAGATTTGATCGATTACACGTTACATGTATTGCACAGATTACGTAACGGGAGGTACGCCTGAAGAGCGTGGTGTAAAATCGCTCGCAGTTGAGTGATGAATGATAGCTGATGATACACATAAAACTAGAGCATACAATGTAAGGAGATTTTCTCTTTGTTTATGTGCATCTGTCTTCAGTGATCTGCTGTCTTCTACTCTATTAATTATAAAGAGAAAAGATTTTTATTTTTGTTAGTAATGAATAAACTCAAAAACAACTAGCCCGGTTTTAAAATTCGTTCCCTAGACTAAGCTACTTTATACAGGAGTAATATAGACTATTTTGCATCACGCTATGTGTTATAGGGGCAGGGCAGTAATCATAATCGTGGATAAAACCGCGGAGACATCTAGTATTTTATGAAGGTAGAATGTATTTTCTACTTTATACGAAGAAAGTATCTTCGTAACTTTATTATTCCCAATTTTATTGAAGTCGCTCGGTGCGGGTTTCAAGGTCTAACCAGATGCGGTTTTCAATTTCGAGTGGACGATCGTCGTTATCAATTATTTAGGCGAAGAAACTGCAATTAATTTATATAAGTGTTTGGTTACGGCACAAGGCAAGAAAACAATGGCATAGAAAATGGATAAGAAAGAATGAAAAGATGTAAAATATCCATTTCCTACGCCCTTTATGAAATTGAATCGTGTAGTTACAGATAAACAAATGATTCATGTGTGTATAGAAATTGTTAAGAATGCAGAATGTTAATGAATATAGATTATTTAATGCTTTGCTTGATATACATACACACGCAATTCTATTAGTACATATGCAATTATGTTACACAATTATTGCTTTTTGTCAATTGTTGGCACGCGCGTGCCATTGTTTAATATGCTTACCTCATTCCTGAGAATATAGCTACATTCAATGCGCGCTCGCGTAAGTAAATTACAGCTCAATTAATATAACTAATAATTATTATGGTAATGTAAAATCAATCGTGATCTATCCGGTCTAACTTTTATTTATTTATGTACATTAATTATTGTTATTATAGTTCCTGAAAATCTGTTTATTACTCCATCACACGTAAACCGTTTAACAGATTTGGATGAACCTTAGCGCTCAAATAAACCAGAACTTGCATAAACACAGGCTACAATTTATTACGCTGTCGTCCTCGCGTCATGTGGACAAAGCCACGGAGAGCTTAGTACAAAATAAATTATGGTTGTAATCTACAACACTTATAGCCCTCGAGCAAACTTTTTTACAGCTTTTGCGGGATCATTGGAAGCTTTAGGGGTAAACCTAACATAAGCCTACAACATTTTCCTTTTACATCTCTTGTTTTGTGCCAGTATTTAGGTCATTATTTTTTATTTTATAAAAGAGAACTCACGCTCGTGGAATAATTCCTGTGACGCAGGGGACTTTACAAACATTCAAACAACGGACACAAAGAACACCCAGACTCGGAACAACTACTTATAGAACACACCATTTTTTTGTCCCGTGTGGGGATCGAACCCACAACATTCGGCGCAGCGGCAGTAACGAGGCGACCACTTATACCAGAGCGCCATTCGTACAGTCATATGTTTCAATACACTTGTGACTGGATTGCACTGAGATGGTATAATGGTTTCAGTGTTCATCTAGCCACTGCCATTGAGCCAGGTATTATGGATTCTATCAGCAAAAGGCGGACTAAAGTCTATGAAATTTATTGCGCAAACACATACACTATTTGTGGTCGCTATTAAACTAAAATCAATGTTATTGGTTTCGTAAATATTTACGTTTACACTTTAAGCAGTATACTTTGCGCAGTTATAAACAATATGGGGAGTCTAATTAGGAAGTCCTGCTAAGAGTTTCTCGCATTTCTCCAGTTTATTTTAGTCCACAATGTCTCTATTGCTGTGGTTAAACACAGTTTGTTACATATTTGTTTCTTGAAGGAGTCTGCATTGAAATCCCAAGAACGTTGTTAGTTTTAACTACAAGAGTTATGTTCTAAAGAGCAAGCTGTATGACGATATTTCTTCACAAATAAAAATATATTACATGAAAGAATTGTATAAAAAGATTTCGTAGTGTAATATAGAATTATTGTTTTTCCTTCCGTGCTTAATGTAGACGAGGGATTATATTCATATGTATTTATTTCAGCAGCAAATCAAATGAAGTGCATTTTGTTGTCTGTGTGAGCTAGGCATACTTGTGTTGGAATGAATTCCTATACCCGTTGACCGATATAAATCATAGCATTACAGCTCGGCTTGGTATACCCGAAGAGTTAGGGGTAGGTGTATCGCAGACCTACATTTCGCCAACTATATTTTGGTCCCACGTGTAACGTACAGACATACACAGTATCATGTCTATATTTCCAAATGGGTTGGCAGCGGTATTTCATCAGGATTTCTTCAACTAATATTATTAGTCTTAGATCCCTCGTAATAACGGGCCAGCCTATTGCCATTTACCGTACGCAGTTTCAAACTCGGTGCTCCTACTAAGAATTTTTTGACTGAATAACTCAATAACATTGCCCGACCCGGGAAT
The DNA here is from genome assembly GCA_963675205.1 of Catocala nupta. Lineage (NCBI taxonomy): Eukaryota > Metazoa > Arthropoda > Insecta > Lepidoptera > Erebidae > Catocala > Catocala nupta. The sequence continues at coordinate 22,126,199 of OY776094.1, read as the reverse complement.
CCAATACCCACTTCTACGCTACTTACTAAAATACTTGTATTACGTAAATACCTAAATAACATCTACCCTCACGTTTACACCAATAGCACAGCGAGGCAGTCGGTATCAGTTCATGATATACTGATATAGCAAATCAATAAGCCATTTTGTCCTGGCTGGCGCAGCTGAACAAAGCCAGCGACAACAATGGCACCTAGCAAATTGTGTATTGACAAAACTAGGCTGCGCAGTTTTTACTGCCTTCTACATCAAGGAAATTGAATTTAGATACGCCGAATGTTGTTACTGATAAGTTTTTATTGGTCAGAAATGTTAGTTGATTTATAAAATAGTAGCATTACTTCGTATATTTTCATGATTGTGCCACATAAGGCAGATGATACCTTTAGCAACTACATGTAGGGATTTCGGATTCTTTCCATTATTGGCTAAATTTCATAAACCAACTAAAATCGCCTAGGCTGAATACGTTACCCCTGGGTTACAAAATGGTAACTCCAATTTAGCGATGTTCACAATTACATTCGAAATGTTTAAGTAAGTGCGTTGCGTCCTTAATATCTGTATTCGAACATAACGGTGTACATCACTACTTCACTTTATTCGGTTTTATGGTTAAGCAGCTTATTTAAAATGTATATAAAATTAGTAGGTACTCGTTTAAAAAATTGAATAAAGTTGCGGGTATTAGCTAGTTTTTATTATTACTAAAGAGAGTGGCATGTGACAGTATCAAGACCAGTATCGACGGCTTAGTAGTCGTTTCGCATGAATTTTTGCGCACAGATTGTGCGATAAGACACATTTTTAAATAATATTTCTTTTGTTGTCGTTTCGCTCACATGGAATATATTTTCGTGCGAATCGTTCCCATCTGAAAACGCGGGTGTCCATTCGCACGTTTTCTTTTTTATGCTAATAAAAGTAGAAGTATTGTATATTCGCGCACGAAGGTGATAGTTTTAAATAAAACAAGGTATACCAATAAATAAAAAAATATAATATTTTTTAAAACAACATTCTTACAAAACAGTGCGTAAAATACATATACATATTACTTATATAAAACGAAGCTTTTATTGAGAAAACATAAATATTACTTATATGCACTTGAAAGTAGTGTGTGTACGACTGTATTATGATATATTTCTTATTAAAAATACAAAACATGCGAAACGACACCTGCATTTTCAGACGGGAACGATTCGCACGAAAATATATCACATGTGTGCGAAACGACAACAAAAAAAACATTATTTAAAAAAAGTGTCATTTCGCACTATTTGTGCGAACAAATTATGCGAAACGACTACTAAGCCGAATCGACTTGTAGGTGTTACAATTCCATTTTTATTATACCTAATTTGTTAGGGTCACGTGGATACCTAATATATCGACGGCCTTTTAGACGATACGGGCTATAAAGATTTTACTACCTTAACAACTGGATCTTATAATGATATAAGAGCTACCTAATGCTATATGTGAAGGTGTGTTTGCTTTTTCTTTATTTTAAATAGAGTTTTGTGGATACGATCGTGTGGAGGCTTAAAGAATATTATTAATATTGGTTCAACACTGTCAGCACTGCTTTTTACAAAGGTAGTTAATAAATTAATGTTTCCTATATAATTCCGCTCTAATTTGAAGATATACTTGAGCGGCCTCAATATAAAATAATGTGTTTTTAAGCGACACATAATTTCGCCGACACGCACACACATTACCAAATGAGTAATTTATGGCTCAGTTTAACAAGCTTCACTTTGTATGCGAATATTAGTGCTCTATACATAGTCTAATAACTAGGCTATAAATTAGTTATGTGTGGAATAAATATAAAACGATAATGATCTGGAGACTTCAAAACCCAGAATTGACCATGCAAATATGCGGTTACGTCTTTAAAGTACATCAAACAACTTCGTTCTTTACATTTATTGTTATAGGGGTAAACTACCACAGAACGACTCCATGCAATATTAGAAATACGATGCGACTCAAAACATTGCACCATTTCCACATTTAATCGCAAATTTTTCACAAATCCAGACATACAGACTCACGTAACCTTTACCACTAAAAACCTTCAATAACAAGTCCACAATAGTGTATTTTTTGTCCATTTCCTATTATGAGTCTGACATCAGTATTACGTCAGCGTTCGCACGGCGTTAGTCATACGACGCGAGTTCATTGTCGCAAGTTCGATTTGTTGGGCGATAATTGAATTATGCGATTCACTTTGTTGTGAAGTCACTTTCATCTCGTGTCATGTTCTGTTGCTCGTAATGAACTTTAACTTGAATGCCATTGTTTCATGATCTGGGTATTTGCAATGTTTTGATTTTGGTGTCTGTTTTCCGAAACCTGTTTGTTTGACTTATACATGTTGCTATTTTTTTTGCTGGCTTGTTTGGCAATGTGGCTGTCGGCAATCGGCTTGTGATACAAGGCTATATAAACGATATTGATATCGCCTTCTATCACAAGCTGTATAACTCACACGTTGTCAACCCTTCAAAAAAAGAGTTTTACTACCATCGCGGAAAAATAACCTCTTTAAGCAGCCTGAGATCTAGTTCATCACAGCAACTCAACGTAAGGTTGTTTAACTGTGATCTACTGTAGGGTGCAGTAACTTCCTTAGTCTGTATTTGTGTGAGTGTAGTAGTCAGACACATTTGCGTCAGTTAGAGCAAAATCCTATTAAGTACCTAAACCTGGGATGATGTACAAGAAATTATTCAATACCTTGTATACATGCAACTTGCCTAGTTATACATTTCATGTTTATATAAATACATAACTAGACAAGTTTTATATAATGGTATAGCAAACTGGATAAAAATTATATTTATGGTTAAAAGCTTTATGTTATGGCCAACGTAAGGTTTCGCAGCCCCTAGATCATGTAATTCTTTAGATAGCTATACGCCTTTACTTTATTTTAATTTTTAATATGTTACATGCACGCACACACCACACTACACTTGCAGGCACAGTCGTATGTCTATTTTTCATTAAATTCTTATAAACAAGTTTCTCCGTCGTAATTGATAGACGTAATCATCAAAACCTGCGACCTCCTATAGATCTAGAATCTTGAAAGTTGATGTGAAAGTGTGGCAAACAAAAAACAGAGAATTTCTACTTGTGAAACTTTTTATATAATATTAGCTAACGGAATCTTTTGCCTTTATCTAAATGTAACACCTGCTATAATATCAGGCAAATAAATTCAATGCCATCGAACGAAATAACACAATACAAATAGCGATTGTAATGATTTGTGTATTTTATTAAATTTAAATAAAAAGGCTATTTCCTTCCTGGTGTTTACTTGCCTAACCATGAATTAAATAGATGGCTACTTCAATATATCGAATCTACCACAGGCTATAACTGATCATCATAGGTTTCGTCTAATTTGTGACACAACTTTCAACCGTTCGCCTTCTGCATCTAGTTATCAACTATCAGTCAAATTAGTGCTTTACATTGGCAATAAACCGTGAGCTGATTGATAGTTTTAAGATAAGTTAGCATATTACAGTTGGCATTGCCAATGTACGTGTTTCTTTCTCATTATACTAGGTTCTCCAAAACTTGAAACGCACGCAGCAGACACAATAGAGCATTTATTGCGTGCGGGGTCAAGGTGCCCACGACTAAACTAAACGTGTTAAGCAAAAAAGCATCTATCTAAGGACATCAAAGTAAAAATTGCCATATAATTTTCGTAATATCAATCAGTGACAAAATTGTTTACTAACAGAATGGGTGACGTCAATTTCGTGGCAACAATAAAAAAAGCAAAATAAATTTTGTTTTTAACGCTTTACAGCTACTAAAGATGGCGTCACAGTAAAAACTAAACGTCCCTACTTCGTAAACAAAATGTCGGGAAACGTCGTACTAAGTCTAAATAAATAAAATGTTAAGTTCCTTATCGTAAACATTTTTCCGTAGAGAAGCGTTGAGTACACTATTTCCTTAAGTTGTTACATCACGTCCTACATTGTTGGTCTATAAAATCGTTTTATGTTTGCGATTCTTTTATGAACAGAAATAATTTTTAATACATACATACACATATCAATAGTATCACGCCTGTAAAATAATGCATATATGTGACACTACCCAGCTATCTTTTTAGGTTCCAGGTAAAAGACGCCAAACCCTTGGCAATTTACTTAAAATGTAAAGAATTAATAATAACAAAAAGAACAAAATAATATTTTAAACGACCCGGTCAGATCTGACATTGTTCACGATGGGCAAGCACAAGAAGTAGGACACCAATAACGCGGATTGGATTGGATGTATAGCGTCGAACGGTCGAGAAACGTGGGTTGTATATTCTAGACACCTGTATAACTATACTCGTAGTATACAATCAAAACATATATGCGAAGTTAAAGCTTTGTATCCCTTTTTAGTGTATTTCGCGGAATGAAAAGTGTGAGGTTTGATATGTTTGAAGTTTATTTGAAGGAGTGCAGAAATATAACATTTATAAAATTTACAAATTACGCTTGAATTTCACTTGTTAAGTGGCTTCAAAAATGTCTTACATTCGAATTTATTGAAGTTAATACTAAACCGTAAAGAGAATACTGGGTAATAAAATAGGTAATAAATATAAGAGTCCACTTATTATGCATATTGCGCACTCGGAGGTGTTCAGAATATAGCATAGTTAAAGATTATACGGAGTAAAAGCGCAGAAAGTTAACTAAAACTACTACGTATAAAAGCCACACGCATTCGAGAATTTGCATGAACTTATAACTGTTTATAACTGCATAGAGAGATGGTGCATGCGAGAACCGGCCGTTTGGCCTCTAAACACGACTGAGACTGGTTTACCTTCTAGTTATGCAACTCGAACGTGATATTTCGTTTACTATCCTAGCTTAGACCGTTAGGACTCTCTCCTATACGTATTTATATTAATTTAAATTGTGTTTAATGTACTCTTCATTAGAATATAAAAAAACAGCGAAATGTATTTTTCCAATTCTCGTATAGGATATATTTATTTCTGATTAAATTTGTTGCGAGTTGCAAGACAGTTTAGCTTCCCCGGATTCGAATTCGGCGTTTAGTTGTAATTATCTGGTTCGGTTCATTTTTAGGTGTATTTTTGTTGTATTTAATGTAAGCTAATATTACGACTGGTCAATTGTGCAATCAGCTGACTACTTTTGTGTGGCAACTGTGGTTAGATGTCTTACTCGTGTATTAAGAATTCAATTGTTGGTTTTGCGAGGTAAATGTCTATCTATCAAGCAAGACTGATGGTGTTTTGTCTTTTTTAAGATCTTTTAGCAAAATGTGTGGGTTTGTAAAATTTCTTCGAATTAAGTATACTGGGCTAGTCAGGCTAAGAAAGCTTATATTCGATTGACTTTGCATACCTTGACCTACACAAAGAACTCAAATAGCAATGGCATTAAAAACTGGTAAAGGCAAACGAGTTTTCATCTTACTTTTTGATCCACTTCCCTAAAAACCCAATACTCGTGTCTAACGAATAAAACCGGCTTTCGCGCCAATAAATTCTTAACTAAAAACCTTTTTACGCTAAATTTAGTTTTCTTGTCGTTAAACACGTCTGAAATTCGCGAAAAATTCGCCCAAATACTGAACAGTTTTTGTCCTTTACCGAATGCGAGTGGGACGGAATGTTCAGTGAAGTGGCTGTGATAAAAAAAGTCGTAACTCAAGAGCGGAACGTAAATATTACGTAGTTATTGTATAATGCTAAATGGTGCAAGTACGAAAAATGTACAATTTATGATGATTTTATAGATTTAGTACAATTTTATTGAACCAGAGGAGGCTTCAACCAAATTTATGTCAGAACAGAGCAGAATCGCTGCACATTGTTTAAGCGACCTAACTGGGTGATGCATGACCGCTATAATAGGGCCTGAGAGTAGCTAACATTATTAAATTTTCTATTTATACTTTGAGAACTGAGTCCGCAACTCAGTTACGTAAATTTTAGATTATCTACATTTTGTGTTTCCTGTAGTATCACGTTATAACTGAAAAAAGAATAGCCTGTTGTTATGTACAATATGTACGCTCTATATTAAATTATCAATTTCTTTTAGCCCTTTTTGTGTGGTTAACTCATATAAAGAAAAAATGAAAATTAATTATAGTTTTGCAATGAGGAGTGATCATATATATACATAGGGACATTAAAAGCGTTTATTTCAGATATAACCAATGTACGATTTTGAATCCGTTATGTTTCTATTATTACGTATATAACTTACCATTGTCATATTGTACCTAACGGAATATGAATAGTCAGCATTGTCCTTGTCAGCGTTCAAAAATATTGTATTGGACACCATGTTTTTATCACTGTTCCATTATATTTCACATGATACAATACGAGGAAACGTTTTAAAGTGCTGCAGCTGTATTTAGATAATAAATGGTTTATCTATATTAATATTTAAAATCTAAAAGTAAATGTGACTTTGTTACGTTATAATGGATAAACTGCTTTAATAAATTTGATGTAGTTTATAGTATGGAGATAACTTGAGTCTGAGAAAAGGACACAGACTTTTCTTCATTATAAAGTACTTCTACTTACTAATTGTTTGAGTTCTTAAAGCATTTGATGTGATTCCTAAATAGTTGTTCCGAATCTTGATAATCTTTGTGTCTGTTGTTTCAAGGTTAGTGAAGTACCTGCGAGAAATTATATATAATAGAGCGAAAATTGTCTTTTTCTACTTTTAAAATATTATGTTCCTCGGTGAATCTCGGCTATAGAAGGACTTAATAGTAATAGTTCCTATACATTTCTCTATGACAATAAAACAAAGAAATCAAGTTGCGATAGTGAAAGTTTGTACACATGAATTAACAAATAAAACTTTTCTTTTTATTTATGTCGCATTAGTATTTACTACGAGCCAGTTGAAAGTGAGCCGATCGATTCGCGAGATTATTGAAAGCGGATCTGGTATACTTCATAGATGTAATTCTGGAATTTAGCTGATAGTCTGGTATTTAGTAGCTACATTCCTTTGGTAGCTGTGGTAGGGTACAAGCCCAGTTTCGGCAGTGGTATATCTTGTTTATATCACTATATTAACAAGATAATAAGCTATAACTGTTCTCAAGCCACTGTTTGAAAACACTTATAGCTTAGTGGGGAAACTATTAGATTGATGTGTTATTGGACGTCTTCATTGTCATCTCAATACGTGCAACCGACGTTTTCTATGCATGGACGTTTTACTGGTTACTGGTACTTATTACTTACCAAGTTTAATCATGAACAAAATTATTACCATATGTAGCTCTGTTACTACACTTACTAATATTTTTGACAATAAGGACAGGTCTCCTAACTCGCACGTGTTATGTGTGTGATCCACAAATGGTTGATCTGTGTCCAGGAATAATTTGCTCTTTCGTTGTTTATGTTTGTAAAGCCTTTTGCGACACAACAATTATTTCTATAGTAGGACTTTTATTGATAAAAGTTTGTTGATAAAAATTCGCAACTACGTGAGTAATAACTATTAAGTAACTGAATCCATTTCAACTATCGTGGTATTTTATGAACTCATTTTTACTATGTCACATTGTTTGTTACAATTAAAAGTAAACGTAGAGTGGCTTATACCTAGCAATGATAACATTCAAATATTAAACGGTCACACACATAACACAGTTTATTGTAACTAAGGCTAGGTTTTATTAATGTTATGTATAATTTTGATAAACCGGTATTCAGATTCAGTCAGGCCGTGTCGAGCTTATTTATATAGTTTTTTTTTAAACTGGAGTGCTGTTGCATTACATAATATAAACACTGTTATTTGTCTCGTGAAGGTCTCGCGTAGTAATCTACGGTCTGGGTTTAGTGCTGCTTTATTAATAATTTTCAAGTAGAAGAAAATATCCACACTTTTTATAAATTAACATTCAAAATTGAATATCCCAAACTTATACAATTTTACTCGTACGTATTACAAATTATTTCTTTTTCTTTAGACTATCGCGATTTATATACATAGTACAATATTAAACAATGGGTCTTAATCGCATTGGTAAATATTTAGAGGAATAAATAACGACGGAAAATAGGTATGTGTACCTTTAGATACTTAACGATTGAGATTGAGACCCATTGTCTATTATTCTTTTACTTATTGATTGCAAATTTTTAGTATAAACATCAATAATGGTCACTTACCTCATGCATCTAGCGTTTAGAACGGTTACCTCATAACTGCAAATTCGTGTTTAAGTATCGTGCAGAACAATTTAGAATTGAATGCCAACGTATGTCTAATGGATGACGACCAATCGACCATGAATGTACAACAACCTTGCCATTAATTTAATTAATACTTGCATTTAGAACTGTTGTTAAGATTTTGTGGGTACTAGGTTTATGTTAGCGTACAGTTATGGGGAGATAGTTTTAGCCCTTTTTATAACGACCTTGTTGTAAATGTTCATATAAGTGACATACAGTGATGGCGCTAAATGGCTATAACACAATATTAACTTAAGGCCAACAACTTTATTGCCTCAATGGCACCCAGACACAATATAAAAAATATTATTTGTGTCTGGGTGCATATCTTTGGTTTGTGCTTTTGTCAGAGACTGCTAGGTTCAATCAATAAATAATCTATTACTAAAATCGATACATAATGCTTATTTGTTTTGAAAGCAGAATATTGTATAGTGGCTTTCGGATATTAAAGAAAATGTGAAAGTTCCTCTCCATAATAATTATTTTTTAAATATTATGCAGACTTGTCCTTCGGCGATATTGTATGACCTAGTTATCTTTAGAGCACACAAGTAATTATTGTTTTTATAAACATAACAATCAGGTTAATTATAACTGAGCTAGCACGATAAAGTATATCAAAACAATAAGTCATCATTATTCTTAACGCATAGCATCTTACTGTTAGCTTATTTTTTGTTTCACAGCATAGATGCCAAGAAAGCAGTAGACCGTTGGTGAGAAATCAGCAACAATTTTGCCGGCAATGTTTTAAATATCTAGAAGTTTTCAAAAATGATATATTTTCTTAGCCGTAAGTAATAGCGTAAGATAAAATAAATCAAATCTACCCCATTTATAAACTGCGCTAACTGGCGCAGTACACACTTCTTCTGGTTAGTACGTCACTAGTAAGTTGGTAAATTCCAGATATTATATTCCCACATAATCTTCTCGACGTTATTTTCGAACCTAATACCCTGGAAACTTACGATGTCTTTCCTTAAAGTAAAAGTACATACACTACCGTCCAAAAGTTTGGAATCACCAGGGTAATTTTAATTAAAACGACTATAATATGTGTAAAGTATACTTTATCACACTTAAATCTTAATCAAACCTTAGATTAGCATTCAGTTAAATAGAATCAGTACAAATAAGAACAAAAGTATACAGTCTTCGTTAAATTTTGGCTTCGTCAAAATGGCCACCCTTATTCTTAATTACTTGTTCACAAATTTTACTCATTCTTTTGATTAATTTATTGAAGTATTCGGAGTCCAGTGACTTCCATTCGCTCTGTAAATATTCCCACAACTGTGCTGAGCTCGATGGACACCGGTTCTTCACTTTTCTATCCAGTTCATCCCATACTAATTCAATCGGAGACAAATCTGGCGATTGCGCCACTTCATAATTTGCAAAACTTTGTCACTTCGTTTTTGCTCTAAGAACCCCTGGCATAATTTGGATGAATGCTTAGGATCATTATCTTGTTGAAAAACAAAATTTCGACCGATCACATTAATTCCAGAGGGAATGGCATTTTCTTCAAGTATTTTCAGATAGCCTTCTTTATTCAGTTTCCCGGTGATTTTGATCAGATAGTCGGGTTTATTATTACCAAAGCATCCCCAAACCATCACACTACCACCGCCGTGCTTAGCAGTCTGCACAGTACATGCTTCTAAAGCCCGCTCCTCTTTTGATCGGCGCACAAAAACTCGTCTATTAGATCCAAAAATTTGAAATTTGGACTCATCCGTCCAAAGGACTTTTTCCCAGTCTTCTACTGTCCAGTTTTTATGTGTTTTGGCCCACTCCAGTCTTTTTCTTTTATGAACACTAGTCAATCTGGGTTTTTTGGCTGCTACACATCCTCTTAGACCAGCGGATAGCAAACGCCTTTTTACAGTTGTTATTGAAACTGGCTTTTCTCGGGTTTCATTTAAAGTAGCGGCAATTTGAGGTGCAGTTAAACGTCGATTTCGTTTCGATAACGTCACAACGTAGTTATCTTCCTGCTTTTTCGTAGATTTGGGACGTCCAGATCTCTTCCAGTCTTGATTTCCTCCAGTAGCTTTTTTTCGTACAAGAGTATAATGTACACCTTTGTATGAAACACCGACCTTTTCTGCGATTTGGCGCATAGAATAGCCTTCTTCGCTCAAAGTACAGATAGCACTCCGCTGTTCAAGCGAAATCTGTTTCCTTTTTGCCATTTTATGAGCTTGCAAACTTTTGTAACTATCACATGAACGTCACAAATCACACTGAACTCTAAACTGATAATTTTTGCAATAATACACCCATATTCCAAAGATTAGACACTACTCATTACTACAACAATGCTTAAAAGCGCCAATTCTAAGAAATCTTCAAACGGCGGTGTCGCAACTTGAGTGGTCATAAAACACATGAGTCGGTCTTTTTTGAAAACAATAGATAGTTGATAAGAAATTAGTGTATTTGTTAAATGTTATTGTTAGTACGGTCGTAAAAATACTAATCTCCAATAACAATACGTTTTTTGATGGATTTATTGCGGTTTAGTTTTTCTGTCGACGAAAATTAGGGTGATTCCAAACTTTTGGACGGTAGTGTATTTATCAAATAATTGAATAACGTATCTTCATGCCTTTGATAAGTCGCGAGAGCATGCCATGACTTACAATTTCCAATGTCTGTTCAGTAGATTTAATACTATTAAGTGTTCTTACTGTACCTTCTATTTAGAAGCTCTATTTTACTGATCAGCTTTAAGCCAATCTCACAAATACATTGTATTTAAACTAAATAAAGGCAACAGATATAAAATAAAAGGCATGCATGCAGCCGGTGTGTGGTGCCTTGAACTTATTGGCTCAGTACCAAATAAGTTAAGCCACTAGTACTACAAACGAACTGTATAATATTATTTAAGTTGTGCTTGTAAATGCTAAGCTTGCGATGTATGTATTTAAATGCAGCTTTTTCTCTTGGTGTTTATATTTTTGTCACGAGTTAAATGTATACTTTATTTTTTTTATGAAGGAAACCAACATCGATACAGTTTGTTAAACAAATCGAGTATAGTACAATTTTATATGGCCAATAACAGGTTGTCTTAAATAACTTAATTTATATAAATTCAGCGGATGAATAGGTCCCTACTTACAACCTCTTATATAAAAATAGAATGTAATACAATTTAAAATCGAAAAGAAATTAATATAAACTCTTTATGGTATATTGAAAGCCATTACGCAATTATTTAAAAAAATTACTACACAATGTAGTAAAAATACGAAATACACAAAAAGTCCTGCTAATTAAAAATAATATGGAACATTTTGTACCTACCTCAATCACGCCTAAAGTGTATAACGGAGGAAAAAAATTATTGTTTATCCAGAACATAGTCTATCTTAGCGCACAGATATATCACGTGGGGCGCAACAGCGTAAAAAAGATAGCAGCTTAACAAAATTTTACCAAAGTTAAATTTAGGAATCCAGATTTATAAACATCTAATATACATACATTAAATATACAACGGTAGGCTTCAAACTTATTAAAGGATTAAGAAATTGAGACAATTTTCCTCATAACCACATTTCGTCAGTTATGTTTTCTTGTCAAATAATGGAGGCCAAATGTAATCTCTACAGTCGCAGTCGTCTGACGGTGCCGCTAGTCGCTACTAAGTATAAGCTACGTCCACCGAATAACCCTATTTGGTCGATAAATTGTCACACTCCTATATCATGAGGTGCCACTTAGATACATCGTGTACGTTTGTCAACATATACTTAACTAGTTTTTGCCTGCAGCTTCGCTTGTGTTAATGTAGATTTTCTCAATAAATTTGTACCTCTTGGGAACTGTACTTTTCTCCTGGATGAAGGGTACCCTTTTCTGTATCCGTTACAAAAGTAAGTAAGTAAGTATGCGAAATATTATGATGATGGGTCAAATAATGAAGGCGTGAAGGCGTAACCATCAAACTCATATTCGCATTTATAATATTAGTTTCTATGATGACTACTACCTAACCATATACTATAGAGACATATATCAAAACAATAGCTATAACATCCCTCGGGAGACATCCACGTGCAGGCCAGATTGTTGATAAATAAACACTTTATAATTTAGTAATAAAACAACGCCCATTAGGTCGCGGTATCAGACAGTGACGTCATATCTATAGAAACACGCCAGACTCAATGTCAACGTCAAAATAAGTATAATTGGAGACGTGGCGGACAGTGAAAACAAACAATAAAAGATAGCATTACGACTAAATCGAGGTTAAGTAGATATACATCGCATTTGTCACACATCGCCCTGGCTATTCACATGAACCATTTAGTAAATGACGTATTGGCGTAAACCGTGTTTAGTTCCACACTCTATTTTGCTTATGACTATCGAACTGATTGTCGTGATACCAGAAACCAGGCTCCTAAGCTCGGCTGGTACGTGTTCGTTTATGCCTACCTAACTGTCTTGCCTCGCTCTTTTTCTTACAACGCTACGGACGTAGATCACAGTTCAGTTATATGTATTCATCTGTACATGGATATCGCCGTTTGTTTCCAGGCATATACAAATACTTGCTACGGTCCTAACGTACATAATAGCTATTTGCGTTCTTCATGCACGCCCGCCAATTTGTCTTCTTATATGATTAATAAAACCAATCTTAACAAAGTGACGTCACCACGTACAGTTACGCTTGACGTGAGGTATTACGAAATAAAAAACCGCTCGCTTGTTTGGCTAAACACGTGAATGTTAATTAAGTTCGTGCAGTTGAGGAATAAGGCGTAATAGAGATTCTATTTTGAATTAAACGCGTCACATATTTACGATTTGCACGACTGCTTGCTACTGGTTAGTATGTGGATTTTGTGTTTGCTAATTTGTCGCATAGATGTTTTTTTATTATCCCCAAACTAGTTTCGTATCTGAATTTGTATATTTCTATATTAGCGATGTGCATTCAAATTATGTTTAAATGTATTGACAGCATTATACATAAGTGCCCGCGGTTTTCGTAATCCTCCTGCGTAGGTTTCACTCAATACAACCCCAACTGTATTCGAATATATATCATTCGAATGCAGTATTACTAATTTGTAAATTTTTGTATTAATTTGCAGCTGTGGAAATGAAAGGGCTGATTGAGAGAGGTTTATTATTGCTTGAAGTACAGTTTCTTGTAAAACTAAATTGCCTTAATAATGTATATAAGCTTAGCCCGAAAATCATTCCCCAAAATGTAATAGTTGAGGTACCTAGGAGCGTTCTAACCAATATAATAATCTATGCATGCTGTTGGATCGATATAAGCTGCAGGCAAGTCAACCATATCGAAATGTCGCTTCGATACACTTTATTGACTTTTCTATTTTATAGCGACTTTTAGTCTTCCATTGTGACTAGAACTAGCTAAATTTATATCTAAATTTTCTACCGTTGGTGTCTGCGCTAGAATCATACATTATAGAAAATCATTTATTATACATGTTTAGGTGAAAATTCTGAAGCGTTTCCTGATGCAATGTCATAATTCTTTATTTTCTTGGTGTTATGAATTATTTATAATTCTGGATATATAGTAAATATCTCCTTTTCTGTAGCCCTGACATCATCTATACAAAATTTCATAACGATCAGTCGAGTAGTTAAGTCGTAAAAGCGTAACAAACAAACAAACAAACTCACATTTGTATTTATAATATCATAGTTAGCATATTTAGATCCAGAAGAAATATGTTGCAGAATAAAATCTCATTTCATAATTCCCTTTCAAACTGTATAATACAAAGAGATACAAACTTTCTTATTCATAAGCATTAGTTTACCCATCGTGGCGTGCTTAAGTTAACAAACATCGAAACTTTCGCATTCACATTGTGTAAGGAATTACATTACTGCGTATAACAGGTAGCGAAGTGTATCAACGTACAAAAAATAATCAAAATCACACCAGTATCCTAACTAATATTATAAATGCGAATGTGAGTTTGTTAGTTTGTAACGGTTTTACGCCTTAACTACTCGACCGATCATAATACAGTTTGCATAGGTACTCGTTGTCAGGGACAGAAAAGGACGTAGGGTACGTCTCATCCAGAAATCATACTGCTACCGAGAGATATAAATTAATTGACAAAATCTACATCAACGCAAGTGAAGTCGCAGGCAAAATGTAGTATAATATGATCAATGCGTGTGCAAGTTTGTTTTCACGTCTTAACTACTCGACCAAAGATCATGTAACTTGGCATTCGCATACACGTTGTCAGAGGTACATAAAAGGAGTAACTTTCATCCAGAAAAAGTACTGTTTGCGAGGATAGAAATTGAGTGACAAAATCTACATTAAGAGAGTAGCAAAGCCGCGGGTAAAACTAGTGGTTAAATAATTTGAGAACCGTCTGGCGGGACGTGACTAGCAATATGCATCGTGTCCTCGGAGTATCAAAGCTTGTAATGAATACATAATGAAGTATGGCGTACGTAGCACATTTTGCCATAAGAATTTCGGTTAGATTTTTAAATTTTTTATGCTCTTTTCTGATCAAACGGGTATGTTATATCAAGGGCTATCTACACTACAGTTTCTTTGCATATTAAATAACTTGCTTAGTCTGGAAATTGTTCGCGTGCACAAGTTGGATAAAATAGATGTAGGTAGTATTAAAACGAACTACCAACACAACATCGGTAGATGTAGAATTGTATAGGAGAGATATGTGTTCTGACTATCTTGTTAGTTAGGTTGCATATGGTTGCGTTTATGGGTTCTTGGGTCGGGTAGTGTTATTCGATTATGCCCGTAGCTTTAGGAATTTTTAGTAGCAGTGTGAAGTTTAGAAATATGCCCAATAGGCGGTTGCCGGAATGCCTATTCCGGCTACCGCCTACTGGGCATATTATTTATATATATTATAAATCCACCTTCACTAACAAAGGTGGATTTATAAACAAATCAGATCCTTTCGGGCGCAGAAAATTAACAGAGAGAATTACATGAAGACCAAAACATACCTAGTGAGATATGGGTGTTATACACCTCTCATTAAATGAGTACAGTATGTAAACTCAAATAACTATTCGAAAAAAGCTTATTTTGTTATCTCAGGATCGATATTCCTGTTAATATACGGTCTTAGATACTAGGCACTTACAACGCAAGACAATATTCACAATCAACCAAACAAATCGCTCCCGTCCTTCCATGTTCAGCAAAAAGTAACATAGCAGAAAGAATCTGTTGCCTATCGTTAGGCATAATCCATTAATCGTCTTTACGACCACAGTAAGTAATGGCGTCGACCACACAAAGACTAATAATATTCGGCCACAGACAAAAGACTTTATTTATTCCTCAAGATTCTCTATACAAAATATTCTAACAATGCATAAAGTTCTTCGTTCAGGACTGGAAAAGGTTTCAGTGCTTTATACTGAAAAATATGTCGTGACCTGTACAGATTACATTTTTTATGTAAATCAGATGCCAGGAGCAGCGGACAGGAAAGCCCGGTGGAAATATTATATAATGTTTTATTCATGAGTTTTGTGTTCGAAATGACCTGCTAAACGTCGGTGTTACGTTACTGGGAATATTTTTTTATTGTGCGCTATGTGGGCAACGATAAGAACTAATTTTCTTTTTATATTAGCTTTTACCCGCATCTTCGCTGTATTGGTTCTGGACTTGCAGGGCGCGATCATCTTCTTGTAATTAAATAACTTTAACTGTTAGTCCATTGTTGCGTAAATTAATTATATTAATGTAATGATAATGATTAGCCTTTAAACCCACTATCACGTTTATAATAAGAGTAAGAAATAAAATATATATTTTTTAGTGAGAGCACAAGCAGGTTTACTATCTTAAAGATGACCATACTTGTTTTTCGCCGCGCTTTCACCCGCGTAAATACCTTTCCCGTGGGAATATCGAGATAAAAATGTAGTCTATGTGTAAATCCAGGTCTCCAGCTATCTACATACCAAGTTTCACCGCAATCGGTCCAGTAGTTTTTGCGTGAAAGAGTAACAAACATATATTCATACATCCATACAAACTTTCGCGTTTATGATATTAGTAAGGATTAGCTTATTCCCGCGTCTATGATTTAATTCAAGACATGATCTATCTGCGTGTCTAGGTTCATCTAAATTCATTTACCAGTTTGTGCGTGATTAAATAACATATTCACAAACAATTACATCCTAAGTAATATAATAGTATAAATGCGAACGTGAGTTTGTTTATTTGTTTGTTACGCTTTCACGCGTTAACTACTCGACTGATCATCATGAAAATTTGCATACACGTTGTCAGGGGAACAGAAAAAGACTTAAGGTATTTGTCATCCAAAACAGTACTGTTACCAACTTCTTTTTTTTAGCGGAGGGGTTACGTCGGTTATACTCACCGGGGTAAAAGAAAATATGTTGAAATGATTATAATGGACCTCCCGGAATACCGATTAAACCTACCACGGTGTTCTTTGACATAACCGCAATCGGCGGGGTCGCGCGAATCGCTTTGACATGCAATCGCGACCCCGCCGAGGTTTCGGCCCGCCGCGCCGTATGAAACGGCAGGCCACAAAACAAATAGACCTGCCAAAGGTGCCCGAACGGGCACCACTAATTTTATCCCTACTGTCCCCCTGAGGGGGAGGGGACGACACGATACAGAGACGCGCGTGGGAACACGCACGCCGCCTCTCGGACTTGGTGCTGATCGGATGGCTGGCAGGCCCACGAAGCCCACCACCCCCAAGTCAAACCTCAGGGACTGTTACTAATCTACCTTATTCACACGAGCGAAGCCTCGAGCAAAAAGTATTATATAATATTAGTAGGATTAGTGACATATTTCAGCTTACGGTTGTATAAATAACTTAGGTAGCATGTTATACAAATCAGATAAATAGTCCCAAAGATTGTGTGACTAAATTTTCCGTATTGTTTGCCAACAAACTCCCAGAGTTTATGCATCTCATTGAACGTGACTGCTTTCCGCCCAACTGACTATCATTACCGTTTCAGTTCCAGCAATCAATTTGGAACTATTTTTAGAGTATTTGATATAACTTATTTTTAAACTCATTGAAACTATCCCCATGTGGATTGAATGATTAGCGACTTTGGATTATTTTTGTAATTAGCTGAGAGTTATTTTGCTTTTAGTTTACCTGTAGCTTAAGTTCACCTTAGGGCCTCTTTGCGCTGGATATATTTAACCTTACTAAAGGCAAGATGAGATAGCTGACTGAACGCCCTTATTCGAAGACGATACTAATAGTAACAGTTTTAATTTGTTTTAGTGCTAAGTATGAGTTTTCTATGAGAAATGAAATAATAGGGCGTAATTTATCACATTGGAATATTGCGGGCTGACGAACATACGCAGTAATGCGTCACATGAGTTAATAATCATTCATTGAGAGTACTATAGTCATCATTATTAGTAGCGAAACAGTGAAGAAACAATTTTATATTCTAAAATCTGTTTAGGATATAAAATTGATTTATTTTTAATCTGTAATTAGTGAGTACATTTTGAAGTTTTCTGTAACTATGAATGCTGAAAGAAATTGTGAATTAACATTGTGTTGTTGAAAAATTTAGAAATCTGACTAATAATAATTATCAACTCATGTTGCTTTATAATTAAAAAGTCATAGATAGACAGTTACTATGGATTCGATTTTAAGATGTTGATTTTGGCCTTGGCAACACAGTTCACCCTAATAGGCTGTTTACTTTGATAACTATTTATTACTGTTACAAGAAGATAATCAGTAGACATAAGGAAGATACTTAATTCAAATTAACTGTCCAAGTGCCCGTTTGACCGAGTCCTTGACCTATTTGGAGTCACAGCAACAGCGCCATATTGCTATTTTTAGACGACGCGTAAAGATACATAAAAATACAAAGACAAAGACCGAGCAGTGCTTGTTAATTTCGAATTATTATCTCTCTGAAGTCCCTTGTTGACTTGCCATGTAATAAAATGTAATAATATTTGGCTTAAGTTTCAGTCCTGTAATAATTTTATAAAAAGGAGGAAATTGTTTCTTTTAGTTATAATCTTGACATGTCTGGCTAAAGGAGTAATTTTATTTTGCTTAGTTATTTCAAATAAGTAAATCTATTTATGTACAACTTATATACATGTATATAAGTTTGAAACTTGTATGTATATACACTGCCGGTCAAAAGTTTAGGACCGCACTTAAACGACGTAATCATCTATCAATTGTAATAAAAGCCCGTAAGATAAATAAAAAAATACACATCTGCATAATTATTCTATTGTTAATACCGAAAACCTTCCGAAGTAATTCTTTTGTTGACTTTCAAGTTATTGGACAGTAACCATCTATTGTTTTCAAACACCGACAAATGCTACGCAAGAGTTAGGTGGTAGAGTCGTGGTAATATTTTTCGATGTGCTCATTACTAATTACTTTGCTTTTCTTTCGCATTGGTCAATAATAAGGATTATTTAGTTTCCGAATAAACATCTTTCCGACTTATTACTTCCTGAGGTTTCTTGGGTTTGTTCACAAACAATCTCAATTAGTCTGAACTTGTGGTTTCTACAGTCAAGACATCTTAAAATGGGAAAAGCACGCGAAATTAATAGTCAAGTGCTTTCTGCCATCGTTGTTTTACATACCGAAACGAACGAAACGAACGCAAATCCGAACGTGAGATTGCTTCACAACTGAAGTTATCGAAGACTTGTGTTCAATGTACAATAACTCGATACAGGGAGACAAGCAGTAATCAATATCTTATAAGCTCAGGAAGGCCGAGAGCTACCACTACTAGTGAAGATAATTTCATCGTTACCAGCAAGCGAAATAGACACCTAACAGCACCAGTAATCCGCGAGTTAAACCTTTATCATTGACTGTTGCCGTTCGAAAACCTCTGTTAAGACCACAAAACAAGAAAAAACGGATGCTGTGGGCTCTTTTCCATCGAGATTGGACTGAAGAAGATTTTTAAAAAGTTATCTTGTCTGATGAATCCAGGTTTGAACTATTCGGTTCAAAACGAAGAATTTATGTTCGACGTAGCGCCCAAGAAAAGATGATGCCAGACTGTGTAGTCCCAACAGTCAAGCATGGTGGTGGTTCAATTATGGTCTGGGATTGCTTCTCTGGCCAAGGAACTGGCGACTTGATCAGAATTGAAGGAATTTTGAAAAAGGAGCAGTACAAACAAATTTTAAAACAAAATGCCGTTCGTGCCGGGTTGCGATTAATTGGAGATGGATTAATTTTTCAACAAGATAATGATCCAAAGCATAGCTCAAAGAGGCACAAGGGGTTTTAAAAAACATGGCGTTACCTCCTCAGAGACCGAATCTCGATCCAATTGAACTTTTGTGGGAAAAGCTTGATAGAAACGTCCGTAATCGTGGCCCATTTTCGTAAGAACACTTGTGGAATGCTTTATGCGAAAGTTGGTGCAATATATCAAAAGTCACCATCAACAAATTGATTGCTCGTATGCCGAGACTGGTGAAAAAAGTCATACAATGTAAAGGAGGATGTTTTGATAAAAATTCAGTTTAGTCAACTATAGCCCTTTTATTTATTTATTTATTTATTTATTTAAGGATTGCTTACAGTTATTACATTATTACTTAATCTAATGACATACATAAGGATTATAAGCTAATGCACAACCACGTTGAAGCAAACACAACTTTCACAAATTATATTTGTTTTACAATACATAAAACTAAACTAAAACTAAGACAGAACTAACTTATTATTTTAATTATATAGACATCTAAATTAAGGACTAGACAGGTAATATTTTATAAGTTTTTATTAGTATTAATTTAAACTAGTTATTAATTATTTTTTTAAGAATTCGACGAAATCGTGACAAAGAAATATTGAATATATCCAGCGAGCTGCTGTATTCATTTGCCATCCTAATCAAACGGCAGATTGGAGAATTTGCGCCTAAGACGGTTTTTCTCAATGGTGGGTGGAAAGGTGTAATTGTGGATCTGGGATATCGCGATGGAACACGAAGTTTGATTTTACTGAGAAGCATCGGACAGTCTATTTGATGATTCAAAACTTTAAACAAAAATATCAAGTCAAGTACTTTCCTACGTTTTTCAAGTGAATCCATTTTAAAGTACTTTAGTTTTTCAAAGTAGGAAAGCGTTTTTATTTCATTTTTATTTCTGGATGTATTTATTAAATGCCACATGAAACGTTTCTGTATACGTTCTATTCGGAGACTGTGAACAGAAAAATGTGGACGCCATACTATACTGCAGTACTCCAAAGAACTTCTAACAAAACAATTATAAAGTAGTATTTTAGTACTAGGTTTTCGAAAAACCCTGCCGTTTCTAATAATAAAACCTAGCATTTTGGAGGCTACTTTTAATATGTTTTCCATGTGCGGAACTAGCGTCAATTTCCTGTCCAGAGTTACACCCAAATCCTTGATACAGTCAACTTCTTTCAACTTGTTACCATGTATATAATAAGTAGATGGGATTATATTGTGGTTTCGGGTAAATTTTATGTGATGACATTTGGAAATATTTAGCTGCATTTTATTAGCTAAACACCAATTTGACAGTGCGTCTAGATCTGTTTGAAGATGTTGGATTCCGTCTGGAGAATTGACTACTTTAAGAATTTTGAGATCATCTGCAAACATAAACGGAGTAGAGTGTTTGAAGCAATTAGGAATGTCGTTAATAAATATATTAAAGAGAATGGGACCTAAATGGGAACCTTGCGGAACGCCAGAAGTTATTCTATAAGAATTGGATGTGTAACCATTTAATACGACGTTAAAAATCCTGTTTGTTAGGTAGGACTGGATCCATTTGTGAATAGTGCCCGCAAATCCATACTGTGTCAATTTCTGTAAAAGTATTTCATGCGAAACCCTGTCAAAGGCTTTACTAAAATCAGTATAGATAACGTCCACTTGTTTCTGCTTATCTAAAGCCTCCGACAAAGTCTCCACAAACATACTTAAATTTGTGCAAGTAGACCGAGCCTTCAAAAAACCGTGTTGATGATCTGTGATATGTAGTTTAATGAAATGCTGTAAATATAGATTAACTACAGATTCGAAAACTTTGGCAAAGCTGGATAAAATAGAAATTGGTCTATAATTTTGAATTAATGAGCCATTACCTGATTTTGGCACAGGGACAACTCTTGCTTCTTTCCATTTGTTTGGGAATATACCGGTACTTAGGGATTTATTGTAAATCATACATAATGGGGTAACTAGGCTGGTAGCACATGAAGATAACAACAAATTTGGGATTCCATCAGGGCCCGCACCTTTAGATTTGTCTAATTTTTTAAGTTTGGTAAGCACTAATTTTGGTTCGACTGTCAGTGACGTAAAGCAGTTGCTGATTGGTATATTATATCTTGAACTTTCCTCTAGTGATGACACATTACTAGAACTGTTTCCAAGACAATCATGTGTATAAACTGAGGCAAAATGTGCAGCAAACATGTTACTTAATTCTGTACCATCACTTGCAAACTTAGTGCCATCGGACATATTAGCTGGGTACACCCCAGAACCGCCCCTTTTAGTCTTTAGGAATGACCAGAAACTTTTGCAATCATTGCCTAAATTTTTCTCTATAGTATTGACGTAATTAGCGTAACAATATTTGGAAAGCTTTTTGCAATCAGATCTTATAAAATTTATTTCAATCTCATCAAGAGGATTTTTAAACATTTTGTAACGTTTTCTAAGTCTATTTTTTTTTCTTATTAAGTTTATTAGTTGTTTACTAAACCAAACAGGATATTTATTACTTTTAGGTTTGTAATAGGGAACATACATCTTCATAACTTTATGAATAATACTGTAAAAACCTTCCAACATTGTGTTTACATCTTGGTTACCTAATAATGATAACCAGTCCATGCTGTCCAAATAGTCACTAATAGCATGATAGTCTGCTTTATGAAAATTCATTCTCTTATAGTATGCTTGTTCCAATTTAGCATCACCAACAAAGGCAATAGAAATATTAAGTGGCGGATGGTAAGGATCGACCGAGCACAGAGCATCACTGGATATATTCACATGACATCCTTCAATATCTGATAGAACCAAATCAAGGACCTTATTTTTATAATTTAATACAGTATTCCTTTGCGTGAAATTATTTACGTGTAAAAAGTCTATAAATGAATGACAGAGTGTCGATAAATTTACAGTGTTGTTTGATTGAATCCAACTTATATTGCTAAGATTGAAATCACCCATGATACAAGTATAGCCATCCCAATTTTCAAAAAAATTATTACAGTTTTTTATGTACTGATCTAAATTAACTTGCTTTATTGGAGGTGGAAGATATACTACACAAATGGCCAATTGGCGGGCAATATTCTTGTCATCGAGAACATCAAGGGTGATCCATAAGTCTTCACATCTACTCTCTTTTGTGGCCAACCGTCTAGATTTATATCGTTTAGAGATAGCTAACAACACACCCCCGCCCTCATATTTTTGGTTGTCGATACAAATTTCCGAAGTTTCACGGTCTCTCCTATATACAAGGTAATTATCACTAAACAATTCAGAGTTTGAGACACTGCTATTTAACCACGTTTCAGTTAAAGCTATAATGTCGTAATTACAACAACATAAATTACTATAAAAACTATGGGTTTTGGTTCGTAACCCACGCACATTTTGATAGTATATGCTCAGATTATCGAATTTAATACAGAACAGACATACGATATAGCTAATTATTAATATAGACAAAATATTAGTTTAAGGATTTTACCTTTTCGAGGCTACTGACAATAACACTTGGGGCAGTTTCATCTTTTTTAACAAAGATCTTCCCATTACGAATCCATACAAACTTATAACCTAGTTCTTTGCCGCGGATCCGTGCTGCTGCGTGAATTGCTTTGTTCTCAGGTGATAGGTGTTCAGTTACATATATCGGTGAATCAGACGCAATTCCCAGGTGGCTAGCATTCAACTTTTCCTTCGTATTTGTTCTATTATATTTAATAGATGCAGCAAGGAAGTTGTCCCGCAATCGGGGGCTGCTAAATTTCATAAGTATAGATCGTGGTCTTTTGCTACTTGTATCCATTTTAGCTAATCTTGTGCAGTGTTGGATATCTTGGTCCTTGATATCACACTTAATAACTCTGCTCAGCTGGTGTACCATGGTGACTATATTTTCCGACTTGTTTTCCGGAACGCATTGTACTTCTATATTGTTAGACCTGGAGGCCTGTTCCATCAAGTTCAAACGCTTACTGAGTTTTTGAACACTATCCTTTAAACTGCTGTTATCATTTTCAATCAACTCTATCTTCTGAGTTTTTTCTTCTAGCATGGTCCTCATTTCTTCATACTTTTCATTAAAGAATGATAATGACCTTTTAAAATCCGCAATGAGTTCATTAATTTGCCGGAACTGTTCCGCTACCGCATCCTTTAAAGCGCTCTGAATCTCTTGCTGTATTATGTCTCTCAAACTTTCTTTTGTAAACTGAACAAGGGTATCATCACTTATTTGATCAGGTGAACGAGTGCGCAATTGTTTAGTACGCAACGTGACGTTCATATCAGCAGCTGTGGGTGACCGTTGTGCGAATTTGGGCGGACTCTCCAGTCGAGTAACGCGTACAGGTGTATTTGTATTGTCACCTTTGGGCTGTTTACTTTTGCAAGCAGGACAATGCCAAGAGCTTTTTTGTTCATGGCTCATAAGCTTAAATCGCTTTTCAGCGACATTTGCGCATAGCAAATCAAAACATTGGTAACAGTTACAGCATTGTAAGCAGTCTTTGCTTTTAAGAGGGTTCATGCAACCAGCACAATTCTTAGTTGACATTTTATTCATATTGTATACAATTCAATACGGTTCGTCAACAATCTCTGCCGAGCTCCTTCCCGCTAGCGTTATGTTATTTACGTCCGAGTCGCGAGTGTAGCGACAGCGCGGCACAAACCCGATGCAAGCCGAAAGCTTCCGAAGTGCGCGGCGCGGGGGACAGGCGCCGATAAATCACTGCAGCCTAGCGACCGCGAGTTGGGGTAGGTCAGGGACGGTAAAATTTTTAGTCCTTAATATTGCAATAACTTTTCACTCAGTTTGAATATCTGAAAACTGTTTTCACTAAAAGGTAGCTGAACGTTTTTCCTTTAAAACAACTATAAATTAAACACTAAACAGTAACTTTTAACTATAGTTTTAGAAAGTTTTGTCTATTAATCACTTTATGAGAGTTTTAATCTAAAGTGAGATGGAACACCTACAGCGTCTTATAAGATGACTTAACAGGTTAACTACTTAAAACACTTAATTTCTGAGTTTTATTTCATTTTCCTACTTCTAAGCTGGTCTTAAACTTTTGGCCGGTAGGGTATGTATATATGTATATGTTTTAAGATATGTAAAATTGCTTCGTTGGTTCCATGGCATAATTTGTGACCAGTCGTCACGATTTATTTACTAGGTGGATCAGTGTTATATGGTTTCTCTGTTAGGATATATAGGCTGGCACCTTATTGCATAAGATTTAAAACTTATCTGGTAAAATATTAAAAAGCAGTAAGCCCAGAGATTATCATTAAACGTAAATGCTTGCCGACTATGATTAATGTCTCAGCCCCAGCAATAGCTTTAAAACTATTGGTAGAGTATTTAATTTTTTTATTTATTGGAGCCATCCCGTTGTGGACTGAATGATCCATAATTAATATAATACAAGTTTGCTTATCCCTTCGGCGATAAATAAGCATATATGTGAAATTAGCTTCCTGACGACTAAAGCTTATTTCAATCTCTGGCCAATAACCGCTATCAACCAGTACCCACACCAACCATATAAATACTAACTACTAGTGATTTACAATACTTACCGTTATGCGTGCACGCATGCACCTGACCATTACTTACGGCTCGTTCCAGGTATATTCGAAATTATACTTGTTTTACATCATAAAACTTGACGAAATTATCGACGACGATGCTTTCTTTATAAATGCGGTATGAAGTATGCGCAGGATTTAATCAAAAATTCTCTTGGTACTCATAATTGCTTGTGCATAGTTATAATGTAATTATAAATCTTTGTGGGTTTGTTAGGTATATTAGAATTATATAGCTTCGATTATTAGATCCTTAGCATACAAGAGATAACAATACTTCCCGGTTCAAGATGCTAGGTGTTTCCGAATCTTTATGCATACAATTTGCGCTTGTAGTCAAACTAACCTCTCACACATTTGATTACCATGTTACTCGGCCATCTCTTACATTGTGTAGTGCGTTGATAACGTATAAAATAATTGACCAAAGAATGGCCTGTGAGTTCCTGGCCTTATCACCATCTCTTAAAGCACAGTCATTGCATGCGCGTAAAAAAGACAGCACTTTGAAGAGTGTAAAGCTTTATTTCATTCTAGCGTATGTAATGACAATACTAAAAAGAGTTCTTGTAAAACTATTGCTTGCTTACTTACTTCAAATTAAAATAATGTTTACTGTAAAATCTATTCTAAGAACTATGTGATAGGTATTGTGTAATTGTTCCAAATAAATAAAAATCTAAGTAATAACCCTTGTGTAAGAAACACGCGTGATGTCATGTTATAATGACATATCTTAAAGCCTTGCTATAGACACAATAGTCACAAAACAAGTTACAACGGCCAGCATTCAATGCGTGTATACACAGACTGATACCTGAAAATACCAATCGCTACTTCGGGGAAGTAGAAGGTAGAAATGTGTTGTTGTTACATTTGGTCAGCTATGTTTATAGGTCGTCATGTTGTAGGACCCGACCTGACTGACATCACCTCATGTCGACATTTCACGTCAGGTCTCCGTATTGCTACTGAATTGCTATGTTTCTAATTTTGCCTAAGCTTAGAAACACTTCTCAACTAACGAATACTCATAATCTGGCGCAAGCAGGTACAAAACCTATGCCGCAGTACCAACGCGTTAGATGCAGTAAGGGTTAAGTGAAAATTAGGGAATGTTTTGGCTCCCAAAACATAAATAATTGGAAAACTTTCGGCCAACTTCCCCTTCAATTATATCTGTTATTTGCGGCCAACCAGAGTCATGAAGTTTATCCAGAGGCAATGCCTTTTGCCATTAAAGTTAAGACAAAACTTGAAGGCCTTCGAAAGAAGTTCACCGAATATCTCTGTTATGTTATTTAAGTTACGATTCTACTTAAATATTACTTTGTTGTTTTATTCTTTAGCGATGTAATACGTTTTTGGTATTTATTATTAATTGTGCAGTGATTTATGCAGTATTTAAGTGCCGTCCGTGAAGAACATTTGAGTAAAATTTGTACGGTGAATGTGCTAAATCTGGAGATTTTATATTATGTGTTCGTTGTTCTGTCATAATTAAAATGCTAAATAGTATTTTTTGTTAAAATATAAGAGCAAAAACACAACATTAGAATAAGGTAACGGTTATATAAGTATAGCCGAGCTAATTGATACCAAGAGTATTTAAAATACACTATAACTATCGTATCCACAACGTTCCCCTATAATTCCTAATATATGTACACCTAGCAAATTTTCAGATGCCCTACTGCTACTTAGAATTTTCTTATAGAAAATCTCAGTAATATTTCACTCAACCCGCAAACGTATGCCATGACACTAACAAGTCAGTCTGAAAGCAGCTTTGCTTCAGTGAAAGCCAAATGCGCTGGCAGGTTAGACTCTGGTGGTCTAACCAGCCAGGCAGTATAACGGCCCAGTAAGCTGTTTAAACATAAAACTATAGAATTAGTACTGATTAGTATAGCTAGCTGACCCACAACATGTGACACGCATATTGTTCATTTGCAGATGAAGTAAAGACAGCCTTTACCGCTAAACAGTATTTTGGTGTACTGACATCATTCGTCATAGAAACTTGAAGTGTATTCCAGTGACCGTTCCACATTCATTAGCCACACAATCGCTTGTGTTGACGACGCCGGTGTTGACTTGAACGCGTGCTGTAGTGATGGGAATATTTTAACGATATGTTGTCGATGTTTCGATTGTCGAATATCGATGCTTGTATCGGATGAGAGCGACGACTATTTCGACGAGCGAGTTCTTAGAATAGTTCTTTGTTGTAATTGATATAAATACGTTAACGTTAAATATATAACTTAATAATATTTGACGCAGTTTTGTCAGAACTGCTAGACACAGTTCATACAAAAGATTGACAAAGCTTTGAAATGTTGCAACATCTTTATGAATGCAATAATTTCCAACGTTGAGAAATTGTATCCTTGCATTGCGACCACTTTAGATAAGGCAACTGATATGTGGTAACTTGCGTGCAGAAAGTATTTTTAATATACCATTGTTGTATTCATTATGATAAAAATAGGTATATCGACTGCTTTGACATGTGTAAAATTAACTATTATATATTTTAATAAACATATACTATAGCATTGCATGCCAAGTGATTTAAGGAGTTGTCTTACTACATCATAGTCTTGCAAACATACATACATGAATTGATTGTACTTACCGTCTACAAATAGCAAGGAGGCATATCGACATCGATAGTAATAGGTCCACATCACTTGCGCTTGGTGTCTCGCTCGTGCTGTTCGCAGTATATGTGACGAGCCGTTAGTTTGCATAAATATAGCTTCGATTACATTGTTCTTACTGTAGGGCTGCAGACCGCAGTGTCGGCACAATGATTGCTACGAAGAAATATATTATAACTTATTTTCTGTGGTAATGTCAAGTTATAACAGTTTTACTATTAACCTATTGAGTAGCAGAGGCGGCCACAATATTTTTTAAATTATGTATGTTATTTTAAGACTTGACTGATTAAATAGATGGGTGAGCAGCGATAGCTCAGTGGGGAGACCGACAGACTGCAATGCAGAGGGTCTCGGATTCGAACCCACGTCGCGCACCTCTGACTTTCGGAAGTTATATGACTTTACGAAATTATGTGCGTATTGATTGACAATTACCGCCTGCTCCGTGCCTCGGAGAGCACGTTAAGCCGTCGGTCCCGGCTGCCATGAACATCTATGGCAGTCGTTATTGGGGAAGTCGACACAAAAAATCCCACTGGGTCAAAGTGTCGCCGGTCTGTACTGACTGGAGAAATAGGTGGGTAATTATAGTGATGTTAGGTAGAGTAGATACCTGACATAACAGTTGCCAAATGCTTTTATATTGTTAAGATCATTGTGAAGCTTGTTGGATGCACCGAGACTTGCAGAGACAATGGTTCCAATTCTGTTGTCACAAAATTCTCTTATCTTAGCTAAAAATCTCTAAAATTTAGTCCTGTCAAACGACATTTTGTATTCTGAAATCGATAAAAGTGACAGGACTAAAATAAATTTTAGAGATTTTAGCTAAGATAAGAGAATTTTGTGACAACAGAATTGGCACCAATATCTACAATATTTAGAAATTTGTATGAGACGTTATTTGTAAAGTACGCGTCACAAAAAATGTACTTGCGCGTTAATTGTCTTTAACCCAGTAATTTATTTTTGTATTCCTATTGTTGTAGGGACCGGTCTGAACAGCGGCGTAGTCCTCCAGCGATTTCCTGAGATCAACTGGGACGACACTCCTTTCCACGACGGTATAGGATGGGTAAGTTGGTTGCCATTAATTCAATATTATTAGCCATAATTATTATATATTATAATATCTATGTTTCATTGACTTGATTTATTACCTAAAAGAAAATATAAAACTATGTAATAAAACTTGATTTGATAAAACATTGTGGTACCTATCTCTTATTATTTTATTAAAAGAGGATCTGAAATTATATCGATATTCACCAAAGGTCGACATTAATAACCAATCTAAACCAGATTAAAGAATACCAAATAAAAAATTAAATACAATTTTTAATTATTTAAAGAATTGTTCTATTTAGATTGATAAAAAATTTGGATCGTTTAACACCGCCACGACGAAATAATAAAACAGATAGTGTAATGAGTCACATGATTTCGTTATCATTAACATAATATTACGGATAATCGACATCTATAGTAGCAGAGATATAAAGATTATCCATAAATTTGTTGTCAAGTGTCACTTCCACATTTATTAAGATCGCGTTGTCCTCGTAAAACCATCTTACTTCTGTACATCGTTTCAACATAATGAACAAATATTATAATCTAGTCTGTAACAAACTTCATTTATTTATAGCTACAATGTTTTAGCAATTTCTGAGTGAATTTGACTCAGTCTACTTCGCGTCAAGTTTCAAATCTAACAGAGTTCTTGTTCCATGTGTACAGCAGACTACAGAGTCCTAGCACGACGTAGACGTGACTGCAGTTGCAGTACATTTGTTATATGGGCTTGCTCAAGTAGTTTCAAATCTAACTGGAGAACTAGTCTTTTAGTTGGGCTTTTAGCATCACCATCTTACTTGTACCTAAAACTAGTCCAAAGCACGCCCTCTAATAATCTTACGCAGACTTACGTCTATATCCCTGAAGGCGTAAGCAGAGTTTGGTTACGATTATATTTCGCTAGGTTATGATTTTAGGTACCACGTAATAAGGGGCACACCTATTGGCATCAATGGGGCACAGCTTCAGACTCTGCGCTGTTACTGAAAATTTTGTGGTACAGAATACCAGTTATATTGCTACAGTGCTTACAGTATGATTCTAGGGACATGCATCCCGGGAACGATTTTGAACCGAGTCTCGAGTACGAATCCGAGACATCATGCTAACGATGCGCCACTGAGGCAATTTTAAGTATTTTGATTGATTGTGTAGTCCAAAATCTTTTAATACTCTTAGCAAATATACATGCGAGATATAAATTGATAATATTTTTATACATCAATGTGCACTACAAATAAAACTCACGAAAAATTCTACAATGGAAGCTGTTGTCTAGATTTTTAACATATAACGTCGCTAATAAGCGTGTCAGTCGGACGAAATTCTTGTCTCCGAAATGTTAGCAGGTGAAACGCAGTAGCGTTATTTTATGAATGTATGTTATATTTTTAAATAGCTAGTAATGTCTGTCTAGTGTTGTTGAATTAGTTACTTCAAATGTATGTATTGCTAAATTGCTATTTATGATTCTGTTTTTACAAAAAATCCTTCTTAAACATTGAAACAAAATAGTATTTTTGTAGAATTCCATTACTTGACTTTTGCTGTTTTGTGATAATCTTAATGAGCTGCTATTTTTTTAATTTATTCTCGTGGCAAGTAAGTTAAGTGGTAACACAGCCATTACTTATAATGTCAGAATTGGCAGTTGTAGTTGTGCAATCCCCATCCTAGATGGGATAAAAAGTATATGCAATATTGGCACGTGAGTCTGCGCATCTCTCACTTAACGGCCGAGTCTACTGACATTACTAGCATACAACACACTTATAATATACAATCCCTGTAAGATAAGGAAGGAATGTTTGATGATGAATTATGCATTTATGTCTGTTGCGTTTTTATATGATAATCGCTCGCGTAACAGATAATGCATTGTGTCACCTATAATAAACACCAACGTAACAAGAATTACAGTTTATATTCGCCTAGTAGACAAAAATCAGAACCTCGCATAACGTTTTTTGATAGAAATATAAATAAATCTTCTTGATTCGAGCAGCGAACCTATAGTTCACGACGAGGTTAAGTATTAGTGGGTTAAGGTCAATAGTGCAATGACTGGGATTGCATCGATTGTAACCTACCGTCTGCCGACTTCATTCTATCATTGTCTATGTAAATTGTACCATTTAACTATCATCCTATCTATATGCTCTATATTTATGTAAAATATAGTACTAGATAACTACAGTCTGCAACGTTGACGCAGTAGTCTTGAATGTTGTAATATGAGTTCTCGGGTTCAGTAAGCGCCAGAATTAGCTGAATATTAAACAAATTCGTGGCAATATTTTATAAATGAAAATATACTAATTATTGCTCTGTACTCTATAGTAATAAATTTTTATTAAATCAGCGCGCTGTTGTGATTAAATCACCATATTTAAGTATGAGGCAGCATTTTGAAATCCCGGGCATATATACCTATCGCCTTACGTCGCTGACTTTATCATTCCCGGGTTGGGGTAAAGTGGTATTAGGTTTTCCCCTATTTGGCCTATAGGCGAAAATTGGCTCAACCTCTATGGCGTGTAACTTAAAACAATAGCAGACGTATTAAAAAACTACACACGCATTTCACCAAGTATGGTTTAAGGACTCAAGTAAGAAGTGGCGAACCTATTGCCATTTACTGGGTACAATTCCAGACTCCGTGCAGCTAGTGAGAATTTCTTGAGTTTGCCCGGCTCGGGATTCGAAACCGAGATTTCATACATAACAGTCGTATTAACTGCCGTTGCGTCACCAAGGCAAGGCATATTAAATTGAAATATGAGCTGTACTACGCTCCTTCGTTTGGGATCAGTATTTTTTTCTGGATAATAGATACACCCTATGTCGATTTTTGTACTCTTAACGAGTAAGCGGAATTTCATAACGATCGGTCGAGTAGTTAAAGCATAAAAGCGTAACAAACAAACGGACTCATATAGCAATTTATAATA
The DNA here is from genome assembly GCA_963675205.1 of Catocala nupta. Lineage (NCBI taxonomy): Eukaryota > Metazoa > Arthropoda > Insecta > Lepidoptera > Erebidae > Catocala > Catocala nupta. The sequence continues at coordinate 22,094,259 of OY776094.1, read as the reverse complement.
TTAGGAAAGATTTACGTGAAAATTAGCTAAAGTTGCCCTCACTCTACGATATAGTTCGCGAGTAATAAGCGTTGTCTATGTTTACGTACATAATCATAATTATCAATTATTTGCACAAAGGTAAACATGAGTTCATTAACTAACCATTAGAAGCAGGTCAATGTGTTTAGATATAATGTTATCAACCTGTATGTGACTATATTCATTATGTGTGCATTTTAACATTATTAATCAATTCGTATTTATTCCTTATCACCACGTATTTAAAACAAAATGCACGTGGGTTGATTATGTTAACCAATTCTTGCACTAACTACGTCCATGGTTCTAAAAAAGTGCAAGTACTGTTCATTTTCTATATAAAATGTCACTTTAAAATTAAGTAGCGCTTCGGAATGTCAAAGTCATGCTATTCCTTTCTCTGTTCGGGTTAGATCATTCTCAGTAGCACCTGAAAGTGGTCGGCATACGGCAATAATATTCGTCTACTATTACGAAGTATTTAAATCATAATTGTATGATGGGTGTAATACATTGCTGCCTGTCTTTCGAAGATATATTGGCATGAACCTATGTATGTTCTGGTCCTACCTGGGAATTCAAAGTTACCATTGGAACCTGTGATGACGTCATTCGACCTTGTAGAGATTAGCGAAGTCGTGAAAACAATATTCTTCCTTGTTGTTACGGCATATGAATAATATTCTATTTTAACTGTACCTCGCTAGTGAAGTGTTTCATTAAAAGAGTATTATTAAATGTCATTCTCACCAGTGCTTTACCTGATAAATCAATCTTAATGTACTTACATACTTGTTTCGACAATATTTCTTTTAGTTTTATATTTTCTGCAATAGGTATATAGTGTAACGGCTGCATACACAGCTTCCACATATAAGTTGTAAAATACTGCAATTATAACATAATGGCAATTTAAGAGTGGCCTTTAGTTTTTACAAGTCAAATTTCAGGATGGTTAAGGATAAGTTCAACCCTTTCCCTAAACTTAGATACCTACTACCATAAATGCAAATTCAGTAAAATACCTGACCAATAAAATAAACCTTGCGTTCATAAGTGTTATTTTCACTTTGTTATGCATAAATTTGAATGAAAATAAAATGAAAATAAGTTCAAACACACCAAAATGATTTTGTACTAATTAGGGCAATATTCATAATATATATTTTTAGTTTTTAGTTATTACATTGAACTTTTAATATGTTGTTATCATATTTAATGTAGTAGACATAAAGCTTAGTGACTGCATCATTCAGCTGTTAGTGTAATAAATATTTCAAATATAAAGTCCCTTATCTTTCTGATTTGCCAAAGGCTACAATTCTTTCCATCACAATCATAGCACTTAACGTCAAATGGTCTAGACATAGCAAAAACCCTTTTCCAACAAATGTACCTAATAAAACAATCAATCCTTTTGCCTTCGAACTTTTCCATTTCTGCAAATAGGAGTCGACCATTACACGGTGGCCGAAGTGAGAGAGTAACGATCCGTTCTTGGAAAAGGCACGAGAAAACTCGTGCCGCCCGCTCGCGACTGTTAGTGCTTTTACATCGAAAAACTCTTTTACTCCCCAATAAAGTTTAATTTGGAAGAATTGTAAAATTACCAGAAAGTAAAAAGGGTCTGGCGTTCTTTTGTGTATCGGAGTCGTCGAAGATCAATTGAATTATTTAATTCTATTGGAATTGATTCGAGTTTAAAATTGTTGGGTTGTGAAATAAAACGATTCTTTTTCATGTTGTTCAGTATGCCTTGGAGGTCGTAAATAAATATAAAGCGATGTTTGATGTCCTTTCCATCTTAGAAATATTACACTAATACTTAGTGAACATAAACTAATGCCGAACCTCAGATTACTTTGATTCTTACTGAACGAACAAATTAAAAAACCCAAGTAATGCAAGTTATGTGCTATACATAACTTGCATTACATGCAGCGTTTTTTTATACTAGAATCACCATTAAGTACGAGATATATATATAATGTAAGATCGATATAATCCTACTTATATTATAAATAAGTGTAAAAATTGCGATACTTGGATATTTTTTTATTAAATCACGCAGAAATGATTGAATTGATTTGGACAAAACTAAGCCCTCTAACACATATTCGATAAAAGCTGGATGATCAGCAACGATAACTATATACCATAAAGGTTGGAAAATATAAAGAGCTGGACTTTGTCCGCTAAAACGTAAGCCTAATGATACCTTTCATACAAAGTAGTGCAAGGCCGATGTGTTATTTATTTGATATGCTGTTCACTGGTTGCTTTGATACAGGCTATTAAATTAGAGTTGATAGAGACTATTGAAATAGAAGGCTACTTTTATATACATATTGAAGAATATAAGCTTTAGCAAACGACTCGCAATCCGTGTCTACGGATAGTGATTTTTGACCCCATGACACAGAACAAAGGGCAGAAGCTCTTTGTTTTGTTCTTATAGTAAGTCGATAGACTTATTGCTCGGATGGGCAGTAGTTACCGTGGTTTATGAACTTTTACCACATTGGTATTTTACTTCTTCAGGAGCTCCAACAACTTATCTCACCACATGTGCAAAACGCAAGGTTAATTGGTTGCAATCTTTTGTCGAACTGGCAGTTTTAATTCGGATTAGAACTGCCAGTTCGATTGAGCTGTCCTGATTATAAGGCATGTCGTTGCATCTACCATCTTCTCCAAAAATAATGATAACCATTGGTAGTATGGGCTTTTCTTTAATAAGTAACGTGCACCGTCACAGTGCAGCTATGTCGAAATTTCATCCACGAAATATATGTCGGACGTGCTTTGGCACTATTGCAATTATACTTGGCCAGAATTGTACCCTGGTATTATATATATAGAAGTATTCAGTTTGTTAGAAGACTGCATTGTCGGTTCAATGATGTAAGCGCAAGATCTGAGCGAATTATTTCAATTTTAAATACTAGTTCTTAATTTTAAATTTTAGAGTATTCTACACCTAACGGGAGATCTGCTAAACTAGAATTTTTTTAGGATGCTGCTTATGTGATTATAAAGTTATTTAACTTCTTAACTTAACCATAATGCTAATAGCATTGTGTCTGCACGCTGGAGGCCGTATGCCAATGGATGATTTGAATCGTATCATTTAAATAACCTGCTTAAGTATTTCTATTAGTAGGGTAGGTGACAATAAGGTCACTAACTTGTAGTTAAAACGTAGGTCTAAAACTTACTTCACGTCATATGTATGTGATGCCACTCTGCATTTTCCACCGTAGCTGAAGTGAGCTTTTGTATAAAACATTACATTACATTTATCATTACATTACACTCAATAAAGATCAGGTTCTCGTATTATAATTAGCCGCATCAATTTGTATGAAGCTGTACGTATTGATTAAACAAACATGGTTAATCGGAACCCATTTCAACGTTGAACGTATGCATGATTATACGAAGAGATTAGTACTCAGAAGTAGGCCTGCCATCGGTTTTAAGTTATTTGTAGTAGGTACTTATGCGTTAACAACTATAGTATAGACTTTAAAGGTCTTGTTAAGGAGCAGTTAATGTGTGTAAATTCTAGGAATAAACAATGGGATTATAGTAACCTTTCATCAAATCACACGTCAGAAATATCCCTCTTACCAAATATCAGTCGTAACTTGTTTATTTCATAAGAAAATACACTTAGCGGCACGGAATGTGGCCCAAATATAATTCAGTCTGAAACCAGTTTATTTAGGGCTACAAATTAAAATTATTTATTGAAATTTAATAGAAACAGTATTATTATTGACACAAACCAAAAAAAACAGGAAATAATACGTTAGTACATTAACCGCGTTACTTTATTGGGACACTTAGAAAACAAGTGAGTTGAAATTTGATTTTAAAATTATTGCGTTTTATGCATAATTTCTTTTTGTTGTAAATTAATATATAGCTTATTGTAGTTCTTTGAGGTAGAACACAATGTCGATGAATCCTGTACAGACTGCTAAAACTGTATTTCTTAGGAGTTAAGTGTTTACTCGCTAAAACTTTAAATGTACGTCATACAACTTAAAGATACTCGCTTTAAAGGTACAAAATCACTGATTCCTACACGAAAAGATCAGGAAGCGGCGGCTTTAGATATTCTTCAGTATGCAATTATTTGGTTTGGCAATTTTGAGAAATCGCTTTATACTTATACTGCGGTGAAGATACGACAGCATCGTTGAACAGCAAAATGAGTCGGCGTAAATGAGCGTACAGACAAAAAAAATGGAGCAACGATACATGTATGCTAAAAGACCAGCTCGAGGCTCAGAACACTCCAGGCAACATCACGTAGCTTGACTATAATTTGCCAAAATATAGTCAATTTCAACATATGAGCAATGTAGTAAATATCTGTATACGATTGAATGCAGAATAGCCTTTAGGGCTTTAAACAGCAGTGAGTGTGTGCAGAAAAAGCATGGTCAGCGGTTTTTCCAACAAAAACCCGTCAAACCGTGAATTTCCATAGTGGGTCTTTCATGGTTTGGGCAAGACGAGTTCAGATGCTCGTACAGAGTTAGTCAGGGTTAAGGGTTAACTAATGCCAGTTCGATATACTGAAGACATCCTTCAGAAACATGTTTAGCATATCAGGTGTTCATCAAAAGCAAGAAACCACTTTTATTACAAGACAATACCCGACGACACACAGCTCGTTCCGTAGATAAGTACATTTCGGATGTCAAAATGCGGCAATTTTAGTAGCCAGCAAGAAGTACTGGAATAAATACCACTGAGTATGTCTGGAATATACTTAAGAGGAATGTTAGACTAACTGCTAGCTCGCCGCAGGACATCCATGAATTAAAAACCGTATTGGGAGCTTTTAATCTCAACCGAGCAAGAAATTTCTCAAATAGATATTTAAAAATATGGTTCAGGTAATGTCTAATCGCATGCAGGCGATTATCAAAGTCAGAGGTAAAAATACTGGTAATTTATATAAAACTTTTCTTATTACTATTTGGTAGGTAAGCCTTTTCTACGAGTACCTACTATATCTAATTATTTTGCAAAATCCGTCTCAACTTTAAAAAAAAATATAGAATACTAGATTTACTCGGCTTAGGCTTCACTCGCGTAAAAGTAGGTTAAGTTTGAGTAAAAGCACTTTTTCTGGATGAAACGTACCCTATATCGTTTTCTGTTTTCTTGACAACGTATATGCGCGATTTCATGATTATCGGTCGAGTAGTTAAAGCGTGAAAGCATAACAAACAAACAAACAAACTCACATTCGCATTTATAATATCAGTTAGGATAGGATTAAAAAGTTAGGATTTCGTCACCTCAGTCACAAGAGACGTTAGATACGCGATATTTATCGGCCTAATATAATTTATCAAGTTTATATTCTTATTTAAAGACCGGCTAAGCTAATTCATAGCAGCAAGTGTAAAAGGGGCAGATGAAAAATAAATAATTAATTTGATGAAAACGGCAAGTCAGTTTAGTATAATGTGAGTTAGTAAAAAGCTAAACTACGAATACCCTCGCGCGTGAGCAATACAATACAGTCAATTCATTTGGAAAAGGTGTGTCAAGCTAAATGCGACTAATTTGATGCAATCTATTTAGTAGAATTTTAGACGTTATTAAATGTTGCGACTAGAGGAAAATTTAATTAGCCAACTTCTATAGAAAACTCATGGCAAGTGTACTAAACGTCCGGGCGTCCTATCCAATAACTCGAGATAACGAACGGCATTTGACAGTGAAAGGACCGAAACTACTCCAATAACTGGAGACGCCTCGAATGAATAGGGTCACGTCTAAAACATTGATACTTCGGTGGCATTTGTGCCCGAAAGGTTACAAGGACACCGAGTTATACAGGCCGGCAATATGATAAGGAGAACGTGTAGACTAACTTAAATTGTTATTGCTCACGTTGATTAATCTATTTTAGTAATAACTAGAGGTAAAACGAGCAGCTCATAAAATGTATTATGACCATAAAAAATTTATATATCCAGTATACTAGCACTGTTATCTAGATAAATGTCATGTAGGCTTTTAAAATCCTAACTAACTTTTTAAAAGGCTGGCAACGCACTTGTAACTCCTCAGGTGTTGCGGGTGTCCATGGGTGGCGGTAATCGCTTACCATCAGACGACCCGTTTGATCGTTTGCCCCCAAATACATAAAAAAAAAAACTTAATAATTGTTACGCTGTGAAGCCTTTAGTTTTTCGATAGACATAGAAAAGACCATAGGGTACTTTGCATCTAGAAAAAAAGTACTGTTCCTAAAGGATCTATTCCTTTAGGAACGGTACTTTAACTTTTTAATTTATTCATAAAATCTACATTATATGTAACGGGTGTTAACGCGATCATGCATAATGTTTACCCTTTTTTATGCTTGTCGTTTCGACCAGGTTACACTGGCCGTGGTCACAAGCTGTGGCAGCTTTTGACCACGGCCGGTGGTAAACATTATCCATGATCATGATCACTACATATTATATATTATATATCATGCAACGCGAAACTTTAAAAGTTATTAAAATCTACATTATCGCGAGCGGAGCTACGGGCGAAATATAGTATAATAATAATAATATCAGCTCTGTATTAAACTATCCCACTGCTGGGCACGGGCCTCTTCTCACTGTGAGAAGGGTTAGGCCATAGTCCACCACGCTGGCCTAGTGCGGGTTGGCAGACTTCACATGTCATCGAGAACATTATGGAGAACTCTCAACATGCAGGTATCCTCACGATGTTTTCGTTCACCGTTAAAGCAGGCGATAATTAACTATTTAATACGCATATAACTTCGAAAAGTCAGAGATACGCGCCTTGGGTTCGAACTCGAGACCTCTGCGTGGCAGTTCAACGGTTTCCCACTAGGCTATAATTTAAGTTTATAATTTTAGAGTTTATCTCTTTTATGGACATAGAATTTTATATTTCTAAGTTACTGGTGTGATACGCTGACTCACAGCACTGACCCGTGTCTTTGCTCACATTTGAGTAGTAGAGCCTCGCTGATTTCAACATGAATGGGCCGGCTCGACCGGGAAAGGACTACCCTCTCAAAGAATATCGACGTGAAATAGCAGTATTCCTACTGTTGTGTTTCGTTCGGTGAGTGAGAGTGTCGGAGGCCCAATCACCCTCTTTCCCCTTCGCGCTCCTTTTCCTTCCCACTTCTTTTTTCTCTTCTTCCTTTCCTAAAGGGTCGGCAACGCGCAAGTGATGCCTCTGGTGTTGCAGGCGTCTATAGGCTACGGTGACCACTTACCATCAGGTGGGCCGTAAGTTTGTTTGCCTCATTAGTAGCATAAAAAAAAAATCCTTTAAAATATCTTGTTCTACGCCTGTGTCCTTCCCCATAATTCAAGCTTTTTAATACCAATTTATATAAAAATAGTTTGCGTGGTCAAAATTAAACTCGTGCGAAGTGATCTGATTGGTTAATTCCGTCAACTAATCTCAGCAGTTGACATGCGATTGACCGTCTACTAACAAATATTTGTGTTTTAAAAACAAGGTGTTTAACGTGAACATATTAGTTTATATTTGTTTGAATCGTATAGGTTTATGGTTGTTCCATATTTACCTGGTATTTAACATGATCTATTGAATTTTATGTTGTACTGAACTAATTATTCTCTTTTTTACCAGTTTTGCCAGCCGCAAGGATGGGCGTTGTCTACGGAGCGGACGGAGCCGCGGTTCTACGTCTCCGTCCTGACAGACGTGGACGCGAACAGACACTACTGTGCCTGCCTGTGCTTCAACGAGACAGTTGCCATCACACCCACCAAACCAGCCGACGAGGTGAGTTCACCAGATAATTCCAGCAATCAAAAATATATACCTAGTAATGTAGGTACTCGCTGGACATGCATTACTACATTACTTATTAATGGCATTACGCTGAAAAACCTCGTTTTGTATGAAATAGGTTATTTATACTCCATTTTGCTAAATCTAATATGCAACGGACGACCTGCGTTCGTAATCGATTTTACGATATCGATATAGGCCACTGCAGTAACAGTTTATACTCGAATATATTGCGATGAACGACTTTCACTGCAGAGCTTTATTTAATATTGAACCTTCAGAAAATGTCAAATATATCATTGAATATTTGGCATATAATTTGCATCACCAGAATTCGTTTCTGTAAAACTTTGCTGTCAACTAAAAATGTTTAGTTCATAGTTTTTATAAACAGCTCCTTCAAAACTAATAAATAAATTTATTGAATTAGTAAATTATGAATCTCAGAATACATTCTTCTAAAGATTTTTCATTTGACGTGCGTTAAGCTGGATGCTAACAAGATATACTTATTATATTAAGAGGGTTCGCGCCCAGAACAATAATGTAATCTATCGCTATAAATCAGGCATATCCCCTGTCTATCTATTTGGCATTGACCCAATCTGTGCCTAGTGCAGCCTACGTTAATATCACGGTATCTGAGCGACCGAGTGACATTGTTGCACGCCAACGCATAGACTTCCGTTCAGATACTGACTAAAATACCTATTGTTATGTATTTTAGGATATAGTTTCAGTAAACCTGAGATTAGCGTTAAGTAGATTTTATGTTATCCTAACTACTACTAAAATCCGAATATGAGTTTATTTGTTACGCTCTCACGCCTAAATTACTCGAGATATCAACATTACACATGTGTACAGAATAGGACATACGGTACCTTTCATCCAGAAAAAACGACAGCTTCTTTACTAGGTTATATGTGTCAACCAATTTAATTCTTCTTCAAACACCCATTTAATGCCTTTTACTACGACAAAGAACAAATATTTATGTATAACAATGTTTTATGCAATAGGTATCTAATGGAAGTTAAAGTGGTCATGTTAGAATATAAACACAGTGTTTGTATTCTAAGACTTGATTGTTGACTGCAGAAATCACAACCATAACGTTACTTTTATACCGGATTGAAGTAAAATCACTCATCGCACTAGCAGTACACAGGCAAATATTCTAGCTCATACACCATCTATTCAACTTCTGGCAACTGTTACTAAGCACTTCTAGTAACGTCTACCCCACATTGGTCGAGTACGCACAATTTATGGGTTTGCTTTCTTTGAATGTGGTCTCTGTTTATTTTTATGGTTCGCTTCCGGCGTTTGTTTTGCTCGGCTTGAAGTTTAACTTATATAGTGACAGCTTTACTGCCACGCGGTTACGTTAATTACTCTACTGTACTGGACTTGGGGCTATTAGTGCGAGGATCTTATTTGGGGTAGGTCTGAAAGATTGGTTCGTTTTGACGAATTATTTTTGATTTGTTTCGTATTTAAAAGCTACTTCCTTCGGCAAAGTCGTGAAAGTGCAATCGGTCGACATTTAAAATAATTTTATGAAGAACTGGTTTAAAGCTGCCTGAGGGTCATGGGACATAAGTTTAAACTTATGTTTGTGCGTTCATAATATCCTGGGTTGAGCAAAGTGTTATTGGGTTAAAAAATAAATCTGTAAATAAATTCTTCGGAGCAGCAAGGAATCAAGGCATTTTGCTTCCTATTTTGCAGAAACTAAAACCGTCGCTGGCGAAATGTTGATCTAATATATTTATGCTTATCCCTATGTGGTTATAGCCATATAGACATAAGTGTGCAAATGTAAGGCACATTTCATAACAAATCTGGCGATATGTGAGCGAAATACACCTCTGCCCAACCCTTATAGGGTCTTAAGCCTTTATGAGTTTTATATAAAAACCTGAGAGTCGTTGTAAAACAAGTGAACAAAGGTAAACAATATTTTCGAACATTTATAATAAAGGCTCAAACATTGCTGTCTCATCCTGAGAGTAACTAGAATGCCCCGTGTAAAGTGAAACACATGTGAAATATACTTATGTATATTTGTTTTCATCTCGACGGTTAGAGCAAAGGGAAAATCACTTAGCAATTTTTCCTGAGTCATCTGTTTAGGACGTTTTTGATCAACAACGTGAAAGGTCGATATATGAACTTTTCTACTTAGTTATCATACTTAGTTATCTAATAAACAGTTTGCAGTCCAAGTACCGTTAATCCAGTACATTATATAAAATAATAAAGTGAAACAAGGAGACAAGTGCGAAGTGCGAACAGTGTCGGGTTGCTGTTGACGCGCTGCGGTTAACCGAACACTGCTATAATGCGATGTTTCTGCTTTATACCTCGACTGCGTCTGTGTTATACGAGCACGAGAGTAAAATACGATACACTGGCTCTTGATTATCTCGAAACCTCTGTGATACTTGCCCATTTTGTGTATCGTTGCAAAGGTCAATTTTATAGAAGTCATCAGTCAAACTATATGTATACTGTATTGAAAATGTCCAGTAAAATAAGATACATATTCATGCTTATTATAAAAATGGATGTGTCTAGTGTTGCGCTCTTTATGGTAACGGTACGAATAAGCCGGCTCACCCAGGACTGTCGCTCCCCCTTACAGGAAACCAGTGTAAGAGTAACAGGACAGTTACACCGTTCCACCCGATACCTATGCCAATCTTACCCTTTCAACTAATGCTTAATTTATTTTCTCTATAGTTATCAAGTGACACTCTTAAAGTAACGATAGGCTACAAATACTGTTTACCATCAAGATTGTCGTAGCCTTGCTTGATACTTTTGCTGTACAACAAATATTACTTATCATAACATAAAATAGGTAATCGACATGTGTATATGCTCGTGCACTTTGTTACCAATATCAATATCTGTAAAGTCCCTCGCATTACAATTATTATTCCTAGTACATTGCAAGTTAATACTTGTATAAGTAGGTTAAATTATTTACACAGCTATTGAACGAGCCAGTTACTGTTATACACGAACTTAGATAGCGTCTAAATAACCTGTCCGCGCTGAATTCTGACAGGTGAATTAAGCTTGTTCCAATTCTGGGCCGTGGGCTGGATTTAACCAATACGTTTAGAACCTAGTATGACTTAGTAATGTTATTATGTTTGTATATTACCACATTGGAATGTTGTTTGTCATTTTGTGGTGTACTTTAATGAGGGCAGACTACTAGCAGGATTCATTGCTATTATATTGACTACTTCTCCTCATCGTAGTCTTGACTTTGAGTAGAATGCAAATATATTATTGTTACGTGCTGGGTTCGAGGGATAAGAATGAAAACAATATTACCGATTAAAACACGTTTTATTCTAGCACAGAAATAAATTTAAAATACAACAGACACTATACTTTACTTTTCCACTGTAATTGCTTCAAACTCCGTAGTATTTTCGCTTCCGTTCGCTTCGATGAATACTTGTCCGCTTACGATTGTAAACTCACTCGGCGAGCGCTGGCCTTTCCCTTTTATACGCGGTTAAAGCGTTTCCAGAGTTCTCTAGAATCGTCATACCCGGTATGTAAACAATGCAAAGATTCGAGAATGTGCCAGCGTTCTCTCTACTCTACTCGTACCGACGAATCTACGTAGTTCCGTAAGTATTCAATAGATGGCGCTGTAATGAATTATTAGACGGAACTGCCAAGTCTTCCTGACAATGCCGAGAGATAGCACTGGGTGTAACATAATTAAGAAATTGTGATCGCGTTTCTAATCTAACCAAAATCGTCCAAAAATCATGTTGCCACGTAGAAAATGAGTCATCTGATCTCTGCAAAATGCATAAAGATATACCAGAGCTCTTTTAATACTACCAAAGTGACTAATAGACATAGGACTCGGGCGGTTTGTGTATGAGTGCTTTTAGTACCAAGTCATGACACGTCTGTAGTCGGATCCTTTAAAAATGGAGTCGTTGTGCTGTCAGCGTAAAGGACTACGCTGACGCTGGTCCTTTGCTGAAATCACACTGTCTTAAAGATGCCTGGAGTTCTACTGACCACAAATATGCTGTGTGCTGATATTTCTGCAGGTTATTCGAGTGAAATCCCTGTTTTAAACGAAAATGCTGCTGTGACTTAGCTAATCAGAATAATTGAAAATACTGACTCCTCTTATCTACAATATAATGATAGTAATTTAGAATACCGGTATATAAATCAAAATACGTAAACATATAAAGCGAATCTGAAAATACTGTGTACTAACTGGCTATTATATCACAAAAGCATGACGCTTGTTCATTTATTATATATTACACACAAGTTAAATACCAAACAAAGAAAAACGTTATATTGTATTCAAAACATAATTGTTTTACGCAACGACCAAAACAATTCAAAAATACATCGTACAAGAATCCGCCAATAATCTTACTCATCGCGATAACGATCCTAATTGCTTCCCTGTATCACTCATGGCAATGTAGACCTTGGACATCTTGTAATAGAGGTTAAATTAGTGATTCAGTAATTAATGACAGCGGTGTGGATCCCATTCTAGTCACGGCGCGCAATCTGCTGGTAAATGGGACTGATGGTTTCGTGAATTACCTTTGTGTAGTTACCTGATCGACTATGCAGGCATTCGTGTACGATGAAGCAGTATTTATTAGTTCGTATCTTCATTAATGTGTTAATTAGAGTATCTATAGTATTCATAGGAAATAATAAAGTTATTAACAAATTAAGGTGCTCAAAAAAACGGGTGTATTGGCGGGCAGATATGCAGATGCAGGTCGCACCGTCAATAAGGAACAGGCTTGCAATATGCTGTAAAATTGGTGGATAGAACAGGGATGAGGCCGGCATTGGGAAGTAACACCTTTTTATAGGAAACCGTCGTAAGGGTTATCATACCTACTTTCCCATTTCTTGGTTAAAGATATGATATATTTATTTTTGCTTCCCTAGGATAGGCAACGCGCTTGGTACCCCTGGTACTGTAAGCGGTCATAGACTACGATAACCGCTTACGATCAGATGGGTCGATTCATGATTACCACATTTGATACTTAACTTAAAATAGGAAAAGATTGTACAATTTTTTAGAAGTCATCCTGCCATAAATTAGTCATTACTAGTTTATATTTTTACGGCATTTAAGTAGGTCTAATTAACATGTTTTCGTAGAAGTGACTAAGAATATATTTAATAGGCATTAATACTGTTATTGTTGTTGACCCAACTGATGATAATTTTCATCACATAAGAGTAATAAGATATATCAACTGTTTTTTTTAGTATTGCATGAGTGTTGAGAAATGTCAAATAGGAAGTTGCAGTATAAATAGAAACACAATATATGTAATATGTATTTTAAACAGGCTACCGGTGACTTCGTTAGCTTGCCTTAAAATATCGTCTGGTAAGAGGACTTAGATTCGTTGGTTATATTATATCCCTAACCTATTTTTACACCAGCTTTTAAACTATGTTTAAACCAAAATTCACTAAAATCGACCCCACAGTTTTGCCGTGAAGACAAAACAAACAGACGAAGTTATAATAGAAATGTTTTACATTCTTAGGTCGAAATCCATCTTGTTTCAGTATGTGATTATAGGATAGCACATTTTGTTATGAACTTATGACATACATAAATCTTTTGGACAGTTTTTCACGGACGCCCGCATTTCCTATATTGCTTTCCTTATTGGGTAGTAAAACGCCGCAAGAGATTCACATATATCTATACTTGAAAATCATATGAAAATGTTAGCGAATCCATTTCCGTCACGGGAATCAGGTTTATTTGCTGCTTGTACATATAAGGGGATGTATGCTTTCGTACGTTCAAGGAGTAGATGAGATTTTCATTTGATTTTGTGTAGCTTACGACGTGCTTTGGCGAGTAGTTGATATAACTATTTTACAATCATTCCATACAGTTTACATTCTTAAAACTTCTATATGATTATGATTTAGCTTGTGTAAAGTAAGAATTTATATATTTATACGTAAAACCTCAGACTAGACGAACAGGCATGCTAAAATAGAACTAAGTTGTACATATTTCTCGCATGTCAAATGGGCCAAAGTCACAACCCAAAGGTTTCCTAAGATGGCAAGCGACATCGCGGCAGGCTTAGACGAAGATGACTTTAATAAAGATTGGTCCTTAATAGCTCTAGATAGAAGAGAGAGAGTTGGAAGGTTAGTAGTGAGAGAAAAAGTTATTAAGCCCAGCTTACTAACACATGTCAGCTCGGCAGTTTGTATTGTTGCCTTGTCAACTAAGTTTCCCGATTTCGTCAAGCGTAGCCGCTCTCCTTTCATTGCATGCATAATTGTCTTACAGCGAAACATACGTCATCTACCTTATATTTAGAAATAATTATAAATATAAACAAAACTTAGGACATAATACTGCTCAAATTCAAATACCCACCCAGTTTATTCAGTTATACCTTAACATACTATGAATACTATTATCATTTGTTAGTACGAACTTTGTGTTCATGATTGATACAATTAAATAATTATATACATTTCTTGATCACATGTGCGTGAAGCAACAATGACTCATAATATAGTAGTGTTTTTAATTTACTTTTAATGAAAGTAAGAGTCAGTGTATCTTTTTATAAATTAAACGACTTAGTATTCTAATAGAAAGCGGTTAAATCAACCATAAATCATTGTCGTGACTAAATCCAATTACTGGACATTGAAAAATCATTACTATAGGTACGTTCCTACACGACACAACCCTCGTCATGGGATCGCCATGAGTTAAATTAAAAAGCTCGGACAAAACCCTACGATTAAAAGGAAATAACCCAATAAGGCTGAATATCAAAGAATTCGGACATGAGTCTGAAAAGCTTATTGTCGTTTGACAACCCTATTCATGTGCAAGTATGGCTGACTGCACCGAGTCATCCATGTTTATTATTATTAAAGTTTATTAAACAGTGGCGTTATTAAGTGGCAATTTGTTCTGCAAGTCAAAATGTTGTTCACGATTATGATTTGTCAAGTTGCAGCGTGAGTAATGTGGTATGCAGCGCAGTATTCAGACGAGTGATTGATTTTTCCGTACGTAATTGGTATTGCTCTGGCAGAAGAAAGATAAGATAAAATATTCTATTAGTGACCAATTGATATTAGTTTACATCAACATATGAAAATATGTAAGTAGGAAGGGCGGCTTTATTATTTTATATCTTCTTCTATTAATTAGGATATTTTTAAACGATTCACCGTGCGATTATAGTTGTGATTATATTTTGTAAAATAAAATGGTTAACCCAGAGCTTAGTTTTGTTATAACTTCTTTTCGCAATTCTAGCGCACTGCAAGTTTGCTCTGTGCAAATTCGTCTGTATACTTTTAATGTAGCTTAATCATTGATTGAGCTTAGAACGATCAAATAACCTACATATCTAATTTTTAAGTCGGTGTTATGACGGAGCTATTTATCGAAATTCAGTTTTTATGAAATGCTTTATCGATTCCTCATGCGCTACAAAAGATATCAACTTGTCGATACAAAATATTTATTTACCACTTTCTCCCTTTTATTTACCAAGAACTCCTTGAATATGTAAGTTGGATGTGTCATCGACCCCTGTCAATATTAACTTTTTTAAATTACCTGTAGCGCAGCAGGTAGGCGAATTTGACACCCCAAACCGTTTCCGGCACCCGTGGGAGAGAATTTGACGAGTTAAATATTTGAAGTTATTACAACAAGAAATGTAAGACGCAAGATACAATTTGTTACGTGCACAGCTGAGATAACTTGCAGGGACACCAAAAGTTAGACGTGATCGCGATCCAGGCGGTAATTCGTGACGGATGGAGCGTGTAGCGGGGCGTTTTAGCACTGGATTAATCTTCGATCCTAGGGGATTATGTATATGAGTAATTATTATTTATGAGTAGTACATTCCATTTATAAAATTCGAGTGATTTAATGAATGCAGTTTAATTTAATATTGACATGATTTCTGAATCGATTGACATCATGTCAATATTTCTATCAATATTATTCGTCAATATTAAATAAAACGTATATATTTAAACTGATCATTATACATCCTGTAGGGCACAGCAAAGTAGGAGAGAGGAATATAAACTGACACAGCCAAATCAATTTATTTATATTTTGTATAATTATTCCTAATTTGGACTTCTTTGTCGTTAGTATTGCTTTGTATGTAAATACTTATATTTACAAGGACACTGTTAATTCTGCATCGTTAGCGTTTAAAGACCAAAAAACAATACTGCTTTAAAAAATTTCGTTTCGTTATTATGGCGAATTAGGTTGCTTTCCCTAAAAACGGTACAACGCTCCGCAGTGTTTTCCTACCGTCTCAGATCGATGCCTTAAAGATATTCAAGACGGGTCGAGTTTACAACCCAACTCAAGTTTTGACGAAAAGTAAATAACTCCAGGAGCTCGTTGAAAAAAAGACAACTTATTATTCATCACGTTTATGGAAAAGTTAGCCGGAATTTTGGAATACTTGTTTGTTTCCAAAAGAATATGATAATGAATTAGACATAAAAATGAAATCATACAAGTCACTGATATATTCATGTTTTTATTATACATATATTTCATGTTTTTTGGCATCTGGTCCTAGTTTCGATACACGGGTTTGGTAGTATAACTGGTATATTCTTTCTATAAATTCGCAGCATCAAAATGCAATCTCGACCTGTATGTATATGTCAACAGGTACGCCGTTTATTACATGAGACTTAAAGGAAGCTGGTTAAATGTAGATGTCATATACGGCTGCCTAATTTTACATGACATGAACGCGATGTATAGGCGTGTGACACTATGCTAAGTAAAATAAAAGTTCTTATTGTACCAATATTTTTGCATCCAACAACTTACATCAATACCAATCATCATCAAAATTGGTTGTCTTATTGATATTTATTTACTTATTATTCGTTTGGGCACAGTATTTTTTTCTGGATGAAAGGTACCTTATGTTCTTTTCTATACCATCGACAACGTGATTTTAAGATCATCGGTTGAGTAGTTAAGGCATGAAAGGGTAACAAACAAATAAATAAATGTTCGCATAATATTAAGTTAGGATTTATATATTAATTTGTCTATATACATGTTTTTGCCAACAAAACCAGCTTCTTCTTTATCGAATATTTTTATCTAAGAAGGTTATAACATTATATTATGCTTATATGACGATGATTTATTATCCTTAAAAGCATATTTACATGACTAAAAACGGCAGCCGTTGAGTTCACACAGTATCAAGAATACATTTTATAGAGTAGCACCCGTGGCGCATCCTATCCGCTCCTGGATAATAAAAATAGACTATAAATAATACGACGCTGCGGAAACCGTACGCTGCTCTTATAAGGTTATTATTAACTCTGTGAAAAATTTACTATGTATTCACTAATATTGTGTAAAAGTTTCTACATTTTAGATATTAGGTTGATGATCAGTGGAATTTGTTCAACGTCGTGCAATCAAAGACATTATTTTATTTTAATATATTACAATATAAACGAGATTGTGTAAGATAAGCAAAAGTTTCATATGAAATATATAATGGATATTATTATTCTTTATTACTTTCGACAAGTACAGAAATATAATGTTTCCCACCCGTACTAATGTCTGCTATATCGGTTTAAAGAACTTCAATTCTCATTAAGACAGTCGTCATTTTAATGTCAACATTAATTAAAAACAAATAATATAAGCTATATTCCTAGCTATATATATAAAAGTACCTATACATCATTCTAAAAAACTTTTCTGCTTGGTAATATTAGTATGCAAGTTATCCTTAAACACTATCTTTATTAAGTAAAATCTGAAGCACGCAGGTGTATAAATTACTAATCAAAACCACTTATTAAATAAAATACGACCACAAGTATGATATACATATACACTGTTTTTAAACACGGTGCTTTTAACCGTTATTTTTAACTAAAACCCTTACAAACTACACAAAAATCGATCTAACAGATAGCGATCGCAGTTCAGACGGCACGGACACTTTAACTTACCTCCGCGCTGTTTCTTACTTACCGGTCACGCACGCATGCACCCGGTACGTAGTAGGGAGAATGATTTTTTTCTATCTACCCACACAACGTGAAGGGCGGAAGGGAACAATCAAACGAGGCAGGTGCGTGTGGGGAGACTTAACTTACGAAGTTTGAAGTGGTGCTATACGCTCCCTATAAAATAATAGTTTTTGAGATAGTTTAGATTTATGTTATGAATTAATTCTTGTAATGTATGCGTATAGGCGTTTTATAGGTGTTGTTATTGTAACGTAATGATAGGGTAGCGTATGAAGCTTGGCATGAGTTACCATTAAGTCAATATTTACGACGAGAGACTAGATTTTAAAAATGTTAGTGTAACTCCCGCACTTTTTAAATTTTTTTCTTTATTGCCTTTGGTGGCAGACGAGCAAGTGGCCCACCTGATGGAAAGTGGTAACAGCCGCTTATGGACTTCAGCTATGTCAGGACACAGCAAAGCCGCTGCCTACCGTGAAAGAAGAACTGTCTTTAAACCTCGTATGAAGAAGGACATATCATAGCGCTCGGGAAACACCGAAGCAGACAGTTCATTCCAGAGCTTGCACGTACGTGGGAGAAATGATCGCTGAAAGCGTACCGTCTTGGATTTGAACGCGTCTAGGTGATATGGATGAACCTTGCTTCGTTGTCGAGTGGTATGGTGATAGAAAGGGGCCGTTGGTACCAAATCAAACAGTTCTTCAGAGCACTCCCCGTGAAAGAGTCGGTAGAACACGCAGAGAGACCCGTTTCACGTTTCAGTGTCTTCTCTCTAAGTCACTTAGTCTGAGCTATGCTTTTACTGTAACGACACGTTTGAGTTGTCCTCTACGTAGTACATTTTAAATCAATGTGAGATGATGTTTTGGCATTTGTTTAAAAGTTAATTGCAATCAAGTTATCCTGATCATGCTTCATGTAGATTCGATGGCATTCTTTGTCTATTACTAGTACGAATTTGGTATATATGTTTTCAGTACATGTATCAATGTTTTTTGTAGACCCTGACTTTATTAACAGTAGAATAAAAATTTAATATTAGAAACAGCCTGAAACACAGATCTCTGGACTTAGTTCAGGTTATACAATGTAAAAACAGACTTCATAAACAAGTAGGTACCTTGTGTCTAATATTTAAATTGTAAATGTTTTCCTTATGATTAAATATAGTTTTAATGTGAATTTAATACAATAACTAGCCTGTAATGTGTTTTGTAAAGACTTTTATATATTGAATAAAAAAATATTTTTATTATTTATTTACTGAATATTTTTTACAACGTGTATATTAGTCTTGGATTAGTATGGCCACACACGGCCGGTACGTATCATTAACTTAGCAGCGTGAATCAAATGAGATTCGGTAGTCCATATCTCCTTGTCATGTTTTAAAAACATTTCTTTTAATGCAATATGTTAACATATTGCAGTTAAAGGAGTGTGATGAATTCTCCTTTTCAAATTGATTTCAACTCACTATTATTGAATGCAAATACATTAAACACCTTTTGCTATTAAACACATATACATATCAAAAAAGAAATAAAATAAAGCTGTAGGTAC
Organism: Catocala nupta; assembly: GCA_963675205.1. Taxonomy (NCBI): domain Eukaryota; kingdom Metazoa; phylum Arthropoda; class Insecta; order Lepidoptera; family Erebidae; genus Catocala; species Catocala nupta. The sequence continues at coordinate 22,074,741 of OY776094.1, read as the reverse complement.
CCGTCGCCACATTTTAACAAATAAATCTAAAAACCTAATAATATTTCATGTTGTATTGCATATTCGTGATATTTGCTCAGATATACGTGCTAACCCTCTAAAACGCCGTAGCACGTGACTAGCTCAGAATACTGATACATTTGTACGTACTGAGGACACAAATGTGCTCTAAACACAGGGTCTATCGTGTTCCAATGTACTACTCGGATTAGCTGGCTTTCTAGACTGATTCGTGGTTAGGTTACTAAGTAGGTAATTTATGTTAATTTTAATTTACTTAGGTATAGGCTGTACTTATGGCGTAATAGTTTAAGTGGTCCTCGCCGCAACCACTGCGTCGAGTGTTAGAGGCTTGCTTCCTTCACAGAAAAAAAGATGTGATCCACGAATAGTTGCTTCGAGTCTTGTTCTTTTAGTCCGTTGTTTAAATTTTTGTAAAGTCCTTCGCAACACATTTCTTAATATAAATTATTTCTAGTGTGGGAATGAACGTTTTTAGAAGAAAGAATATAAAAAGAGTTTATGCTGAACCAATTTTAATTAAATACGGTATGATAATGGCTGGCAGACAATTATTTAAAATAAAATATATTCTAGTAATATATCTACTATTTGTGTTACACAGTCATTTCTATTTCTATAGTTGTCTAACCTAATAACTAGCGACGCCTCTAATTAATAACACAGTATTTAATTAATAACACAGAATACTAAACACAGCAACAACAATATACATAATATAATAAAAGATTACATACGTGACGTCATATGGCGTCACACGATTAACATGAAGTACACACGGTGGCGGAGATACGCGCCGCTCCCCACTGCAGCAGACGTCGATTTACATAAACGTCCAATGATCACTGAGCAGCGAATCGTAAAATAAAAATGTCAGCCCGTATTACTGTTCATTCTGTAATGTAAAAGCTTGATTCGGCTACCAACTTCACAATCGACAGGGTCCTGATAAATTGGATGTATAAATTTGTGAATTGCGTGCATCGAATTGGATTGTACTGGCAACCACATTTCAACAGTTTTGGTTTTCTAATATAATATGGAGCTAACATATTGGCATCTACCGGACATATTACCAGATGTGATATGATTCTTAGATGTTACTGACCATGTCATATCATAAAAATCCCTTAACATTTTGTCCGAAACGAGTACGTAATTATGTTTGCGTACTAAAGGAGACAGTCAAAAGACAAACGAAATAGGCATCGATATATTGCTGTCTACCGGATATTTAGTTCGACCGACGCAAGCATAACTAAGTAAACACGTCAGTCAAATTGGCTAATTGGCTTCTCGGAACGAGCTATACTTTCTGTGTCTGTTATTAAAATTTCTTTGGAGAAAATTTGACTATACAATCAACAATGTCCCGATATTGGCTTTGTGACTGCAAGTTGTTATCCTGACTCAGCAAATTCGACGCGATTTCAAGTCCCGACTTGTCGTGTGGGAGCATATTTGTATTATGAGTAATGAAGCATCATTGGGAGAGAGTAATATACGAAATGAATATTTGATAGGTATTCGGTGCAGTGGCATTAAAGCGCCAGATATTGGTATTTGAGTCTTGGTTCGAATTGCCATTTGCGCAAAATGACGATAATTAGATTTCGCTCGGGCTCGAATCCAAGGTAGAATAATGTACAATATCGGTTTTTTGCTAGACAATTTATATTATAAGTAAGGAGTTTTAAACACTGTTTTATAAATGGTAAAAGATGACATAAAATAGTCTATATTCGTTCCGAATTTGTCTTTCTATTATTACCAACAAATAATGTGGCATCATCAAGAGTCAGGTGATTTTTTTGAACGAATTAGGAAATACAAGTAAAACGGTAGACATTTATGTTTATTATTACAAGTTATGATCCACAAAACGCAAATAAGGAAGCTCGCGTTTTAAATGGCTTAAATATGTGCCTATATGGAGTTTCAAGCTATCTTCATAATGATGAAGATCGATACAGCAGTCTATATCAAATGTGAAATCGTGTCTTATGATAATTTGTAAAATTATTATTCTGTCTCAGTTACATATGGCTTATGTTGTTTTGGGATGTCCTGTAAATATATTATTTTGCTGTAATAAATAAATAAATATTCAAGTGTTTTGATTGGCCGTCGCTAATTCAATCAGCCAATCACAGCCGTTGATATGCGTTTGATTGTCTGGCAACTAATTATTGTGTTGATATGCCTTGCAAAAACTGAAGTTTTTTTGGCATTTATAATGTGAGTATGGATGATATATTAATCCCAAATCTAAGCCTTGTATTTTTTTATAATAATAGTAATATTTGCCCTGTCTATAAATTGTCCTTAGGCTGGGCATTGGTCTTTCCTTACTGTGAGAAGGGTTATACGATTTTGCACCACGCTGGTTCAGTGCGGGTTGGCAGTCTTCATATACCTTCGAGAATATTACGTAGGACTCTAAAACAAACATGATTTCACACGATGTTCTTCACCGTTAAAATATACATTGCTATAAAACTTATAGGTCTCACTCTCTTTTCACATTGAGAAGAGGCCCGTGTCCAGCAGTTTATATCGGTCGGCCTCGATGGCGTAGTGGTTAGTGTAACCGACTGCCACGCCTGAGCTCGTGGGTTCGATTCCCGCACAAGTCAAACATTTGTGTGCATGAACATGGATGTTTGTCTTGGTCTGGGTGTTTCTATGTATAATATATATGTATGTATTTACAAAAAAAAGTATATATGTATGTTTATCCATTGTGCAAGCTCTGCTTAGTTTGGGCTAGATGGTGTTGTGTGTGTGTTTCATATACAATATCAGCCATGTATGTATATACAGGGCTGATATTATATATGAAACTTTCCCTTTATTATAGATCAAACGCTTGACTGTGTATGAAGTATACATACAAATTTGATCGTAACACCACTCTAATAGCTTCCTTTGTTATAGGAAGGGTTGCACTGTTTATCTATCTCGCACGAGTGATGCTATTATATTCCGGTAATTAATGCGAGCGTAAATACACTTCAACTTGTGTAAACGCCTTGTCACTACCTTCTACAGCTTGTTACTTAGTGTTTGTCGATTGGATCTAATTAATTGTTAACTGTAGCTTTTACTCTCTCAGTGGCCCAGCGCTCATAGTCGATTATGAACCATTAGAGAATGAATCGAATCGATAGAATAACTTGTCATTTTATACTAAAATTCGTATTTTAGCAGTATCAGTTATCAGTCAATGAATTTGTGGGGGAGAAACGCATCCTTCCTATAGCAGCTTGCAACCAGGTATTGTCGTATTGTGATATTGCACATCCTAGGCTTTTCAGGGTGTATTCTTTAATTACAAACACAGTGCAGTAGTTATGATACAATGTTAATGTTCACGGAGAACTTGTGACTCTATGACGCTCAAGTTTTGGGGGCATGCGCTTAATGTGGGCTCCAGGGAATAAACCACCGTGTATACAATAATTAATAGATTCAAAACGAAAGGGAAGGCAGAGTTGTATTACACACACATTTTGCCACAGCTATGGTTTTTATATCCCACGCAATAGGGTGCTAGCCTAATATCGTAAACAGCACACCATTTGAGAATTTCCTGACAAAACTCCCAAAAACACTTTGCCCGCGCAGGAAATAAACCTGAGATAGCTCTCAGGTCAAACCTTTACTGACTTTAATGGTTGTCCACTTGACATTAGACTTCAGGCAACGATAATAAATTAGACTAGTACGCTGATAGTAAATATGACTAGGTACTATCTTTGCGCCAATTCTCCATTCAAGTACCCAACGATTAAAGTCAGTAAAGAGTTTAAGCGATTGTGGTATTATTTTTAGTATACATCAACAGCACTTCCGACATATATCGTTACAATGACGAGGCAAGCTGTCTGATTAGCACATAAGTGTTAGATTGTACAGCGAATCGTGACGATGAGCTGACCTTGCAGTATGCACTTGACAACACTGATTTATAGATATCTATGTCGCTTATGTGTCTTAAGAAATTCTACAATATCATCTTTTCGAAAATTATTAGGCGATTGTAAAAGGATTTTAGTAAATTAAGGCAGAATATGGATGAATGCGGACTTAACAAACTACTCGTTTAATAATAATACTGCAAAAAAGAAATATACTTAATCGTACTGTAAATAATGAATTGGAAATTTGTAATGCGATTTAATATGCATAGTAAAATTTCGAATATGATAATTATATTTCATCTATGATACACTTTTATATTTTATATTTAGAACGTGCAACGCAACGTAGACACTCGGCACAGGCCACATAAACACTCTTAATCTGTCAAATCTTAGAATACGAAACATAATTGATTATAATGATAATGTCTGGCCGCCGGTGTACCGCCGTGACTCAATAGCGTAACAAACGGTCAAAAGCATGTCAACAACTGTGATTGGCTGACCGTATTAGCAATAGCCAAGGAAATCACTTGACCTGAATTTGATTTTGACATGTTCAGGCTTTCAGAAACCAAGTGTTTGTGTAAATAGAATCGCGAGAAAAGAACCGCATATATTTGAATCGCGTGTGCAGTCGTCACTATATGGATATGTATAGTATATATCAAGAAAGCTAGCGTGTTATATGCCAGGTGAATAATACATTATGGAGTGCGTTAGACTATACATCAGTATACGGCAGTACATATGCTCAATGTGAGGGCAAGAACACCAATCTCATTTCTATGCTGCGGCTTCGGTGCCCCCTGGGACAGGATGCGCTGAGTAATCGCTCAACTGAGCTTGTGGGTGAATCCGGGGCTGGATGTTAATGGCCTGTTGGAAGTAAAATGCAGCATGCAATATTTAGTATCTTAGGGGTAGAGCAGCGTTTATCGTTTTGTTTAGATAGGTTAAGAGAATTGTTTGTCCCAAGGTATTATTTCCTGAATGAGAGACAATCCCTCACTATGAAGTATTTATTGATATTTGTAAATTATACCGAGACATCAGTCTCTCGGTATAATTAATAAACGTCAAAAACCGACTTTGCCTAGCTTATGTTTAAAAATATGTGTGCGTTTATATTGTTGGGATCAAGAGATCCACGCGTTTAGATTTCTGTGTCGGGCAAAGTGTTATAATTTTTTGTTACCACGATGTTTCGAAATATACTTACTTGTAATAGACTCGCTCTGTATTACCTACATAAAAACAGAATTGGCAAAATGTGGGTGATACATTTTTATATGCCTTTTTAGAGATATGCATGAAGATATGAGACACGTCATGAAGAGGTAAGCTTCCGTAGCTATATTCTGGTTATCATGTGATTTAGGCTGAGTCTATTGCAATTTATGTACAATATTCTCCATTTCCGAATTTCTCAACAAGAAACTTCAGAAATATTTTCTCTAACCACAAATGAACCATTTCACCACCCGTAGATATAAGCAGCAGTTTATACAGTGGGACCAACGAGCAATCTCTTTAATTAGAAACAGATTTATCTCCTCATAGACACCAACTTTAAACATTCTTAGATAATACGTCGTTAGATTCGTATTGGGTCCTAGTCGATGTGATTAACTACCTTTGATAAGGATCAAGGATTTTAACGTCTATCTTCGATCTATGGGTAGGCGCTTAGATAAGTACGATTAGATGCTGGCATCACGATATCGATCGCCATCAATAGGAGGGGAAGCCCGATGTCCAGCGATGGGCGTCAAATTGAGGTTCGGTCCTTCCGGCCGATCTCACTCTATAAATATAGCCCATGTTAAAAAGATTTGTGAAAAATTTCGTATTCTATATCTTGTCAGCATCCTATACCGTGGCAGAGTAAATATAATAACTAATTGGGGTCGACTATTCAGAGGACTCTGAACCCAGAACAATAGCTTTTAGAATGTTTATCTGTCTGTTTATTTCTTACGGCATTACACGAAAACTACTAAACGGCTCTTGACTTCGTTTTCAATGTTACATACATAGCTTAGATTTTAACTTAAAATCTAAGTTACGTTTCATCGGATTCATATCTTGGTTTGATTAACCGCAGATTTGGTTCATAGTGTGATAAGTTGATTACACATAAATTAATTTGTGTATGAACTATAGTCTACACAAACGAAGTCACGGGTATTAATTATAGATATTAGTAAATATTTTATATTAAATACGTATATATATCTTGGTATAAGACTCGCCACATCTGTACTGATATGTACGCTGATGGGGTCGACGGCCTTGCCTAAGACGGAATTGTTCGTCATGCACATATAATGTGTGGATGCGGTATGTGGGTCGCACATTGTGCCCAAATGTGCACGGATGTGGAGTACTGAATGAAATTTATGATGTACTAGCTACTTGACTTAGGCCCAGTTCCTATATCAAGAAACGAGTCGGTTTAGCTACGGATAGTTAAATATTGACATATTTTTCATAGAACATGTGTCAAAAATTAACTGTCCGTAGGTATGTAAAACGACTCGTATCTTGATATAGGAAGTGGGCCTTAGTTGTGAAGTTTATTATGTAGTGTGACTTCGCTTGTTTGGTATATCCAGCCAACTAGCGCCGTTTAGAGAAACGACATTGTTTTCTTAAAAATATTTGATACATTCTTTAGGTAATAGTTAGCGTTTTTGGTGGACTGAATGCCGTAGCCGTTCTTTACCTAAGACGTACTTCTGATGTAAATAATTTATTCCACGTTATAATTTGTTGCTTCACTTAGGTATTCTATTCATTCATTCAATGCAAAGTCAAGCAACCAACTACCCCTTGGCATTTAAAATATTAGTTGTGTGTGATGATGAGGAGTTTACAAATTTATTTTGCTGATGATTCTGTGTATCGATGACTTTTTATAAATTAAAAATTAGCAGAGCTTCGTAGAGCACATTGCTGAAACCGCAGTCAATGCAATCGGCACATCTGCTTGCAGTCCGTCTATGTATGTACAGCCCGTTGAGGGAATCGTTTGTCATACAATCGGTAACGTTTGTATGTGGTATGTATGTATGACTGTCTATTTGTTTTGATTGGATATTGTGATATGTCTGGACGTAATGGATAGTAACTAAGTGTTTAAGGATTCCTGCTACAATAAAACTTAATTAATAGTTATGTTTCAGTTGTGTTTTTAAAGTTTTATAAATATTTCATTTGTTAAAATTGGTAAGGGGATTTTGATTATTCTGTAAGGTAATTCTTAAACACCTGTTGGAACTGAGTCCGAAATGTAACAGATGCGACTTCACATTGATTTCATACAAGGTTGAATTTCTTGTTACCTATTGGTGTTAAAACATAACTGTGAAGATGTAAAGTATCTATTTGATCCTTTTCTTCGAAATAAAAGCTATTTTTAATGTTAAGTTAAAGTCCATATTTTCTTTTATATGCTTGACGCAATAACTAAAGCTAGTTTGAACTGTTTATTTTGCTTAAGTTTTAACGATCCTATATATTTCATAAAAATTAAATATCATTTTCCGTAAGCTTCATTAGACTTGAAGCACTGCGTTATAGAAGGGGTAGCAACTTACACCTATGTCAGTTGCATATGTGTGTGTTATGCGATCAATTCATCTGTCATGCGTGTTAATTACGTCACACCCTCGCCCAGGACAGACCCCTGTGGGCACGTGCCTGCTCGACCACAAACCTCTGTTAATTAGATAGAAATTGTTCAATATAACTTTATAATTACATACCGGTACACTTTGTTTCTTATTAATTATGTAGATGGAAATTAAAGAGTACTTGGCATCAGTGACTCAGGGATAGTGTAAATATGCAGATGTAAATATGCGTTATAATAATGTCAACACTTGTTAACAAATGTGATACCATTTCTGTAATGAGTCTTAAATTCATTTAGTAATAAACATATTCTATCTTATTACATAAGGCATTTATTTGATTTACGTGTAATAAATATATTAATAATCCTTACTCTTCTTCCTAGCCTTTATTATTCCCAAGTCACTTGGGGTCGGCTTTTCTAGTCTAACCGGATTTGACTGGATGTCAGTTTTTACATGCAGCGGCTGCCACCTGACCTCCGCAACCCGAAGGTTAACGATACCCTAAGGCTAGACCAGAGTCAGGATATTATAGGGCACTGACTTCCCAATAACGACTGCCATAGATGTTCATGGCAGCCGGGACCGACGGCTTAACGTGCTCTCCGAGGCACCGAGCAGGCGATCAATCAATACGCACATAATTTCGAAAAGTTATATGGCTTCCGAAAGTCAGAGTTGCTCGAACCCGAGACCCTCTGCATTGCAGGTTGTTGGTCTCCCCACTGAGCTACTGATATTATAAATTCAAAAGTAACTCTGTCTGTCTGTCGGTCATTCTGTCTGTCTATTACCAATTCACGGCTAAACCACTTAACTGATTTGCATGAAATTTGATACAGAGGTAGTACAAAATCAGGAAAAGGACATAGGCTCTTTTTTATTGATGTAGGTACCACGTGGGCGGAGCCGCACGCGAATACTAGTTTTATATATAATAAAGATTTGTGTGTTTGTAATCGATAACAATGAAATTACTGAAACGATAGTAATCATTCTTCACTATTTAAAATATACTTACTACTATATTCATAACTGACATAAGCTACATAACATCACGCTATAAGCCACGGGACGGGGGACTCTATAAAATATAGAAATATTTTATGAAATCTGTATATGATAAAAATTGGTTCAGCACTTTAGGTTAAAAACTAACACAAAGACAAAGCTAATAACATGTACGAGTATAGCCCGATTGACAGTTATTTTTGTAAGCATAAATAATCCGAAGTAATATTATAAATGCGAATGCTTTCACGGTTTAAGTACTCGACCGATCGCCATCGAATTCCGTATGCACGTTGTCAGTTGTACAGATAAGGACATAAGCATGCCTTTCATCCAGAAAAATGTACTGTTTCCGAGGGATAAAAAGGTGATTAAATGTACATTAACCCATGTGAAGCCGTGGATAAAACTAGTACTAAATATATAAATGCATAATACCGGTAAAATGGGGACTGATATGCAGTTCATCCTACAAACTATAATAATATGTACATATATTAAATGTTCAACAATGGCGCTGACATGACAAATGTATATAAACACAGTACCTAATTACTTTTTGTGTACTCACGATATCAGTTACGATGCCTTCTCCAATTATAACACAATGTGTATCTCGTTATGGCTCACGGGTTTTTATTCGGCGATTTAATTGAACGGATCTTTGAGGCCCTCTTCACGTTGGGTGTAAGAAACGCGAGCTATGTACTTCTACGATTGCGGATCTTGATCTAGTTAAAAACGTTTTGGCGTGGGAGTGGACTACTTGTGGTGATGCTGAAGAATGTTGACCTATATTAAGAACATATTATTTATGACTGGCTTATTCAGCCCGAGGTTTGCGTGAGTATGCGCTAATGCAAACCGTGGCGTGGCTGTGATGCTTGAGTTTGGGTATACGTTTTGGTTTGGTTGTTGACTACGAGAATTTATATATTTGGATTTAAAATAAAAACCGTGTGTCGTCTACCGGGGGCAGTTCCAGAATCATTGCTGCTTGTACCGAAAGCAAGCTATATTTCAACCGAAAGATCAATAACTTTGCCAAACCCAGAAATCGAGTCTAAGACATCATGCACAGCAGTCTATTTCACTACTACTTGGCCACCGAGGCCGTGTTATTGTATAAACCTGACCAAGGAAGCCTTTGTGCATTTACGGAGTTTCCGCGCTACGATGTTTACCTTTTGGTGCCTACACAGGCGTGAGTCTTAAAATGTACTTAATAGTGATGAATAATTAGTTAAGTTAAGCAGCGGTAGCCCTATAGATAAGGCATCGGACCTGCGTTCGAGAGGTCGCGGGTTCAAATCCCAACCATTGCACTACCGACGTGACACCTACATCTAACACAAGCATTCTAGTTTTGCTGGAAGAGTAACAAGAATACTAGTAATATTAAAATTAAAATATCAAATGTTTGCAACTAGATGTCGCTATCAGAACAGTTTGTTTAGATTAATCACAATAAATATGATAAGTATAAAAAATTGCGAGAGATATAAACCCTAACTAATAATATTAGATATAAATACGAAAGTGAGTTAGTTTGTTTGCTTGTTACGCTTCCACGTTTTAACTACTCAACCGATCATCATGAAATTTCGCATACATGCATGTTGTCAGGGTTACAGAAAACGACATAGGGTACATTACATCCAGAAAAAAATTTCGAAATTTTCTCTAACGCGACCGAAGCCGCGGGCCAAGTCTCGTAATACACACGTTCCTATATTATTTCAATTCTCATTCGCAGTACCGAATGCCGAACACCGATAAGCTAAATGCTTATAACAGTTTCCACCCTCGCCCTTCCATAGGACAACTGTACGAGCTGATTGTATGCAGTTGTGCTTATTTGCACACCATGATGGATAACTGTTTGTTCAGCCAATGCTAGGCTTATCAGTTATCACACGTCCGATTTACACAAAACAGCAATATGATTATTAATGTAGTGTAAAATATCCTATAACATGCGCAAATAGTTTTTTGCGTATAAAAAAGCTAATTCGGCTCGGAAACATGACATTTTTCTAGTTGAAATGTGCTCTAGGTATGTCCTTTTCTGTATATCTGACAACGTGTATGCGAAATTCTATGGTCGAGTAGTCAGGCTTGAAAGCGTAACAAACAAATAAAGAAACGAACAAACAAACTAATATTTGCATTTATAATATTAGTTAGAATTAAGTTTTCTTTAATATATTTTTTTTGTATGAAAATAAGTAACAAATTTTGTCTTGTTCATACGGTGATAGAGTTCCTTGAGGAAGTACTGTGTAATGGTATTATTATGGGACCTGTGTGATCTTTATCTCTTGCGCGTGTAGCCTAGCGTGTGTGTAAGGTTGCAAACGCACAAGCGACACCTATGGTTATAGAATACACTTTAATATGCTACGGTGTTACAATTAATTATTATAGGTTACGGTAATAGTTCACCATGAAGTAAGCGGTAAGCTTTTTTGCCATCTTGAAAGTTTAAAATACAATAATATTCTTTTTTGCGTTGCCAAATGCTAGGGTAGTATGTGTTTTTGGTTTTTGTCATTATTGCGTAAAAGTAAATAATTCACAAATAATCTTTCGAATTGTACCTTTACTCATCAATTAATCAGAAACCAGATACAGTGAAAAAGTATTGTGACAGGGCTCCGAGGCTATAATTTTTTGTCTGTTTTAATATATAACTACCACCCTAGTGATGAATCCTGTGTCGCAGGGGACAAACACTCAAACAGCACAAAATACACCGAGACTCGGAACAACTATATGCATATTTGTAGATAACACCATTTTTTTTGGTTCGGTCCCACAATACTCGGCAAGTGCGAGGCGGTCACTTAAATCACTACGGCACCCGTGGAGTCCTTAATTGTACCTTTACTAATCAAGTAGTCAGAAACCAGATACAATGGAAAATATTGTGATGTGGCTCCGGGCTATTTATTATTATCACCTTAATTCAACGGCTACCGTTGGCCATAGATTGGGATGATCATAAAACATGTAGATTCTGAGAGAAGCCTTGTTTACGCTGTAAAAGAATATGAGTAAAACCAAGGCCCAATATAATCATTTGATTTAACGATGATAGAAATCAATAGCTATAGAGCTTTATTCAAAGGAAGTGGCGTAAAGTTTTACTAGCAATCAATGAGTAATGCAGCAATATCTTTAGTTGTAAAATTTTATTACAGAAGGAGTTATCTGTGAGGCAAAGGTAGCATTTCGGATTTTTGTTAAAATTACTTGTTTAAAGTCGGTATGCCCAATTAAAAGACGAATGTTGGGAGAAGTAATTTATTAATTTATGTCACATAATATCACTTTTATTTTACTTAGTTCGGAAGTAGCTTGTTATTTTTCTTGCCTTTGTGCGTCTTTTGCAAAACTAAGTATTTGTTGGTTTGTCCTTCTTTTCTCTCATCTATAGTTTTTATGGGCCGAAGAGTAACTTTAGCTTCGTATTATCCCGTAAAAATACACGGTTTCTATGAGTTTTCTTGAGAACTACGGAATCGAAACCGCGGATATAACCTAGCTAGCTATTTTATAATATGTAATTTTAAGTAATTAATGCGTTCACATGTGCCGCTCGCTTGTTATTAAATCGTTTTAGTACTATAATTGTTTACTATATCTACTACAGTATACATATTGCGAATCACGCGAATCTAAGTCTGTCTAGGTTATCCATACACTAAACTTGTTGATGCTTACTCGTATCCACAATTAACTAATCTTCCTAATACATGTTTGCTTATTCAAATTATACTACTTTATACCGATTTATCGTTGTTTATTTAACACTTTATAAAATAATTTTGAAACTGTTACACTCTCACCTGTCTCTGCCTCCCCATGAACATGGCTGCTTTAAAGCAACCGAAACGTCGGGCAAAGTGTAAACTTAAATATAAATAGTTTTCATAATATAATTAACTTAAAAGTATTAAAGTTCAATAGTAGAAGTGCAAGTTTCAAAATTATGTAATAAAGTGTTAAATAAATAAAGCCATAAAATCCGTATAAAGTAATTTCATTTCAATGAATAACATTCGCGTAAACGTAAGACAATTATACATTTTTGCTTCATAATATTCAGAATGGCATTCGTACAACACGAGCATAATAATAGTTATTAAAATAATTGGGTCGCCACTTGTCCCCGTTTTCTAGACCAGACGTAAAAATGTTCATTGTTCTATAAATTGCATAGCTGTTCTACGCTTTTATGATTTCTAAGGAATCACGCTCTAGATGTCATTAGTTTGTCAACCTTGGTCTGTGAGAAACGTTGGGTTGGAAACGTAAACGGATTTTCGACATTGGCAATAAAATTTATTGGTGTTAAAATACTGGTATTGTAGTAACGATAATTATGATGTTTTATAGCTAAGTGTTAGTCTATTTAACTTTTTGATTATCTTTACATAACTATGTTAATGTAATGAAATTGTTTATTGGAAACAAAATATTCACGGTGAATAGTTTGAATACCTTAAAGACATCTTCAGATTTTGTCTGGTTGACTGACGGTTTTGGTTCGTAATAACAATTATACTTTAATCTCAGCAGAGAATATAAAATTAGAACTGACCATATTTTAAAATATGTCGACCTTGGTACTGTGGTTAGATATTGCAGGCCTTTGTTTTAGAAACTGATCTCCTATCTTTTGGCGTATACCCATATTAATTTCGATTTGTTTGATAGTTGCTTCTTATCGATTTTAGTATCGTCGACTGTCTTTGTCCGTAACCAAGTGAGCATGAGCTCTCTAGCGCTTTTTTTCGTTTGCTGATTTTACTGTATTCACATAGTGTTCGACCACCATAAGCTTCAATATCGATTTGTTTCTCCCGAATTAGCATTCAATAAGTCTAACCTCTTTTGTGCTACGTAATGTACAGATTCCCTTGTGCTTCTACCACGAAGGCTGAGTAGACACACACACACACACATATCTGGCAAAATGTGTAGCGTCTACTTTCAGTTAAACATTAATTTATCTTGCGTTCTACTTGCTTTAAAGAATTTTCTATATCAAATATTTTATAACGATACATTTTCAACTTTAACAACGCCAGCATGTTCATGTTGGTCGATCCCCCATCGCTTATAGTTTTAATAGGTTTTAACCGCGGCGTAGTTTGCTCAAAAACATTACTTTTTCTGCATAAATGGTACCCTATAATATTTTTTGTATCTTTGACAACGTGTATACATAATTTCTTAATGATCGGTCGAGTAGTTTAGGCGTGCAAGCATAACAAATAAACAAACTCACATCCGCATTTATAATATTAGTTAGGATTATTGCATAGTAAAGAACGAGACAGCGCTTTACAGGTTGTAAAGCTTTATTTTACACTAGCGCATGCAATAACAATGTTATAAGAGACGATGGTGCGGCTCCAGATTTACAAACCAACGTGACAGTAAAAGCTTTTGGTTAATGCAATGTTAAATGCTGGAGTCGGATAAGGCAAGACGAATTAGCTAGTTAAATAGGATGTCACAATTTCTGATATCTTATCTTTTTTTACTAGCTAACTTTTTCTACTGTCCCCCACGGTTTCACCTGCGTTTATGATTACTGCTCCGCTCCTATGGCTCGTAACGTGATGTTATATACCTTTGGAAAAAATAAGCCATCAAGCGCAAAATAATGTCATCAAATCCGACTGGTAGTACCTGAGATTAGCGCGTTCAAACAAACAAACTCTAGCTTTATTAAATTAAGTACTACATTTTTGCCCGTGGCTCCGCTCGCGTAAATATAGGTTATTTCATATGTATATGTATTAAGCACAGTACTTTTTTTGGACGAAACCCGTTTTCTGTACCCCTAACAACGTGTATGAGAAATATCATGATGATCGGTCGATTAGTTAAGGCTTGAAAGCGTAACAAATAAACTCACATTCGCTTTTATAATATTAGTTAGGTTCGATGTATGTAAAATCTTATATTATTAGAAAATAATAAAGCTGAAATCAGGTCATACGAAGTCAGATCAAATCTGTCTTCCTACCTTCAATTAACATCTTGACCAATATCCTGACTTCTAAATATTTACAACTACCACATCCCGAAGCAGTATAATTAAATTATGTAGAAAAGTTTGTTTACACGTAAAACCGTGTACGTAAACAGCTTTGAACGCAGGAAACGTCTATGGCTAATGTTTAGCGCATCACCATACTAGGCAGACAATTTTACACCATAAACTTCAAGTTATAAAGCTCAAAATATTCTATCAATTTACTATCTTGGCATTGCATGGAATTTAAATCGCTATGGGGATAGTTATAGGGTTTATAATCAAGTGTTGGTGTGATGTATGGTGTATGGTTGGCGTTTACGCGTTTATAGAGTAACACGAGCCGAGATTGGTTTTGTGATTAAAGTGTATTCGTCTCGATATTTCGTTTGCAATTGCGTTTGCACAATCTTTGTGCTCATGTGTTGAATGTCGTAAGATATATCTAACGTTTTGAGTGTAGAGAAAATGTTGGCAGCGATTCGTCCAGACAAACGTATTTCTCTGTTTTCGCCCGATATAAAGACACATACAAAAAATTTTATCTCTATCTCCCAGTTCCATGTTACTATGTGTTGATTTCTTCATATTTTCATTATTATAAGGACTATAAAATCACTAAATTGGAACATAAAATAATTTATTTACACAGAACTAATTTGTCTCATATTTATTGCTTATGAAAAAAATATTGACATCGGTTTAGTTTTAGAGGAGGAAACAAGGCAATACGACTTACGAGATAATATTTTGCACATTGGTATTTCGTTCGATATGTAAAAACTATTTTTACTTTATGTCCTATCATAACAATACCACGCCTGATTTTTACCCTACACCCCTGCAAGCATATTTATTATTATTAGCTTAGCCGTAGAGCTTAAAAGGATAATAGTAATTGGAAAGACAAATTTCTAGCAAACTAAAAACGCCAAGAAGGTTGTCACAATTAAATCACGTGTATCACGTAGCTGTAATCGTACTTGGCAATCCTACCAATAACATAAATGCAAATGTCAGTTTTTAACTACTAGATCGATAATCATGAGATTTCGTATACACGTTGTCAGGGGTACGGAAAAGGACGTAGCGTAACTTACATTAAAAAAATACTGTTTTGGAGTTTATTGCGGGCAAAAGCATTAGTTATTAAATAGGTGATAAGCACAGTTTTAGCATGAAATATAACACTTTTCATACATAACAGTATGTAAGCACGATTTGTACACGATTAATTGAACCATTAGTGGCATTAGCGTGCCGTCCGCGCGTCAATTAGCAGCCTTATGTTAACAACGACGCGTCGATCATTATTGGACATTGTTTAGCAAGTTTATTATGAATTTACACACGCGTATTAGTCTTTAATGACGTCATAAATATTTATATAGTTATTGTTGATGGTGAAAGTCGAAGTAACAACAATAGGTATAGTGTAACAGCTAGAGTCGTTACATTTTTACTGAACTCCTGTTATGACCTAGGCGGGCTACTAGGCTGCGACATCTGTGTATTAGACGATAGAATGTAGTTCCCTCTAAAAGTGTAACTCGCGCGTAACCGACATTATAAAACAGTCTATGCAGCGCTATGTGCACAGCCTTTACTCCTACTAGTTCTTACTAGACCCCGTACGAATGTCACAACATCTTCTTAAAGAGCTTGGTAAGCAAAATAACGATACGATATTTTTGACACTGATCCTTTATACGGTATGTCCTCAGATGGATCAGACAAAGTTTGTGAGGGTTAAAATTTCGTTATGTCACTCACCTCTCGGTGTTAAAAACTTCAAATGCGTGGCCTAAGTAATCATAGAATTCAGCAGACATTACTTTTTATTTACCTTTATATTACCTATACAACAAATTGGCACTATTCATCAGTTGTACTACTACTTCACAAGATGTGTTTGACGTCATATACATACATAATGTTTGCAAAACTTGGAAGCATCCTTGAAATTTGTACACATATGCGCAAACTTAAGAAGCAGTGTTCAGATTTTGTTTATCTACTTATATGTCTTTGAACTTTTAATATGAGTAACATAAAAATTTGGAAAATATTTTCGTCGCGTTTTCTCGCCGTTTTGATAGAAGCTTATATCCCACGGGAAATGGCTTTTATTTTAAAATAGAAACAAAATATCTTTCCTTATACCTTCATTATCCTTTATAATGAAGAATTTCATTATGTTGTACCCTAATGAGAAAGCCACGGACTGTTTACATCATTAGCTACGAGGTATAACAAATTATGAGCTGGTATCAAATCTGCATAGCACTTTAATCCGGCTTCATTATTCGGTGCTTAACCGATCGGCGATATTTAACTGGTACGTAACAGTTTCATCCAAACGAAACGTCACCGATGATGTAACTATATTATAGTAAAATTAAAGAGGTAAAATCTATTTGTTAATATATAGGGGGTAAACTCGAGAACTACAGAACCGATTCTGAAAATTCTTTCAAGAAATAATAAGAGCTAAGGTATTATACATGCGAGCAAGGCTGCGGTTGAAACCTAGTATAATATAACATTCGGATTCAAAAGACGTTGATACTATTTTTTGCGATATTTGGCAAGAAATACCATGCTTTATCTCACTTCGACCCGGATAACGGCGACATTCGTAAAATTGGAAACCGCACCGCCTATGGTGTCCTTTTTTAAATGCTTTGACTACGAAATGAAAAGCAACTAGGACGCGTTACGATTTTTGTTTCTCGAAATACCACATGAGGTACTTCGAAAAGGGCTTAAAAGATTTAAGCTGGTTAGGCATAGTGCGAATACCTATTTTTCACTCTCTCGCGAGTGATAAGGCCATAATATACTTGCTCAATTACTTGCAGTCCACTACTAAAAATAATTCTTACTCAATTTATACCACAGCTTCTTTCACATTCGGTCTTTAGCAGAACATTTATTAATTCTAATCATAGGATGGCGGCGGTATGGTCGATAGTAATCGTCATTGTACTTGATAAGCTAACAGTTAATATGGACTTTCTGACACCAAATAAGAATGTTATGCATTCTCAAATAAGAATGCATAAAGGAGTAAAAGAAATGTGTAACAAAGGCTTATGGTAACATTCATTACTTACCTAACCTATTGGGATGCAGCGGCACACCGGTGGCCTAACACCACAGATTTTTAATTATGTCTGTTATTCTAAGACTTGACAGATTAAACAAACAAAACATAAGGCTAAGTTGTAGGTTATACATTTGTAAATAGTGTTACGTATTTTTAACTTGACTTTTCTACGAAATTTTTCCTGATCTGGACTTCCTTTCCTGACTGTCCCATCACATTTGCTTTATATATATACAATGTTAAAAGACTAATAAAGAAATAATTATCTAAATTAATGTAAAAACACGGTGTACTTATACTATATACTATATAGAAAAAGTCTGTGTTTAGCAGTCTTCTCCCTAGCCTTTATCATGCCCAATTCACTTGGGGTCGGCTTTTCTGGTCCAACCGGATTTGACTGGATATCAGTTTTTACACGGAGCGGCTGCCATCTGACCTACGCAATCCGAAGGCTAACGATACCCTAAGGCTAGACCAGTGTCAGGATATAGGGCACTGATTCCCAATAACGACTGCCATAGATGTTCATGGCAGCCGGGACCGACGGCTTAACGTGCTCTCCGAGGCGCAGAGCAGGCGAGAATTGTCAATCAATACGCACATAATTTCAAAAAGTCATATACAGATAACTTCCGAAAGTCAGAGGTGCGCGACGTGGGTTCGAACCCGAAACCCTTTGCATTGCAGTCTGTTGGTCTCCCCACTGAGCTATCGCTGCTTTATATACAAGGGTAATATAATTATATTATATTACAACAGTAACATCATGTCGTCGGTATAGTCTTTGTCCATCCAGGAGCACTTAACCACTTCTGAAGTTGTTTTAACGTCTAAACCTTTTAAGAACAGCATCAAAGTGTTGTGTTTATTTAAAATTCCCTTTCATTTATAACGTTTGCGTACTTAATTGTGTCTTCAAAATAACAGCTTTGTTTTCAACATGGAAGTCTTTTAGGTAAGAAGTTCTCTGATCTCTTCGGAACTTTTGATTTAATTAATGTGTGAATTTATCTTAAAATGATGGCTTTTCTGTATGATTGAAAGGGATACGATTGAAAAGAGCAACTGAGCGTTTTTGCTTTTGTTATGTATGTGTAAAGCAAGGATGTTATGGTACTTTATAATCAAATCAAATCGTTATTTTGCAGAACATGAGTAGGTTATATATATGTCGGATCGTCAAGAAAATAATCATTAGAATGTAATTGGAGTTGAATAAAGCGCCATCTATTGGTTTGTTTCGGAACGTCAAGCGTAAGCTTGAGTGAGGTCGTCACAGAGCCAATGTGTCAGTTGGAGTGACAGTTACAACTGTCAGTGTCATATTGTCAACTAAATTATATATTGTGTAAACAAGTGAATATGTATTTATGTTTATATAAGTGTTAATTGTGTTTTTGCAAATAGGTTTAGGTTTAAATCATTTATTCTCAAAAAAGACAAAGCCACTTACATGAGAATATAACATAACACATTCAGTGAATTCATTATAAGTAACCGTCACCGAGACACGTTCATAAATATATATACACGTTCATAAATATATATAAATAAATAATAATTATTATTATTATATTGTCGTTATATAAGCGCCTAAAACTCGCGCGCGGACACATTCGGGTTTCGAACTCGCTGCGTTACGAATCAAATCAAAGATAATCACAGTCAACATTTATTGTTTTATTTCTCTTATATTGCCTATCATTAGTATATGTACAAAGTAAAATACCACGCCTATATTTTGTTGCTTCATTATGTCAAAAGCGAGTTGCCGTCCTACTCTGCGACATATAAAAGCTCTTACAATGATATTAGTCTCATCATATTCTGCTGTCACAGCAGCATGCAAAATTGACACTAGTAATAATATGGATTACATAAATACATGCTGTTTATATAATTATATGGTTATCACTTGATTATAAATTAAATTAAACATTGTTTATTATTAATTAAATATGCACATGTCATATGTTTACATTATATTAGTATCAATTAAATAATCGTTGACAGAATAGTAACTCTATTTAATTAATATTAGTGTCACTTTATTCTTAAATTATACACGCTATGTGAGATATTCGGTATATGTATATAAATATTAGGATAGAGCATTTGACTATTATTATACGAGTTTAAGCTTAACTAAAGTTACTTCCACCTTAAAGAGTTATATGAAAATAAATGTCGGACGGCCGGGGAATCGGCGATGGAATTCGCACTGCGCCAACACCACAGACGAATTGTTACGCAAAAAAATAGACACGATTATTCCGCGTTTCTGGGGAGTGTACCGCTCCATGGCTTGTTCACTTGTATTCTACACCTGTCTAGTCCACAAATATCAAAACAGATTTGACATTGGCGGCCATTTGCAAAAATAAGAGCATCTTCCAATAGGGTGATCTCTTTTGGCCCACCTTGTACAATATATTTTTAAAGATAATTCCCGCACTAGTTTTAATTCCTGTGTCGCGTGGGACTTTACAAACATTTAAACAACGAACACAAAGGACACCTAGACTTGGAACAACCATTTGTGGGTCACACAAATTTTAGTTCCGTCTGGGATTCGAACCCACAACACTCGGTGCAGTGGCAGCGGCGAGGCTACCACTTAACCGCTAGGCCATCCGTGCAGTCAACTTGCAACAACTATTAACGGATTTCTTTTATTCGTCTACTTTTAGCAATGATGAGGTGACCTCTGCATCTGCGCTACGGAAGCCTAAGATCGTTGATCTCAAAACCTATTCCGGTTATTAATACATTTAGGCGCTACCGTGTGAAGGATATCAACAGACATGTTTACTTTTTAAAGTACAGTTATAACGTGACGTAATAAGGTATTTCTGCTAATATTTACAAACGGCATGTGTTCAAACAAGTTGACATTAGCCCGACGTGTGTGGTCTAACTATGTATACTCATGTGTTAAGTGTGATCAAACTGTTTGATTATGAATTAGCATTGTTTACTGGTATAGATGTTATAATTTTATTGCGAATAAGTATAGTGGTGGAAATGTGAACAAATGCTTATAGTTTTTCGTGGTGGCTTTTCTGTCTGAATTTTATGCACTAATAATATCTCTAAAGTGGAATGCGCTGCCTCCTATTATATAGCTCATAATTGTCTTAAACTAAGTTACTGAAATGTGTGTGCGCGGCGGTAGTGAATGCGACTGCTGTGCATGAGGTCTCGGGTTTGAATCCCGGGTCGGGCCAACAAAAACTTATTGGTTTTTCTGTTAAGAAATCTCAATACGAGCCCGCAGTTAGGAAGTTGGTGGTGTAAGATACCCCGTGCCTCGTAAAGCACGTAAAGCCGTTGGTCCTGCGCCTGATCTCTCTCCGGTCGTGTCGGATTATCGTCCCATCGGATCATGAGAGTTAGGGAACTGAGAGTGCACTTGTGCACTATAATATCTCCTGCGTAGTTGGCCAGTCTCCGTTAAGACTGGCCGCCGTGGCCGAAACTCGGTCTGAAGGATATCCTTCAGACCTAATTTCGGCCACGCTTTGATATAATAATAATATTATTGTTGCGTTTATGATCGCAATGCCTTGAGTTCCAGGCCAGGGAAAGTATTATTGCGTATTGTAAACAAATTAGCAGCACGGGGACTGGCAATTTGCCAGGTAGACGGCAATATGCTGGCCCCCTATTGCGTGCAACCTATAAAAGATGGCGTGCGGAGTAAGATTGCAATACAGGTGTCTGAACCTTTAGATATGTATATACAGACGCGACTATATTAGGAACAGATCATTACTAAAGGAGCCAATTATTACGCCAGCAAACATCCATTACAATTTTTTTTGTTCGTTTGTTTTGTGGATAACCTATTGTCAAGAGTTGTTCAAGCCGCCCGTAGGCCTCTGACATGGCTTAACGACTGCTGTCAATTTTACAACAACCGGGACCGATTTTTTACGTGCCCTCCGAAGCACGGAGACGCTCAGATGAAATACCACTGAGCGGTCACCCATCTATAGACTGACCGCACCCAACGTTACTTAACCCCGTTTACCGATCAGTGAGTGCAACTGACTATGAGCGCCTCATATATAATAATATTAGCCTTGTATTAAACTGACCCATTACTGGGCACGGGTTTCTTCTCAGTATGAAAAGGTGTTAGCCACGCTAGCCCAGTGCGGGTTCGCAGACTTTAAACATTGTGCCTTCACATCCTTAAGAACATTATGAAGAACTCTGAAATATGCAGGTTTCCTCACAATGTTTCCCTTCGCCGTTAAAGCGAACGATAATTAACTATTTAATACGCACATAACTTCGAAATATCAGACATGCGCGCCTTGGGATCGAACTCGAGACCTCTGCGTGGCAGTCCAACGTTTTTCCACTACACTAACGCTGCTACCTAACATCTATTAGTCAAAGTAAATTATTTCGTATAATTATGTTACCTTGTGTTTTCGGGAACACCAATCTAATTCAATTATTATATCATAGTTTTATTTATTGCTATGTTATTAACGATAGTTCTATTGATTGATAATAGCGTGAGATATGTACGCCATATCGATATGCTGTTTTATTACCGTGAATTATTGCCATTTAAAAAAAAGTAGGTTGCTGTATAGTGTATCGCCATGGTAACACCTTCATTAGAATATTATTATTTAGGGGAATCATAAACTGTTGACACTTTTTTATGTAAGCAACGAAAGTTCGTGACGAAAATAAATACTTTTGTTAACTTACAATTTTAGTTTAAGCAAGTAACAAAAATTTTTTAAAGACATTAACAATATGCCTTTATTTGTTGTGAAGGTTTTTACCGACGTTGAATAATTGAAACATAAGTGCACTCAATATTCCTGAACTCTAACAGTCCAACAAGACGACAATCCGACACGATTGCAAAGATAAAGGTGCCATCAACGACTTAACGTGCTTTTCAAGGCACGCTGTGTGTAACACAATCAGCTACCTAACTCCGATATGATATTAAAGTCCGATAAAACGGCAATTCCACACGACCGGAGAGATGAAGGTGCCATCAACGGCTTTACCTGTTTTTAACTCCGATATAGTTTTGAATTTTAACAAAAAAAGAAACAATAATATTTTGTTGGCCTGCCTCGGTATTAAATTGGGGTCGAGCTTATTGCTGTCTCCTTGGTACAGATTCAGACTCCGTACCGCTATTAAAATTTTATTTGACGTGAAAGAAAACCCAAAACCACACACACAGCAGGCACATTTACTACAGCTGTTTAATCAAAATCTATACAAGAGTGCGGGCAAACAGTTGAATTATCTAATACTAAAATGCCACTGTACTGGTTAGTGCATTAAGTCACAGGCCACAGTTGTCTGTCAAACTCATCATTATTATGATTGCGTTGCTTCCGTGACGCCGGCGGAAGCGGCGCCGGCTCTGAGCGATTAGCTGACTGCTAACGCGTTTCTAACCTCACGCTGCGGAACAGATGTTTAAGATATGGCTTATCTGTTTATTGCCATCATTAAGTATAGTGTATTTTATGTTATCTGCGGCAGTTTTACGTATCGTTGCCAATCATCATTTCTGCCTAAGAAATCAACTTCGAGTCAGAAATCAACGTTGATATATCTTTCACACGATGACATTCACGGTTTGCGTTTAAGCTTTGTCTATCGTGACGTCTCGTATTAATTTCCTGAACTGGGCAGTGTTATTGATTCCTTCTGTCAAGACATTGTGGATGGACATCAGACATTGGAATCTACAATTGATAAAGTAGAAAGCAGTAGCAGCATAAACGCACATATTATTATTGTCGGCCTCGATGGCGTAGTGGTTAGTGTAACCGACTGCCACGTCTGAGGTCGCGGGTTCGATTCCCGCACAAGACAAATATTTGTGTGCATGAACATGGATGTTTCTCTTGGTCTGGGTGTTTCTATGTATAATATGAATGTATTTACAAAAAAAAAGTATATATGTATGTTTATCCATTGTCTAGTATCCATAGTACAAGCTCTGCTTAGTTTGGGCTAGATAGTGTTGTGTGTATGTGGTAGAATAGAATATTATATATTTGTTTAACCGACGATACATGAAGCATCATTTCTTTTTATGTATTTGAGATATGTAATACATTATTAACAGCATCCATCCCAAGGCGAAGTTAAGTATGTATATAGATTTCATTAGACTTAGCAGCTTGTTTGCCTTAGACAATATAAGAAACTGAAATCGGTCACTTATATCGATGGAATCAAAATGGATAGAAGGTTAAGTTACAACTGAAAAGGAATTGCTAAAGGGATAAACAACATAGGTGCTCCCACCGACAGCCTCTTGAACATTCAAGACGCTGTCGGTGAGAGAGAGAGTCCATACTTCCTACTTACCTCAGAAACAGCAAAAACTGCTATCGTTTCTTAAGTATAGATAAGCTATGCTCTACTTCTCATAAATAGTAACAATACAATTCAAAATTACCCGATCAAACTTAATAACAAGAAACTTATCAGTTAATAATAATGAAACTTTATCGTAAGTACACATTCCGCAGAAAAAACGTGCATTAATATTGCTTCTGCATACAAAACACACTAAGAAACTCATTCACTTCAACCTACAATAATGCATTCGATATGCTCGAATAATCGGTATCGTAAACTAAATCGATAAGCAGTGGAATAGCACTAGGATTCCACTGTTATCGATAAGTGCTCTTTAATGTCCTTCAGAATAATCTATGATGCATAAAAATGATTAAATGTTCTCTTGAGTATTCAACCTTGGTCTATTATATATTATCATATTATGTAAAAAATATGTATATGTACATATAGATCGATGTTATATTCGTATTAAAGTTGTGTGGATTCTTTGGTGTCAGTTGCCAAAATGTCGAACAACAAAAATTACTGGCTGTTTTACAAGACAATGGCATCAGAATATGATGACGGTAGAAAAAAATACTCATCTACTGATGTAGATCTTGAAGCAACTCGAAAATTAATTTATGAAAATAATTAATGTGGAATATTCGCTTCTAGAAAGCTGTGTGGGGTGTGCACACAACTTTCTTCTCCCGCAGAATATCATTGACAGTATTCAATAGTATTTCCAGTATCTTTGAGAAACAATTTCAAAAATGAGGTTATCCGGACTAAACTTACTGACGTAACTCGCAAAATAAGTAAGTTCAAGTGTCGTTGAAGCAAATGAGACTTAGAGTGAAGATCGCAAATTGTTAGACGCAAAGTAAAACGAATCCCGGTTATTGCACTGTTGACCTGAAAAAAGTAGTTGGGTTGAACTCGATGAAGAAGACGAAGGACAGGACATTGTTGCGTAAAATTGAAGAGGCTTATGTTCAGGAGAGGACTGTGGCTGATTGGTTGTATACAATAGAATACGTATGAGCCCTCACCAAAGATGCCATACCGATAAACATTTTATTTTTAAGCTGGCTTTCTACTTACTTTGAAAATATTGGCTGTTCACTTAGCGACAGGCGTTCCTTCTGATATAGTGCCACAATATGTATAATAATAGAGGCTTATTGAAATAATTCGGGCACGTTACATGTAACTCACTGTTGACGTATTGCGGTAAACGCGTAGATCCTGTTCAGGCAAAGTACCAGGGTCAACAAAGTTGTTATCTTGCGGAAAGGCTGAACATTATGCAATATACCGTTACCAACAGCTATTAATAAAGCAGTATTATATCCTGTTATCGTCAATAGATACTCGTAATCATATAATGTTAATATAATAATAATATCAGCCCTGTATTAAACTATCCTTCTGCTGGGCACGGGCCTCTTCTCACTGTGAACTGGGTTTGGGTTGAAAAGGGTTAGGCCATAATCTACCACGCTGGCCTAGTGCGAGTTGACAGACTTCACATATCTTCGAGAACATTATGGAGAACTCTCAGACATGCAGGTTTCCTCACGATGTTTTCCTTCACCGTTAAAGCAAGTGTTAATTAACTATTTAATACGCATATAACTTCGAAAAGTCAGAGATGCGCGCCTTGGGTTTGAACTCGAGACCTCTGCGTGGCAGTCTAACGGTTTCCCACTAGGCTTTATACTTATTATAAATTCAATTGGTATACAAGTGTTTTGGCATAAAATCCCTATGTTTATTGCGTGTCTCGAGCTATCACACGATGAAATGTAATTTCGTCTGCGCCCGCTACCCCATTATGATCTAAGGGTGGTTGGAGGGTGCTATCAAAAATTCTCATTTTACGTTTTAATAACACGACGTTCATTTTAATTCCGCTGGATTTACCGCGTTCTATTCTAGTTTAATTTAAGTTGGAATTTTTGCTATGAGACATAAAGAGAGAAACAGTGTTTTGGGTTTTAGGACTATTATAATGTAGGTACGTTCTGATAAAATGTTTTGACATTAGTTTCCGACATGTTTGGTCAGAAAATTTAAATGAAAACATGATCAAAGAACTGTTACGAGTCTATTTCAGGAACGCGATACATATTGGAATATGATTTAAAAGATTCGCTTCATAAAACGTTCGTGATGATTGAAATGCCAGATATAGTTATTCGTACCTAAATGTAAACAATGTTTTGAAGTTTTCTTCTTGCTATTTATTTGCGTGGTATGTTGTTTTAATGGCCACTTCCTTTTCTCGTGACAATGAAACATTATGTCGGAAAAAGCGAGATACTGGTGAAAATAACTTATGTCATAAGTCATAAAGAGCTAAGAATATTATTTAGGTATTTAAATGGTTATTTTAATAACAATTTATAAATGCAGCATACAATTACAATATTTTAATTCATAAAATCGTGATTGAAACTAAACATTTTTTTAGCTACTTATATACCTATATTTTCTTGTGTATGTTTCTAAGGTCTCATGTAACACGGAGCCTATTCGCGTCTATCAAGCTCAGTTTTAGACTCCGAGTTAGTACTGAGAATTTCCAGACACACCCAATATCACTATCCGACCCAGGAATTGAACTCGAGACCTCAAACACAGCAGACGCATCCATTGCCGCTGCGCCATAGAGACAGATGACTAAATATGAATATGTTAAAATTAATATACTATATTTGAATTTACATAGCCATCGTCTATAACTTGTGATTTTGTATTGTTAACAGGACGAAGAGTCGTTGGAGTCGACGCGGCCCGTGCCCAACATCACACATCACAGCATCATGTACGCGCCCAAGTGTCTCGTCATCGTCTCCCGCCAGGACTACATAGACACCTTCAGAGTGAGTACACCTGCTTACCTTTTCGTAAATGATGCCAAATATTTTATTTTTATATGTGTCGGAGAGTAGGACGGCAACTCGCTTTTGACATGATGACGCAACAAAATATAGGCGAGGTATTATATTTCGTACGAATACTAATGATAGGCAAATACAAGAGAGTGAAACAATAAAGGTTGACTGTGATTAACTCTGATTTGATCCGCAACGCAGCGAATTCGTCACCCGAATGTGTCCGCGCACGAGTCTCCGGCGCTTATATAACGTCAATATGACACTGACAGTTATAACTGTCACTCCAACTGACACATTGGCTCTATGGCGACCTCACTCAAGCTTACGCTTGACGTTCCGAAACAAACCAATAGATGACGCTTTATTCAACTCCAATTACAGAAATAAATTATAGCGCACAATTTTTTGGGCCGCGACTTCTCTGTGGGACAGTCTTTTTTCTAGATGATAGGTACCCTACGGCCTTTTTGTACCTTAGACAACGTGTATGCAAGATTTCATGATGATCGGTCAAATAGGCGTGAAAGGGTAAAAAAACAAATTCAGATTCGCATTAATAATATTAGTCAGGACTCCTTTTAATTAAGTTCGATGAAAAATATAACTGACTTTGCAAACAATCTAACAAGGGACACGAATAGTAGGTACCCGGTCTCGGCACAATTATTTCTGGACCATACATTTTATTATTTTTAAGGGTTCGAACCCACAACAATCGGCGAAACATAGTAGCGAAGTAACATCTTTTAAATCATTGCGCCATAAGTACGGTTATAATAATGGTGTAATGTAAGTATTGGTAATTGACTTACTTTTCTAATTATTTATATCACATGTTTACGTTACCTAAACTACAAAAAGAAAAATAATTTTTAAAATTACTCAATATGAAAATAATTTTCGGACGTTTCGAATCTGGAAGTAGGAATAATTGTCAAATGTCAGAAAACGGATGCACGTTACAAATCGTGACGCAATCGTTATTTAATTTCAGCAGTCCAAAGGTAATAGCGAAATAAAATAAGCTCTGACGACGCTTTTTAATTTTGTTGTTTTATTTTTCTCTTTAGTTAATATTTCTGGTAAATAATTTGTGTATAAATTATGTTATTTATTTATTTAATAAAATAAGAAAGAAATTAATTGAAATATAAATTACTGCCATAGGTATTTTTCAACCAATGTTAAAATTATTTCAGCAAAAAGATTATTTTGCTCTTATGTGTAAAATAATTTATAAAATCAAGCATAGGCAACTACCCTCTTTTTCGAAAGACTGCAGTGCTGTAATTTAAGTATCGCATTAGCACCCGCATAAATTATAATATCTGTATCATTTGATAGCTGAACAACTTTGTGAGTGTACGTTGAGAGGATTAAAAGATTATAAGTGAGTATGTTAACTAATTGGTTAAAATAATAAATCTTTATTCCGTTTGTGTATTAACATACATACACGTGCAATTTTTTTCTTCATAGTCGTACTCTCCCGGAGTGGTCGTAGCCCATGGATTGTCTGAAAGCTTGGTTATTGTTCCAAGACTTCTTCATTTCTCTATTTGTTGCAATCTGTCTACATTCAGCGTGCGAATTTACGATTGGTTATTTAGAAGAACGGTTAATAAACTTGTACGCATGTAACTTATACCTACGTTCGTTAAAATATTGATTGACTTACGTTATTGATCCTGCAATCCTATTTAATATTATAAATGCGAATTTGAGTTTGTTTGTTACATTTTCACGCCTTAATTACTTGACCGATCATTATAAAATGTCGCATTCACATTGACAGAAGACTAAAAGTGACATAAGGTAGCTTCTATCCAGAATAAAGTACTTTTACTAATCTAACCTAAACTACATTTACATCAGCTAAGCTGCGGGCAAAATCTAGTTAGTAATATTCTACAAAGATTATGATTATTCCCATTTTTACACTTCCGCATTTACAAATGTGGAAACATTCGCGTCTAAATAAGACCAATATCCTTATCGTCTGAGCATTACGCTAGGGCTCTCACTAAAAACAATTTGTTAGTAATACACTTATTATAATCCAAAACAGTCCCTAGTTCTAAAACTTGTTTAGTTTTGTAAAATTTTACCCCCAAAAAGTCTCCGTGAACATGGCTGCTGTAAAGCAACCGAAACGTTGGGTAAAAGTGTAAACTTAAATATAGTTTTAATTAATTTAAATAGCTTAAATTGTAGTAAAGTTCAAAATTAGTAGTAGTGTTCTTTATTCAAATTTATGTAATAAAGGTGTTATAAAATAAACAACGAGTATTAAGTAGTTTAATTTCAATGTATAACATTCGCGTAAGTAACACAATCTTATATATACACTTAGTTTACAAATAAATTATTTATATTTCAGAATTGCCTGGGCATAATCTACACAGTATGGGTGGAGAACCTAGGGGTGCCCCTGGAGACGTTGGTCGGTAACCTGGTGGGCGGCGTGCTGGTCCCGGGCGCGGGCGGGCCGCAGGTGCGCTTCAGCATCGGCGCCGGCGACCGCCAGGCGCTGCAGCCGCCCGCCGCGCCGCCCATGCCGGTCACGCACACCGCCGTCTATATGCTGCTTAGGTTACTTGGTGAGGAATTGTATCTATTTACTTTGGCATGTATCAAAACGTGTTGATGAGTGTACTTGCGAGTCTAGAGATGGGTTGTCCATGTTTAGTTTAATTTAGTCTTGTTTATTTTCTAAATTGCTGTATTCTTTAAATTTGAATGAATTGTAAAGCTGTGGGAAGTAATTGCCGGTTAATGCTAATGATAAAAACTTCAAGGCTGGCTCCTGTTGTGAAGAACACTTGGATCGTAATTATTATTTTCTACGGTATCTCTAAATTAGGATAGATATAGGTACAAAAATAAAAGACTGTCAATGATATTGTGTTATATAAACACCAGCCGAATAATTTACTTCTAATTTCCATTACCGAATGAGCTAGTGATGCGCTTAATCGCATTAGAATGGTATTCGAATATAGTATTTCTAATGTGCATAATTGCATTGAATTCAAATTAAGTTGTGCACAACGCGATACCTATCTTGCATGGTCTAGGCGCAGGCGCGGCGTAAGTACTTCTATAGTGTAATCAACATGTCAATATAACAATAAGCATGATGATTGAAAAAGTTATTATTCTCTCTTTTAGATTAGCAACAAATATTGGACACGTATTTATCTTTTGTGCCACAAACTAATAACAATGAATATACAACGCGTTTAAATTTCGTGATACGTCACTTGTCGGTACAAATTTTACTAAACAGTGACGTCACAAGCCTCCACGCTCGAAATTTAATGCGTTATATCTTAGACAATTTTTATTGTTTTATTAAAACAAAAAAAAGGTGACCAATACTTTTTGCTAATCTAAGAGATGGACTAATTAGAATCACTTATTTTTAACATTGTCATCGTGCCTATTTCAGTCGAATTGAGCATATCGATAGAAAGAGCCTTCTTACTTTTTTTTAATAATATTCTATCACATACATACAACACCATATAACCCAAACTAAGCAGAGCTTGTACTATGGGTACTAAACAATGGATAAACATACATATATACATTTTTTTTTTGTAAATACTTTCATATTATACATAGAAACACCCAGACCAAAACAAACATCCATGCCCATGCACACAAATGTTTGACTTGTGCGGGAATCGAACCCTCTACTTCAGGCGTGGCAGTTGGTTACACTAACCACTACGCCATCGAGGCCGCCAAAACTTTACCAATCTCTTGTCTATTTCCTTCCAGGTATTCACAACTCAGTGACACTCTGGTGCGCAGTGATGAGCGAACACAAAGTACTTCTTGTGTCTCTAGCAGCGGCCCGACTGGCGGCCGCTTGCCGAGCCTTGGCAGCGCTCATGTTCCCGTTCAGATACGCTCATGTGTACATACCGCTGTTACCAGCGGGGCTGGCCGAAGTTCTGGCGACGCCGACGCCTTTCCTCATTGGAGTACATTCCAGTCTAAAGGAGGAGGTCTCAGAGTTGGTAAGTGATAAGTTTTAGTAGAGCTTGATTAAGTTAGTTTTGATTTATTGATTGTTTTTTTTTGGTATCACTATAATCGTGTGGTAATGTGATGTTTGAAGCTTGACTATATTTACTTAGTAAGCATTCTACTTAACAGAACTGTCTCCGAGTCGTAAATTTTTTAAACAGAATCTTGCATAGTTTGAAAAAAAAAAAGGCTTTATAAATAACTAAATGAAACGTTTATAATATTACAACTTTTTAATACGGATGTAGTCTCATATTTTATATCCCCGTAAGGGTAAGCAGGGGTGTCCCATCTTGTACATCCACATCTTGCCAACTAGTTAAGGTGCCATGTCATAATATACAAACAATACCGAAAATTATTAACTTTTCCTTTATTTTTAGAATTTAGTTTTACATGGACAGTGACATATGGCATAATAACTGCAACACCTAGTACATATTTGAGTGGTGAAATACTGAAATTATAAGTTGATGGTGATTTAAAATAGTAGCCTTTAGTTTCTTGCAGGTATCTTCTCATAGGCTCAACCTTTTGCCTGAACCTTGCAACTAACATAAAATATGTAAACTCAGTAAATGTAATAAACTCACTAACCCCTTTGACGTTCATAAGTGTTACTTTGTGACCTAAGGGAATAAATGATTTTTGACTTTGACTTTGACTAATAGGCCTGTTGCCTTCTACTGTGCTCCAGACTCCGTGGAAAGGATTCTTCTTCTCCAAAGAAAATCTTGAAAGAAAACTGAATAGTACTTTGTTCGACCCGATAACCAATCTGATAATTTCATTTATAACTTTCTGTTATTGAACTTAGTTTGAATAAAAATGTAAGCTATATAGGTTATTGTGGAATTTTATTTGGCGCTCACTACTAATACGCCGTATAATTCTGTTATTTTTTGTTGTTAATAATGTGTACATGTGTTATTATTATAGGCCAACGCCTCAGTTGTACAGAACTATTTAAGAATGAGTAATATAGGCGTCGACTATTAGATCTGCTCTAATAATGCGTTGTCTGTTGCATTGTTTAGTCTGTCCTATGATATACAAGGAAGCAATATGCCCAATCTTTGTTCGAAACAGGCCGGAACAATACACAGCTTCCGTGTTGCGAAACTGGCTGGTAGTCCTTATTGCATTATAATTTTAGCTAGTCAATACTTTAGTACTTTATGAGTAGAAAAAGATAATAAATATATTGATTCGCAGCAGCACACCGGCGGCCAGACACAATAGGTTATATCTGACATTCCAACATTAGACAGGATAAATATTTAAGATATCATCGAACCCGTTTCTTTCATTAAAATTCGTAAGATTATATACCTAAAATGATTTGTATTGTTTGTTTTGCTTGAGGCTTTGCTCGCCTAAAAGTAGGTTAGGTAAGGTTAGTTGTACCAGCACTTTAAAACATATATAATATTGCCTATGTTACTCGGTGATATATCTTTGTAATGGTAAAATAATTTAAAAATCGGATTAATAGTTTTTGAGTTAAATCGTTACAAACAAACATACCAATAAACAAAAAATCAAAACTTTCCTCTTTATAATACATATTAGAATAAATAAAATGTGTATCTCGCGTAGATTTACTTTCTGTCATATGAACGGTTGAAACTCCGGCAACTCATTCATCTAATATCTGTCCAGCTGGACGTGATAGTAGCAGATCTGGACGTTGGCTCCCTGCACATCCCAGCTGGGGTCAACATTCCGCGGCCGGAAGGCAAGCTACTGTCATCGCTACAAGAAGCCCTAGCGCTGGTGCTACAGCCGGAGCTGCGGTCTGCTGACTCGGCCTTCGCCCCGCCGCCTCCCGCCTCCTCGCCGCCTCACATGCTCGATAAAGAAATCAGGGCTGTGTTCATGAGGACTTTGGCGAAGCTACTGCAGGGTTACAGGTGAGGTATTGGTCTAATGACTATTTTTCTATTTCCTGACCGGCAGGCAGCGGTAGCCTAGACAGCTGGACGTCACGCAGAGATCTCTAGTTCGATCCTAAAGCGCGCATCTCTGTCTTTTCTATGTTATGTGTGTAAGGAAAATATCATAAGGAAACCTGCATGTTTGAGGGTTCTCCATTGTATTCTCGAAGATATTTGAAGTCTGCCAATACGCACTGCGCTAGCGCGGTGGACTTGGCCTTACCTTTCTCACACTGAGAAGAGCTCCAGACCCAGCAGGGGGACAGGGCTAATATTTTATTATAAGTACGGTCCTTTGCAAGGAACATTAATAGCTTTTGTTTATAAACTGTACTTCTGCTGGAAACTGGTCTCTTCTATGTATGAAAAGGGTTAGGTCATAGTCCTCCACACTGGCCTACTTCTAAAAGTTAAGGCTTAATGTGTATAGTCAGCAACATAAGTCGATACACTCTTGCGAGATTTCGATTGCCTCTATCTCTCAAAATTATAACAAATGTTAGGAATTCCTAACAATAATATATGCAATCATACTTTAAACATACAGAATAATATTAGGATTTTTAATAACATCAAATACTTTTACGAATTTCTTAAACGTTCAGTTATTTATGTTGTTGATCGAACCAGCCGTGCTCCCATTGGGTCATGATTACCTAAAAAAGTTCATGCTATTATAATGTTACGTACTGGGTTCGACGGATAAGAATATAAAATAATATTACCGACTAAAACACGTTTTATTCTGTCACACAATTAACTTTAAAACACAACAAACACTATACTACACTTTTTCATTGTAACTGCTTCAAACTTCGTAGTATTTTCGCTTCCGTTCACTTCGATGAACACTTGACCGCTTACGATTGTATACTGACTCGGCGGTGCGCGTGCGCTGTATTTATATGCAGGTAAAGCGTATCTGGGGTTTTCTAGAAAAGCCATACTCGGTCTGTAACAGTTCGATGATTCGAGAATGTGCCAGCGTTCTCTCTACTGAGCTTGTACCGACACTACGTAGTTCCGCAAGATGTCATTAGAAGGTGCTGTAATAAATTATTAGAAGGGACTGCCGAGTCTTCCCCACAGTGTCGTCAGATGGCACTAGCCGTAACAATAAATATATATCCCAAGAGATCTGTCGTATATTGGAAACTCTACTCTCCTCAGAACGTTATTATACAGGCATGTTTGACTGCGTATACTGTGATCCTTTTTGGGATGGTATGTTACCTACATACATATCAATCGTTCAAGCAGGGTACTGAGTATACACTAATTCTTAGTATATACGTAATAAGCTTAACAAATATTCTAAAATACCTTCTTGTATTTTCCAGGCACTGTCTCACAATAATCCGAATTCATCCGTCCCCGGTGCTGACATTCCACAAGATGGGTTTCCTGGGCGCGCGCGGTCTGTCCGCGTGCCAGTTCGCGGTGAGACTCCTGGATTCAATGTTCTTCAACGGACTCGTGGCAGAGCGAGGCCCGCCCTGGAGACCGACGGATATATGGGACGAGCTGGTTCAGTTAGTATTTCATATGTATCTTTTGAGGAACTTGATTTGGGCATCTGATTTGCGATCGATTTTAGGTCTATTGAAAATGGTTCCTCTGTCCGGAGTATAAGGTGCTGGTGCCACTATGCACTGTCTGTACAAGTTTCTCATTTTTCGCACTTGGAATAATTCCTGTGTCTCGGGGGCTTTACAAACATGAAAAAAATTACACAAAGAAAATTCAGACTAAACAACTGTTTCTGAATCATACAAATTTTTGTCACGTGTAGGTTTCGAACCCACAATACTCAGCGCAGTGGCAGTGGCGAAGCGACCACTTAAACAACTACGTCATCTGTGTAGTCAAATGGATACTAGCACTACCTGTTGTTAGCCTGTGCAACTTAGCTAGAATAGTTGTGATATGACGGGATTGCCAATCCTTATTATACCTGGTTATGTTTCAGGAACCTGCCAGAACAACAGCGACTAGAGTCTCTGAATCCGGAGTTAGAGTTACAGCATCTACAGGATTTGGCGATGCAGTTACACCTCAATGAAAATCCTAACCCACAGGTGAGATTAGTATATAGATGTAATGATATAATACGCTTAATTAAATTACAACAAATCAGCAATACATATAGCTTGGCAAATTCGTACGTGACACTCCCGTGGTCCACGAAGGTGGCGAGGGACGTTATAATCAGGGTGCCTAGTCCGAGTTGTTTTTATGTTAACGCGATCGAAACGTTTACCGCGTTTGGCTCTGATTGGTTAAGAGCTTGGAGCGGGTCAATCGGAGCGCCGAACGTCATAAATGTGTCGAACGTGTTAACGTAAAACAAACTCGCACTAGGCACTCAGATGACGTATTGTACACCGCTACACACGATACGATAACAACCCTTTTTTTTTTTTTTTTTTTTTCACTTGGGGGAATGCTATGACGCATATCCCTCCGCGGGGGCGGGCGGAGGGATTATGTCGGACTCGCCGGGGTAAAGAAAGATGTTGAAAAGATAATGTACCTCCCGGAATACCGACTAAACCTACCACGGTGTTCCTCGACAAAACCACTATCGACGGGGCCGCGCGAATCGCTTTCGCATGCGGTCGCAACCCCGCCAAGGTTACGGCCCGCCGTATGAAACGGCAGGCCACTACACAAAAGACCTACCCAAAGGTACTTACTTCTAGTAAAACCCTACTGTCTCAGCAAACAAATTTGCAAGAATATCTTTTTCCTGATCTAAATTGGAATTGATATAATTTCTCACTAAGTCTCTTTTGATATCATCTAGATTTGATTGAGGTCGGGATGATATAGGGAGGCAAACGAAACAATGAATGTCCTGTCTGATATAACATTTCATCAACTGTGCATGTGTACTGTGATTTGGCAATGGTAGTCAAACCATTAATAGCATCAAATCACATTTTCACTAGGTTTCCTCAAACGGAACATTATGTTTCGTTTGCCACTCTCACACGATCTTTTTGTAGAACTCCTTATAGGCTTTTTTTTAATTTGTTTGCAATGGCATGCAGCGTTAGCCATGCCTATGGCGGAATTCTTTGAAATATTAGGGAGTTAGTCTTAAATCTACTCGTATTTCTCAAAATTGTCGTGAGTTCATGTCGTGATACTCGCCACTTTTGGAATATCTTATCTTATCTTGTCTTGATCCGGGGGCAGTCATTGTAAACCGGCGACACTTCGACCCAGTGGGATCTTTTGTGTCGGCCCCGGGGTTTATCCCTGAGCTATCTCCCTATGAATGTACTGCATCAGTCGCAGCGTACACTTCAGAGGGAGAAGCTTGAAGTCTTCAGGGTTCGGATATGCCAATCCCATCAGACCCATCCTTAGTCCGGCCAATGCGTCACATTTACACAGTAGGTGTGATATGGACCCGTCCTGTTCACCACAGCCTCTGCAGATCGAATTGTTTGACAATCTAAATCTGCACAGGAAGTCGTTGGTGCCAAAATGACCAGTAAACGCTCCTGTGAGTAGGCGTATTTGGTTGTTGTATTGTACCCGCAGAACTTCCGGGTAAAGCCCGTGGCTCTGTTTGCAATGAATTTCTTGGAGTGTTCCAGACCCCTAAGGGCCATCCACTCCAGCCTGTGTTTATCATTGCCATGTGCATTCAAAGCTGCCTTGACGGTACTCTCAGAGAGACCTATGAATGGCTCGGGGCCCACAAATAGTTGCTCCGAGCCCTTTTTGGCTAATACATCAGCTTCCTCATTACCCTGCACCCCTGCATGCCCCGAAACCCACACCAGGCTGACTGTGTTTTTCCTGCCAAGTTTGTTAAGGGCTTTAACATAGTTCAGGACCTGTGCTGAGTCCACCCTACAGGAGTTCAGAGCCTTAAGAGCAGCTTGACTGTCACTGAGAATATAAACAATAGGTAGGCACATTGTAGCCCGTGGAGGAGAAGTTTTCTCAATGCTTCCTCCCTGACATGTCTATCTACTAACTTCTCCAGGGCTTTCAAGAAGAACGACTCAAGTACTCGGTATGCCTTGGCTTCTTCGTAGTCCTCTTTGGCCGGCTTCGGTATGTAGATGACTTTAACTCGCCTTCATATCTTTGGTATGTATCCAAAAGCTATGCAGGCTCTGTATAGTCTGCACAAATGCGAAACCAAGAGTGCAGCTCCCTGTTGTAGGATAGTGGGATAAACCATGTCTGGACCAGGTGACTTGAACGGTTGAAAACCATTTAGAGCCCAGCCGACCTTCCCTTCATCCACTACGTTCCTTGCAGTGTCCCAATCTGCTTTGGTTGTACGGTAGCCTAGTTAAACCAGGCTAATCGGTTCCTCCTGCTCCTTTTCTATTATCTTACAGTCCGGAAAGTGTGTGTTTAGCATCATTGCTAGTGTCTCCTTACCAGACCCTGTTCGCTGCCCATTGCCATATCTGATGGTTGTCAATGGGTGTGCTCTGACAGTCGAAATAGCTTTGGAGAGTCTCATTCCTTCAGGAATAGTAATGATGTTTTCACAGTGGGCTCTCCAAGTCTTCCGTTTGGCTTTCCGCACAGCTTTGTTGTAGTTGGTCAAACAGCGAGCGTAACCGCTATAGTCCCTGCTGGTCCTAGCATTGTTAAACGCTCTTCTGGCTTCAAGCCTCAGCTTGACCAACTCTGGCATCCACCACGGTACCCTCTTGGGCCTAAGTTCCCTTTCAGGGCAGTTACTTGTCCAGGCCGTGTTTACAGTCTGGACCAATTTGTATGCTGTAAACTCTATGTCTAATATAAAATTAAGTTTACCCTTAGAATCCTCCAGATCTATTCTGAGGTCACTCCTGAAGGAGTTCCAGTCCGTATTTCTGGGATTCCTTCTACGTGCTATAGGAGCTGGACCCAGAGTCCTATACTTCAAGCATATGTAATTATGATCTGACAAGGTAATCTCATCAGACTAGTGGCATGTGCCACTCGACAATCTTAGTGCTAGCCCTGTTGGTGGGTAACGTGATGTCAATTACCTCTGCTCGCCTACAGTTGACGAACGTTGGCCTGTTTCCCTTATTTAGAATTTGTAAAGAGGTACTTACCACATACTCCAGTAGCTTTTCCCCTTTTACATTCACATCCGTGCTCCCCCAGACTGTGTGGTGTGCGTTGGCATCGCACCCCAGGATCATGTCCAGGTTCTCCCGGCTGCCATATTCAACAAGGTCCTTTATCTGTCAAGATACAGTTTCCTTGTCCGTATAGTCGAAGTATGCAGAGGTCAGGATTACAATATCCCGCCCTCCGCTCCCTCGCACATCGATCTTAACTGTCGTAAGATCCCTAGAACAAAAATTGTATAAGGGCATTGCATTTATGCCATTTCTGACATACACACATGTCCTTATATCATTAGTGAAACAGTTGTGATAAATTACACCTCCTGTCCCACCCAAACCTCTGATCTGCCTCTCTTTAACATAAGGTTCCTAGATCAGGGCAATATCATATTCATTCATCCGCAGGTGGCGGGCCAGAACGGCCATCGCCCCGATGCAGTGATGAAGGTTTATTTGTACGCACCTGAGTCCCGCCATTCGGACTGCCTATAGTAGCGTCTACGGTGGCAGGCACTGCTGGCCGCCCTCCTGACTCCCTTCCTCCATCAGCGCCCCCGCAGTCTCAGGCGACGACAGATCTAGACAATCTATATGTCCGATTATGTCGTCGGTCTTCGGAGACACGCATGGCGATGACGTGTAGAGAGCCGTACCTGGTTCAATCACCACTGGGTTCACGGGCTCCTCCCCGTCCCCCACCTGTGGTGCCGTCGCCGCATGAGCCTCCTCCTCCACGCTGGCACCCACTGTCACCTTCTGCACGTTCAGATCCTCAAGGATCTTGAACGTGCTTTTGTCCATGCCAGCATGGAGACAGAAGCCGCCTGCTTTTATGGCCACAGCCGACACGCTGTCCACCAGGACAATGCGCCTGGTGTGCCTCTCCTTGACCTGTGTGCTCAACACCTTCCACTCGCAGGTCCTCAGAGAGGGGTTGAGGCGCTGCAGCATGGTCAGCACCCTGAAGGCATCTAGGCACCATTCCTAGTCTTCCAGGCCATCTTTATTGGCCTTGGAAGTTCCTTGGCGCTGACCACTTTGAGCTTCACGATCCCAACGGTTTTACCGTTGAGGCCGCGAAGCCACTCGGTGGCTCTCTCACCCTAACACGGCACGTGCAGAGCTCTACCAAGCAGTGCACCGACACTAATGGCCGGCAGAGGATCCGGTGTGGCCTCCAGCTGGTCCCAAATGGCCGTCCTTATGGGTTTCACCAGCTCTGCATTAAGCAGAGCGTCAGGGAAGTTGTCGGCAACAACGGCCATTTTAACCCCCGTCAGCGCCTCCCTGTAGGAATCACCTAGGGTCTTGGCACGTTTATTGCCAACTGCCTGAGCAACAGCATCGTCGCTCACTTCCCTGACCCTTTTTGACGAGACTGCATCGGGTGCCAGTGCCAACTGCCGCTGCAGCTCACGCCGCTTGCGGTTGGCACACCCACTGCGCCTCTTCCTGCCCTGGGTATGGTCTGCGGAGTGTGCAGCCGAGTTTGGCTCCCCCTTAGGGTGTGCCTCGCCCGTCTGCTCCTTCCTGGCCTCCCCGATACTGGAGGGCTGACACCCACTCCCCGAGGGTGTCCCGCTGGGATCCCCCTTCGGGTATTCCCTGCATGTCAGACCCCCTCTGTGGCTGCCACGCCCTCTATATTGGTAGCCCTTTCCAGGGTTACCCCCTCTCCATTTCTTAATGCTGCCCGTGTGAGCACCACTCCCCTGGCTCATGCTTGGACGGCCAGTGGGGCCATCACGACCATGCAGCTTGGGTATGTAGGTGCTCCCACGTGCAGCTCCTACACTATTGCTGACCTCTCCCCCTAAGGGTCCAGAGGTCCTTTGTTGCTCGCCCTTATCGGTCAAGCCCTTGTTTTTTTTTTGTGACAGAGTCCATTGGTCTATCTTACATTTCACCTGCTGGCTCCCCACCCACCATGCCCCACCCACCAGCCCTCAACGTTGGGGATGCCTTGTTCAGGCACCAGGGCTACCATCTAGGTATAGCACCCCCAAGTGAGCTGACCCGGGACGTACAGCACTAGTCGCTCCACCCCAAACCACTGAGGTGGGAGACGAGCACTGCCGGCTGGAGACCTCTTCACCCAAGGGCACTCGCCTGGCGGCCGCATGAGCGGACGCCGCAGCCGATTGCTCGCAGCTGGCTAGACTACGACCGCCCGTATGAGGGGAAATCCGGACCAAAGGGGCGTGTTGCAGATCAGCAGCACTACCATCGCTACATCACCACTCAACCCCCAGGACTCCTTCATCCCTCCGTACGGGTCCCCGCGCACGGCACAAACACGCGGGAGGTCATTACTATCCATCATCTGTCGTTCGATGATGAACCCGCCGGAACATGACCTCTCCAGCCCAGGCAGTGGTCGACTGGTGGTTTTAGTTGCGTCTATTTCATATGGAACTAGACCAATAACAGGGGGCAACCACGTGAAGGATTCCCCGCCAGACTTGTCTTAGGGATTTACACGACTGTTGCGCTCTCCCCTAAGACCATTGGCACCTTACTCGTCTTGAAGAGTCAAAGTCAAAGTCAAAGTCAAAGTCAAAAATAATTTATTCACTTAGGTCACAAAGTAACACTTATGAACGTCAAATGGGTTAGTGAGTTTATTATATTTACTGAATTTACATTTATGTTAGTTGCAAGGTTCAGGCAAAAGGTTGAGCCTATGAGAAGATACCTGCAAGAAACTCAAGGCCACTCTTTTAAATCGCCATCAACTTATAATTTCAGTATTTTACAACTCATTTATGTACCAGGTGTTGCAGTCATTATGCCATATGTCACTGTCCATATAAAACTAAATTCTAAAATAAAGAAAAGTTGGTAATATTATGTAAAAAGCATTTGAGATTTGAAATCATATTTATCAGTACGTAGCCATTTGTAATAGACAATAGTATGGCATGAGGACGCA
This sequence comes from Catocala nupta, assembly GCA_963675205.1. Lineage (NCBI taxonomy): Eukaryota > Metazoa > Arthropoda > Insecta > Lepidoptera > Erebidae > Catocala > Catocala nupta. The sequence continues at coordinate 22,033,724 of OY776094.1, read as the reverse complement.
TACACTTACACTTTGTGACATGAAAAGGTAGTTCGTGACTAAATGTAGTTAAAACAAAATTTACGTTATTACTTATAAAGTTTGTTTAAAAGAAAAGAAAGATACTTTAACACCACCAAATAAACACGAAGTACCTTCACATAACTAAATTGACTTATATAATACATACATTGTTTGAATCCTGTATGAAACAAGCAACTAGTTCCATGAGTTTTTATCATTTAAGTAATCATTGATTGAATAATAGCCCTTCCGGATAAGCTGACTTTTAACAGCACTTTTAAATTTTAGTAAAGGTAAATTTATAATATCAATCGGTAGTTTATTAAAAAAGCGTATACTGAGTCCCGCAAATGAATTGTGAACTTTATGTAAACGATGATACGGACCTACCAACTTATGCTTATTTCTAGTGTTTAAGTTGTGAATATCACTATTCTTATTATATAAGTGAATATTATGTTTTATAAACATAATATTCGTCGTTTTATAAACATAAACATAGTATTAGTCGAGTAAATTGGGTTTGCATCTATACTAAACAAGCAGCCAATCCAGTGAAGCTAGAAAGCAGAGAAAGCAAGCTAGGCAGTGCAACTATTAAAGCATAAATACAAACCTCCCCTCTCACTTTTGGAATAAGATTTAGTTCGATCACCAGCATGCACAATAATTAATCTAAGTCTTTTGCCAATATTTGTTACGTGCGATATGCGACTGATTAACTTACGTCTCGTCAAGTTAAATATTCGTCAACGTGCATGTGCCCGTCGGGGACAAGGGACTGTCATACACGAATTTGCCAAGCTATAGTTTATAACGATTTATTTGAATAAAAAAAGAAATTAAATCTGGTCTCTGGTTTTGATTATTGAATGCAAGTGTAAATTATACTGTGAACGTTCCAGGCATTCCAGCAGCGCATCCTGCGGCCGCCAGAGGGCGCGTCGTCGCGCATCCACCAGCCGCCGCTGCCGCCGCTCGACGCCGCGCGCGTGCGCGACGTCATGAGAGAGGTGCAGGCGCGGACCAGCCAGACCAAGTAAGCATGCACAGCATGTTGACATTCCAGCAGCGCATCCTGCGGCCGCCAGAGGGCGCGTCGTCGCGCATCCACCAGCCGCCGCTGCCGCCGCTCGACGCCGCGCGCGTGCGCGACGTCATGAGAGAGGTGCAGGCGCGGACCAGCCAGACCAAGTAAGCATGCACAGCATGTTGACATTCCAGCAGCGCATCCTGCGGCCGCCAGAGGGCGCGTCGTCGCGCATCCACCAGCCGCCGCTGCCGCCGCTCGACGCCGCGCGCGTGCGCGACGTCATGAGAGAGGTGCAGGCGCGGACCAGCCAGACCAAGTAAGCATGCACAGCATGTTGACATTCCAGCAGCGCATCCTGCGGCCGCCAGAGGGCGCGTCGTCGCGCATCCACCAGCCGCCGCTGCCGCCGCTCGACGCCGCGCGCGTGCGCGACGTCATGAGAGAGGTGCAGGCGCGGACCAGCCAGACCAAGTAAGCATGCACAGCATGTTGACATTCCAGCAGCGCATCCTGCGGCCGCCAGAGGGCGCGTCGTCGCGCATCCACCAGCCGCCGCTGCCGCCGCTCGACGCCGCGCGCATGCGCGACGTCATGAGAGAGGTGCAGGCGCGGACCAGCCAGACCAAGTAAGCATGCACAGCATGTTGACATTCCAGCAGCGCATCCTGCGGCCGCCAGAGGGCGCGTCGTCGCGCATCCACCAGCCGCCGCTGCCGCCGCTCGACGCCGCGCGCATGCGCGACGTCATGAGAGAGGTGCAGGCGCGGACCAGCCAGACCAAGTAAGCATGCACAGCATGTTGACATTCCAGCAGCGCATCCTGCGGCCGCCAGAGGGCGCGTCGTCGCGCATCCACCAGCCGCCGCTGCCGCCGCTCGACGCCGCGCGCATGCGCGACGTCATGAGAGAGGTGCAGGCGCGGACCAGCCAGACCAAGTAAGCATGCACAGCATGTTGACATTCCAGCAGCGCATCCTGCGGCCGCCAGAGGGCGCGTCGTCGCGCATCCACCAGCCGCCGCTGCCGCCGCTCGACGCCGCGCGCGTGCGCGACGTCATGAGAGAGGTGCAGGCGCGGACCAGCCAGACCAAGTAAGCATGCACAGCATGTTGACATTCCAGCAGCGCATCCTGCGGCCGCCAGAGGGCGCGTCGTCGCGCATCCACCAGCCGCCGCTGCCGCCGCTCGACGCCGCGCGCGTGCGCGACGTCATGAGAGAGGTGCAGGCGCGGACCAGCCAGACCAAGTAAGCATGCACAGCATGTTGACATTCCAGCAGCGCATCCTGCGGCCGCCAGAGGGCGCGTCGTCGCGCATCCACCAGCCGCCGCTGCCGCCGCTCGACGCCGCGCGCGTGCGCGACGTCATGAGAGAGGTGCAGGCGCGGACCAGCCAGACCAAGTAAGCATGCACAGCATGTTGACATTCCAGCAGCGCATCCTGCGGCCGCCAGAGGGCGCGTCGTCGCGCATCCACCAGCCGCCGCTGCCGCCGCTCGACGCCGCGCGCATGCGCGACGTCATGAGAGAGGTGCAGGCGCGGACCAGCCAGACCAAGTAAGCATGCACAGCATGTTGACATTCCAGCAGCGCATCCTGCGGCCGCCAGAGGGCGCGTCGTCGCGCATCCACCAGCCGCCGCTGCCGCCGCTCGACGCCGCGCGCGTGCGCGACGTCATGAGAGAGGTGCAGGCGCGGACCAGCCAGACCAAGTAAGCATGCACAGCATGTTGACATTCCAGCAGCGCATCCTGCGGCCGCCAGAGGGCGCGTCGTCGCGCATCCACCAGCCGCCGCTGCCGCCGCTCGACGCCGCGCGCGTGCGCGACGTCATGAGAGAGGTGCAGGCGCGGACCAGCCAGACCAAGTAAGCATGCACAGCATGTTGACATTCCAGCAGCGCATCCTGCGGCCGCCAGAGGGCGCGTCGTCGCGCATCCACCAGCCGCCGCTGCCGCCGCTCGACGCCGCGCGCGTGCGCGACGTCATGAGAGAGGTGCAGGCGCGGACCAGCCAGACCAAGTAAGCATGCACAGCATGTTGACATTCCAGCAGCGCATCCTGCGGCCGCCAGAGGGCGCGTCGTCGCGCATCCACCAGCCGCCGCTGCCGCCGCTCGACGCCGCGCGCATGCGCGACGTCATGAGAGAGGTGCAGGCGCGGACCAGCCAGACCAAGTAAGCATGCACAGCATGTTGACATTCCAGCAGCGCATCCTGCGGCCGCCAGAGGGCGCGTCGTCGCGCATCCACCAGCCGCCGCTGCCGCCGCTCGACGCCGCGCGCATGCGCGACGTCATGAGAGAGGTGCAGGCGCGGACCAGCCAGACCAAGTAAGCATGCACAGCATGTTGACATTCCAGCAGCGCATCCTGCGGCCGCCAGAGGGCGCGTCGTCGCGCATCCACCAGCCGCCGCTGCCGCCGCTCGACGCCGCGCGCGTGCGCGACGTCATGAGAGAGGTGCAGGCGCGGACCAGCCAGACCAAGTAAGCATGCACAGCATGTTGACATTCCAGCAGCGCATCCTGCGGCCGCCAGAGGGCGCGTCGTCGCGCATCCACCAGCCGCCGCTGCCGCCGCTCGACGCCGCGCGCGTGCGCGACGTCATGAGAGAGGTGCAGGCGCGGACCAGCCAGACCAAGTAAGCATGCACAGCATGTTGACATTCCAGCAGCGCATCCTGCGGCCGCCAGAGGGCGCGTCGTCGCGCATCCACCAGCCGCCGCTGCCGCCGCTCGACGCCGCGCGCGTGCGCGACGTCATGAGAGAGGTGCAGGCGCGGACCAGCCAGACCAAGTAAGCATGCACAGCATGTTGACATTCCAGCAGCGCATCCTGCGGCCGCCAGAGGGCGCGTCGTCGCGCATCCACCAGCCGCCGCTGCCGCCGCTCGACGCCGCGCGCGTGCGCGACGTCATGAGAGAGGTGCAGGCGCGGACCAGCCAGACCAAGTAAGCATGCACAGCATGTTGACATTCCAGCAGCGCATCCTGCGGCCGCCAGAGGGCGCGTCGTCGCGCATCCACCAGCCGCCGCTGCCGCCGCTCGACGCCGCGCGCGTGCGCGACGTCATGAGAGAGGTGCAGGCGCGGACCAGCCAGACCAAGTAAGCATGCACAGCATGTTGACATTCCAGCAGCGCATCCTGCGGCCGCCAGAGGGCGCGTCGTCGCGCATCCACCAGCCGCCGCTGCCGCCGCTCGACGCCGCGCGCGTGCGCGACGTCATGAGAGAGGTGCAGGCGCGGACCAGCCAGACCAAGTAAGCATGCACAGCATGTTGACATTCCAGCAGCGCATCCTGCGGCCGCCAGAGGGCGCGTCGTCGCGCATCCACCAGCCGCCGCTGCCGCCGCTCGACGCCGCGCGCGTGCGCGACGTCATGAGAGAGGTGCAGGCGCGGACCAGCCAGACCAAGTAAGCATGCACAGCATGTTGACATTCCAGCAGCGCATCCTGCGGCCGCCAGAGGGCGCGTCGTCGCGCATCCACCGCGACGAATTTAAAAGTAATAAAGAATACCACATCTTACTAAAATACAGCAATGTAATTAAATCGTCGTAATTATAACAAATCATCTGTTTAGGCACGCGGAGCGCAGAGGTCATTTCCACGCGTTGTATTGCTTGTAATGTTAATCAATATAAAATCTTAATCTTGCGTTTCTATGATTAATAGAAGTTTGTGTCGAGATAAGTACCTAAAAACGTCGTTGCTAAAGTTTTCGGTACGCCGTCCCTTACACCCAGTATAAATGTACAATTTTGTATTATTGTGCCATATGCTTATGTGTTTATGTGTTATACTTATATGCTTAATGTGTTGCAGATTGTCTGCGTTACGGCCACCACAAGCTCGCATCGTGCCGCCAGCCGCGCCACCCACCGGCGCTACGGAGTACAACCACTTGTTACTCACCAACTCCGCCAGGAGACTCGAGGTATGTACACACGTAAATTAAGTTGCATGTACATATACAAGGTTGCTATGATCCATGGACATTAAATGGACAGAGTATTCCATATGGGCTCAGTGTTAATTCGAAACGGATAAAACTCGATAAAGATAAAAAAAAAAAAGGATTTCGTTTTCTACATCAAATTACACATTGCGTTTGGAACCTCCCTTTAAGCAAAATTATGTTTGTGATGGGAGACTCCGCTCTCACGAGTTATATTTTAAACATAAATTAATATTAGATGCGAGACATTTTCATTTTATAAAAATTTCTGCGTGCTTGAATTATTAAAGAAAATGATGAATACAAACAAAAATAAAAATTAAACAAGAGTCGACATAAGCATAGCGCGCCTTAGTGTATGTGTAAATGGGTGTGGGTATGTGTGTGTATGTGTGTGGGTGTGTGTGTGCGTATGGATATAGCGTGAAAAATGGATGTGCGGGCACGTATGGGTGCGTGGTTGTGCAGACAAGTTTGTGTTTGATGTACATATATATATTTATATATATTCCCGATATACATATGTATATATTCCCGAATCCATTTATAGTTGTGCAGTTAACGAATATGTCATGGGGGTTATATTGGTCTAGATATGACGGACGGTTAGACGGTTGGTAGAATAGCCCTACGAGAGTATCTTGGGATCGGAACTGTTAGTCTACCACAGATTCCACTAATCTACATGCTCAATTTAAATGAAGTGCTAGGTAGACTGAGTGAGCTAGCACTAGTTGCACTAATTTTGAGTTCATTAACCACATTTAAATAGTATTTAGGTTACAGTTGGATCGTCTGTACTAAGCTTTCCACGTCATTATAAGTTTTGGACTTTAGCCAGTTTTCAACAGCATTATTGCAGTCTTGTAGTGTAAGGTAGTAAATACTCAACTCTTTATTTATTAAGTTATAGATGTGTGAAGATTGTCTATCGTATTGTCTGTTTGCAAATGTTGACTTAGTTCTGACCAACGGGGCAACCAAATATTTCCTTCTATTTATCAATTTATTAGGATCAAACGGTAAGGATTTGTGTTTTTTTAAGATTAAATGAAGTAGATATAGCTTCCTAACTGTTAGTACTCCAGCATTTAAGTATAACTCTTCAGTTGGAAATCTAAACGGTTTAAAAAACATAACCTTTAACAGTGACCTTTGAGCTCTTTCTAGGTCTAGAAGTTGAGTTTTGTTGCTCCACCCCAAACTGGTAAGCAGTATGCTAGGACCGATTGTGCTAAAGAGATATAGATTTGCTGGAGAAGGCTTTTCGATGTAATGTGGCGTAAAGTTTTAAAAGTTCAAATCATTTTCCTAGTCCTTGACATCATTAATTCAGTATGGTTATGCCAGGAGAGACGTTGGTCAACCATTACGCCAAGGTATTTGGTAAATTTAATTTTCTCGATCTCCACACAAGAACAAGTAGAGTCTAGTAAGTTTTGGCACTTGTGAATTCTAATTTTAAAATTTTGTGGAGGCTGTGAGCTCTCATATTTAGAAAAGCTTATAAAATTTGTTTTAGATGTATTTAACTTTAAAAGATTATGGTTTAACCAAGATGCAATTTTAGACAGCCCGGTTTCTGCTGTTTTCTGTATATTTGTTCATGACGTGTCAGTAAAAACTATTGCGGTATCGTCGGCGTAGGAATAAATGTGAGCTCTTGTTATGTTCATATGACATAGCGTATTTATATAGACTAGAAATAAGGTCGGACCAAGGACACTGCCTAGACCCACCCCGTATGTTACAATTTCTTCCAAACTAACATAATTGTCAATCTTAACTTTTTGTCTCCGATTTTTCAAATAGCTCTTTAACAATTCGAGTGTTTTGCCTCGTATGCCGTATGTTTCTAACCTTTCTAGAAGGGTAGGGACAGAGACCGTGTCAAACGATTTTTAAAGATCGAGGAAAACAGCAAAGCACTTGTCTACCCTGTCAACGGCATTGGTTACAAATAGAAAATCCACTTCTTCAAACAAATTAAATCAATTTAATACGCAATCACCGTTTATAAAAACTGCGGTCACCTGCATAACAAAACGGCAACGTTGCATTCGGTTTTTTTTATCTATTATTTTATAAGGGTGTTTGTCCACATGGACATTCCAACCATATTGTACCTTATAACATTATTACTAGTCTTTCATTGTTTCATTGTTGTCACGGGTATCCCGCAATCAGAGCGGCAACGTCTCCTAAATTTTTGTCACTTTAAGGTGCATGATCTTAGATATCTATGCTTAGACTCGCGATCAGCTGTTAGGGCAGATACAACCCGCTGCAGTTTGGCAAAAATTAAAAATCTATCCTGTGGCTAAACTACTGCTCCTATTGAACTGAAATTTGGTATAGAGCTTGTATGTAGTACATACTATATGCAGATAGAAATAAAGCCTCACTGTTTAATCAAGGTTGTATATGGCTTAGATTTTAAATAGAGTGTTTGTCTTTACGATTTATATATATTGGTTGGTGTGTAGACGTCAATATTAAGTGATTTAGTTGTCAGCAATATTAAATTGTTACTAATATTCATGTCCACACATTAACTTTGCTAGCTATTTGTCGCTGACGTGTGTACCTTTAACACTCACCATACCGTGCGCATAACACTCGCAAACCAGTTTTATTAAGTAATTTATTTTCTTTACTATTTTATAGTAACTTAGATTTATTCAAAATTTTAAACTCGCCGAACGTAATTGTTTAATGGCGAGACGCGCTCTTAATTCTATTACATTACCTACGTTTTACTCACAAATTAAATAAAAAACAATTCCAACTATTTTATGTTTTGTTTTTTAAAAGACAACTTCCGCACTAGAAATAATTTATGTGTCGCACGGTACTTTATAAACATTCAATTAACGGACACAAAGGTCACTCAGACTCCCAGTGTGGGGATCGAGCCCACAAACCCCAACGCAGTGGCAGTGGCGAGGTGACCACTTAAATGATTACGCTATCCGTTGTGCAACGATGTCGTGTGTAATATTGTATGTAATGATTGGCACCCGGCAGGTGCTGCGCTCGTGTATCGCGGCGATGTTCGAGTGCCGCTACGCGGACGCGCGCAAGTCGTTCCCCGGCGTGCTGCGCGCGCTGCGGGCGCCGGCCGCGCGCGCCGCGCTCGTGCGCGACCTCGCCGCGCGCCTGCCCAGCAACAAGCATCTGCTGCACCACCACCAGTTCGAGCTTGTTGTCAGGTAATTACATTATTCTATATGTTTTTCACGCACCGGAAGACGCAGCAGGGGTAGGCGAGGTGGACCGATGACCTGGTAAAGATCGCGGGAAACGGTTGGGTGCGGTTGGCCCGAGACCGGTTTGTGTGGTAAAACCTTGGAGGAGGCCTATGCCGAGCGGTGGACGTCTTTCGGCTGAGATGATGATGATGATATGATTTTTAAACAACAAACGTTATGTAACAATTTTAATACACGATATTACACTTTGCTGTTATTCATTTAATTATTGTTTCGTTAAAAATAAATATAATTAAAACAACCGCATGGTAAATTTAAAATGAATAAATAGTCGACCATAAACTAACCTATAATAATTTTCTAGAATCTTCAAAAAGACGATCAAACATGTAAGAAAATAATAAATCGTTAAAGAGTAATTGAACTTTCAAAAAGATAATCAAATTATGTAGAATTCGAATTGGAGAACTTTCTACTCGTACTCTTTCCTACGTGTACTCAATAGAAATTACCGTCACAATAGTATTTTCAAAGTAACAGCCACCCACGACGCTTAATAAAAACCATCTATTCAGTAGTATATCAGTTTTGGATTACATGTATTTTTTATGATAAATCTTGAAATAAACAACAATAATAGTTTTATATCAAAATATAGAAAAATATATTCTGGATAGGGATACCCTAATCACAGCGGTATGAAATATACTTTATGACCTATTCTCATACCTACCAAATATGCATAAAATAATTATATCAATTGGTCGAACCGTTCCAGAGGAGTGCTACCACAGACACAATTCCTCAATTCCAAGTCATTAAAACTACATTCTTTCTTGAAATAAGATTCTTTTTTATTAAATTTACACAACCACACCAGACAATTAAAAGTAAAGCTATACATATATATAAATTACTGAATTTTCAGCTTATACTGTTTTAAGGAATTTTATCAGAGACTATCGGCAATAGGCATAAATAATACAAAAGCAACGCTACTGCAAGTGCAACCCAAGCATGCAAGGAGCTCGTCGCTTGTTAGACTGTACTTATAAAAAGGATCTGTTACAAATCGAACTTATATACATATTTAGAGATAGGTGTACTTGCTCGCTACTTACCTACTATCTCTTATTTAAGTCACTGCTTCGGCTGGTCGTAGGTTGTAAGGTCGATAATTAAAAGTTCATTTACTGAGAAAGAAAGCCTAAATTTCCCGTTCCTACTCGTTACGTCAACCTTCCAGTTGAACCAGTGCGCAGTAAGGTCTTTTGTTCATTCGTCTCACTTACGTACAAATTTATTTATCTTACCCTCCACCTTATATACTTACGATGTGTCTCTACACATATATAATGACACACTCGGTCGTAACTTCGGCTCGCCTGTATAATTTTAATCGCACCTGTATCTTATCTGTTCCATGCCTTCGCGGCGCCTGCGCCGTGCGGCCGCTTGACACCATTTCCGTATAATTAAGGCCTTACGTGCATCGTAAGCGGTCTAGATATTGGAGTTGAAGAAAACTTTTAAGCAACAGTGTTTATTCTATTTGACCATTACTTATGTCGCAAAAATCAATAATCTAAATAACAATACATTAAAACAAAACATATCCTAATATTATTATAATATATCGAGTAGTAATGATCTACGATATTAATTTATATGAATATTTAAATACTGTTATTGATAGTATTTCATAATCACAAGTGGTGCTTACATAACAGGTTGGTAGGTAAAGGAAGTTAAACATTAACGTATGTAGCCCACAACAGGAACTTGCGTTATATTAAAGCCCTTTTATAATTACTAAGTATAAAGGAAACTGGAAAAATAAAAACAAATGTTAGATCATTTTGAACTATTTAATAAAATACTGTAACAGCCGTAATTAACTAGTTTATTACAATGTTTAACATTCACGTAAACGTATGACAATATTATATAAAGGAAACGAAACCGTATTTTTACATTTATATTTAATTAATTAATTATTGAATGTATTTAAAAAAATACTTATTTATTCGTTTACATTTATTTAATAATTTGTTGTTATGGCTGCTCAAACCGAGCATACAACTTGAGACATGCCACCCGCCTGGCGTTGGATGTCAGGTAGACGTATATCTCGAACGCGCCGTACGGACACTCTTCCGTCATTTCGCTGTAGTTGTACACGAAGTCTTCCACTTTATATTCGCCCTGCAATATAAATACTTACAGTAACACGTATATTATTGTTATCCCCTATAACAATATAGGGCTTGAATTAGATTGAAATTGAAATAGATGAATTGACCTCTAGAGATGCTAGTGGATAGTAAGGTCTCTAGACCTCATACCCTAAAGTAACTGTTTCTTTTTTTATGTAACCGAATAAATTACAAGTTTAAGTTAGCTTTGCCTCCTGGGTTAGGTAGTAGCTTGTATCCCAGGCAACAGTGCGTTCGCCATGACTTCTGGTCACTTCAACTGACTCACTTTGAACAGTAACCATGTGTAGGGTGCAAGCCAAGGTTCGATCAGTACAACGACTCGGCTCTGTTATATAATAATAGTGTCTGCCTATCAGTACGAGCAACAAGCGTTAGGCTATGATTTTAATTATAGACAAAGCTTTTCTTTTGTCCCTATCTACAGCACCCGAGTAGGTAGGTTTCGGGGCGAGAACTACGGGTCTCCCCCTTAGGATCAGGGTACTACGGGGTCAGGCTAGCCCACCGCGCCTCGAAAGGCGTGTTCTGTGGCCGCTGATTAGAGTGCGCGGTGCCTGACATTGAGGTTGGAGGCGTAGTGGCTATGTGGTTAGCCGCAGAGGACGGCATGTTTGTTGCTCGGCAAGCACGTGGCGTTCGAGCGTCGGGCTCATGCGCGGCTAGTGCGAACCAGTCGGTCGCGCGAGGCACGGAGTTGCCTTTCGCGAAGGGGTAGTGTGGTTTCACTGCCACGATGCATCGCGGGTGCTTGCCTGCTCAGAAAGTAGGAGTCATAGCTAGGTGACTCGGGCAATACCCGGCTTGTAGGCCAGAAAGGGTAGACGTATGGATGTACGTCGTGAAGTGAGCGTGCCTTACAGCTCCGGCACCATACTGGAAATATGGGCGGCGGCTTCTCCGTCGGCCCCAGCGCGGATATACAATCTACGCGGATGGCAATAAATAAGTCGTTATTTTTCATACTATCTAAAACCCAGTGCTTCTTGCACTCGGCGACTGGGCGACTCAGACGAAAGTTGTAAGAATATTCGTTAACATAAACGAATATTATTACAACATTCGTCTGGCGTAGAAATGCGGCGCGTAGTTTACCGTCCTGTGTAATACAAAATAATGTAAGTTCTACATTGTTACCGCTTTGATTGGACATTGTGGAGGGTCGATACCGGCTAATATCAATACAGTTTCCAAGTTCGATTTAGTGTAACTCTCAACGAATTTACACGCGTTTGATTCCGCCATATATAGGTAGTACTTGTAACCGCCGTCCACCATCTTGTACACTTCTATTTCAATCTGAAATTATTTATAATTATTATTAACATATGTCCACGTTCTAGATGACTACGTTACGTATACACACACATGCGCGCACGCACGCACAAGCGCAAACATACGCACACTCAAGCGAGTCGCACGCACACTACCGTACAATCACAAAGACACACGAGCAGTTTTTAAAGGATTTATGGATTTGATATACATATGTTAACATCAGTGATATTTTTATTGAAATAAACCGAAAAGCCGTTTTAAAAAAGTGATTGCGTCGATTACGCAAATGCTCAATATATATTAATAATTTTGGTTATACATGATGTTGCAGCCTATACCTAATTAAGGCATTTAGCCCTGTCGGATCATGAGAGTTAGAGAACAAAGAATTCACTTGTGTTTGCGCACACAGTTGCGCACTATAATATCTCCTGCGCAGATGGCCAGTCTCCGTTAGGATTGGCCGCCGTGACCGAAATTCGGTTTGGAGGACATTATTTTTCCTATGTATGTATCATCACAATGTTCTAGTGTAAGCCTTGTTGGTTGTCGTTAAATAAATAAATAAAATAACTGGGGAACGGGTATATGATACGACTTACCCCAACATGATCGTCGATATCCTGGTCATATTTTATATACAACGTGAACCCGTCGTGCGTACGATTAAGTTTGTTTTGTGTCACCTCAAACAATAGCTCGTACTGGTCACTGTCTTCACATTTCATTATGTCTTCCACCACCCAGCTGCCTGGGCCCTAGGTACAGAAAAAGTAAATAAGTACGTGTTGATTGGTAGAGTCTCCCGATCTTGCCAGTAGGTTAGGTTCTCCCAGAGGAACTGGAAAGATCTCCAAATAAGCTATGCTTCACCTGCAACTGTACAATAAACCTCTACTATACTGCGGCTATTAAATAGAGTGACGCTAAGTTTCTTGCCTGTTATTTGGATTGGTTCTACGCCCTTTGTAATGCTGAATACGGCAACAGGTAAAAGTAAATTCACAATAACTTTAACAAGTCCGCCATAAAGAGTAAATAAAAAGTACTGAATTCATATGAGGCCCTTAATACCCATACATTTTTTTTAAAGTTATGTCGAAAGACTTCTATATCCAAATAGCGTTTTATTGTAAGTAAATTTTTTTATAATTATTAATATATTATTATATTATTAATTTTGACCTGACTATAATCTATTGACTTTACTTTTAATATTTAAATTACTATTAGCTTCAGACATACTTTATACAACTTACACATATGTTTTTAAAATATTATAATAAATATATACTAACAGACTGCAATGCACAGCGTCTCGGGTTCAAACCCACGTCGCGCACCTCTAACTTTCGGAAGTTATATGACTTTTCGAAATTATGTGCGTATTGAATGACATTATCGCCTGCTCCGTGCCTCGGCGATCTATGGCAGTCGTTATTGGAAAATCAGTGCCCTATAATATCCTGACACTGGTCTAGCCTTAAGGTATCGTTAGCCTTCGGGTTGGGGAGGTCAGGTGGTAGCCGCTCTGTGTAAAATCTGATATCCAGTCAAATCCAGTTATACTAGAAAAGCCGACCCTAAGTGCCTTGGGAATATTAGGGCTATGAAGAAGAAGATAATATTAATGGTCTGTTTATTATATTTGTCATTGTCATTAATGCGAGTAATACTAACTTCAATTAATATTAATAAATATATATTTTATAACACCAAAATGTACACATTGTTAGAAAAAGAAATCTTTATCAAATGTAAATTTGATGTTCATAAGTGAAGGTAATACGTAGGTATATGAATAAACGTATTTTAGATGCTACCCTACATTTGAACTAGCACATTCGCATTCGAATAAATTCGAATATATTGGACAAGTAGGCAAGTTATAAGTACTTTCGCTGCGTCCACAACTGTATTTGAATGTAATTATGTAGGTACATATTATATCAGAGCGGTGATATCTCTATTTCCTTAAACTCATCTTTCGTATTTATAACAAATTGTGTACTTACAAGCTCAGCTTCGCCAATACATTGCAATATAGAACCACTTAATATCACACATAATAAAAAAAAATTCTGCATTTTCATTCGCTTTAGTACTGAATACGCAATTAGTTACGTGCTTATATAAATAATATCACCTGGCATGTGAAAGACCTATTAAATGTGTAGATTTTATCAATGAGGATGGTAAATAAATATACGTGTTTCGTTCGTAATTATATTGTCATTTCGCGTCATCTATCAATCTAGAGATGGATTGTTGTGGAATTTATTACATAACAGCGGTGTAGCGGTATATTCCGGAAAAACAAAGCAATAAACATGCATGCATAGTTTACAAAACAAGCTAAATTACTTGTATTATGTAACAAAAAATAAGCCTACTGGGAAACCGTTGGACTGGCACGCCGAGGTATCGAGTTTGATTCTAAGGCATGCATCTCTGACTTTTTGAAGTTATGTGCTTATTAAATACGTAATTATCGCTCGCTTTAAAGGTGAAAAAAAATCGCGAGGTAACCTATATATCTGATTTCTTCATAATGTTCTTCAAGATATGTGAAGTCGGCCAATCAGCCCTTGACCAGCGTAGTAGATTATAGCCTAACGCTTCTTACACTGAGAAGGGGCTCGTGTTTAATAGTGGGACAGTTTATATAAAGGGCTGATATTATTATATATTAAGTAAAAAACTATATCAGCCCACTTATCCATAGGAGAAGATTTAGAAAGCTACGAAATGCAGTGTTCTATGTATAGCTCGCTGACAAACCATGGTTAAGAACAATATTATGTGAGGATGGGCAAGTTCATGCAATATATGCCATCAATTCATAAACCGAGTTACAAACACAGCAATCCATGCCATCAAAAATCAATGACGTCACTAGAAAATCTGCTATCCTAAAATGGAACTGAGCTAGACATATATAGGCTAAACTTGGAACGTAATGGATGTCTCAAGATGGCAAGCAAGACTTTGGTCCTTACCGGTTCCAAACGGAGATAGTCCATCATGCTTACCTAATGTGACTGACTTCACATATCTTCGAACTCTCAAACATGCAGGCTTCCGTTTTTCTTAACATTTACCCAAAGTGAGCGATAAAGAACTTTAATATTCACATGACTTTAAAAAGTCAGATAAGCGAGCCACAAGTTGGATCTTCAAATCTTCTACGTAGCAGTTCGACTGATGCCCACTAGACCATCGATTTTAGTTATATTTTTTGTGCTCAGAAAATATTTTTGTCGCTTGGCACATATTTTTTCTAAATGTGATGCTCAATAATGTTGTATGGCATGCAGAAAGAGCCGGGCAGCAATGAATCGCCATGATTCTTCATTCCAGTATATTAAGTGTCCACGTTTGTGGCTTTAATGAATGAAACTCACGTATAATCTCGCTTGCTTTGCTCGCTACAAATATTCTGACCGTATAAGAGCAGCGACACATTGAACGGTTATTACGTCGTCAATCGTTAGCGACGGAACGTTAATTCATTTTATAATTTAGTGTCCTTTTCTGTAACCTGCTAAATTTCATGATGATCGCTTGAAAACTTAAGGTGCAGAAACTCACATTAGCATTTATGATATTAGGATAACTTATTTTTATCGGGTACAGTATGCCTAAGATCGTTTAT
This sequence comes from Catocala nupta, assembly GCA_963675205.1. Lineage (NCBI taxonomy): Eukaryota > Metazoa > Arthropoda > Insecta > Lepidoptera > Erebidae > Catocala > Catocala nupta. The sequence continues at coordinate 22,018,367 of OY776094.1, read as the reverse complement.
TCCGTTGATAGATCCATAGATGTTTTGTCGATGGCTAGCTTACCACGAAGTGATATAGACGAGGTAATGTCCCTTAAATGAGGCGTTACCCTATCTGTCACAACTTCATCTCTTAGCAACTATACCTTAGGCTATCTACTTGAAATTTGAAATAGTTTTTAAAGATACTTGCTTTTTATATTTTATAAGTAATTAGTTGTGAAAGCAGATGAAAACGCGATATGTTTCCATAATTGTTCTTACGCGCGTAGCCTGATCTAGGATAGTCTGTATATAACCTTCTTCAAGAAAGACGCGGTAAAATACAAAATAAATTTGACATATGACACCACTGTAACTAAATGAGCACTATACATAATCTCCGGTATAGTAGTTCCCGAGATAAGCTTGTTCAAACAAACAACCAATTTCTACAATAACAAAAGTGATTTAGCCACCTTTCACAGAATCGAATTATACGTTATTTAGCGGCAACATATTGTAATAAAATAATCGCTAATCAGTTCAAGAGAGCAGTTCACCCGTATCCTTGGATTGGCCTTTCTAACCATCGCGATATGAAACCGTTGAAAATTTCGAATCCCGCGATGCGGCTGTTCGTTATACGAGGAGTTCGGCAATGCCAAAGTTTTTCTGTAGCATAGTTGAGGTGGACAATTCGAGAGTGCGTAGTGGTTTTCTCATTTTGCAATTACTTCAGTAGTTGATAGTAAAGTTATGAAGTATCAACTTTGGTGCAGTCTGAAAAGAGAACCTGATAATAAATAACTTGTATCAGGGTACAACTCGGAAAAAAGGTGAAGTTATGGAGGTCATCAAAAGCGCGAAGAAAATATATTCTTATGGAAAGTTTACAAAATGTACTAATAATCCTAAAAAGATGTGGCATATAATTAACAATATTTCCAAAAACACGATAAAAACCAGTTGTGTTCCCCCAAATCTAAAAGCTGATAGTGCCATTATCATTAAATAATATAATAAAACGTTTCACAAAACTCATATGTAGTTGTTAGTAAAACTTAAGTGTAAGTTATTAATTATTTAATTTTTGTCGCTGCGACATGCATGTCGCAGCACCTTCGTATATAAGGACAGTCTAGCCTGTCCGCAATCATTGCCAGCACTGTGTTGAAACTAGCCCTCACCCTGCGAACTAAAGAAGTGCAACGCTTGCGCATTGTTGTGTAAAAGCAATCAGTTCGTGCTTCGGCGAACATTGCTGAGGCACTGCAGTAGCGAGGTAGTCCCAACACAGTCCTGAACGCATTGTTGAACTGTATGCGGAGAGCATTGTATGATTTCAAAGTGAAGATAGTCCATAGGCTGCAAGTATAGAGCGATGTACAATAAGCTTTGAATAGCGCAATTTTAGCTTTAATTAAAGACCCTATTGAAATTTGCAACATGTTCAATAAATATTTCGCCAACGTAAGTTCTGAATTAGCTAGTAAAATTCCATTAAAATACCATAATAACACTGTCTTTACGTAGCCTAAACTTGGTCCTGCCAGCACTCAGGCAGAACTATCAGAAATTACTCCTTGTACCACAAAAGAAGTATCCGATATCATTAACAATTTTGATCCTAACACGAGTACTGGAATAGATGGCATCAGCACTAAAGCCCTAAAATGTGTAAAAGACTTAATAATTCGGAACTTAACCTGTTGCTTAAATAAATTACTACAACTGGGTGTATTTCCTGAAAGTCTCAAAGTAGCTAAAGTTACGCCAATATTTCTGCCAATTATCTGGGGTGAAATCTGATCCAGGAAATTACCGACCCGTATCGGTTATACCCTTTGCTTTCTAGAATTTTGGATAAAATTATAAACGCAAGATTAAATGGCGACCTTACTGAAAATGACTTCTTGTACGACCATCGATTTGGTTTTCGCTCAGGATCGAACACGTTAAGTGCAACCTTCGATCTAACGACAAAAATCAAAACAAATATCTATAGTAAAAAGGTGGCGCTTAGAGTGTTTATCGATCTAAAGAAAGCATTCGATACCTTCAGCCATTCGTTACTATTAACAATACTTAATAGCATAGGGGGTAACTGGAACCGCCCACAAGATCTTAACCTCTTACCTTACAAATAGACACCAAATTATTAAAATAGGAAAATACGTGTGTGACCCTTTACCCTTAATAGTAAAAATTCTATATCATTACGATTTCTTGACGGCATCTAAAACAATATACAACGTGTCCCAAAATTCAACGATAAGCAGGCACCAAAAGGTGGACATAATTTAACTACTCGAGAAAAAAAAGAAAATAATTCTACCTTGATTTTTCTTTTCATTATGGAAAAAAAGCGAAATCCTTAAAAAATGGACACCTCTTATTATACTTTTAAGGACCATTACTACAATTTTACAAATACGTCTGTGTTTTTTTTTGTATTGGCAACGTAAGTAGCACTGTTATCCACCACAACCATTAAAAATCCCAGAATGCTTGTTGATTTTACACAAAAAATAACCTAGTGTCAATACTTTTTTTTTCACACGATGAGTGAAAGTGAGCTCAAAGTCAATAATAAATTTTGGTTAATTTTTGTGTAAAAACTATAGGCATTCTGTGATTTTTAACGGTTGTGATAGCTAGCTTACGTTGCCAATCCAAAAAAAACAGAAGTATTTGTAAAATTGTAGCAATGGTACTCAAAATATAATAAGGGGTGTCCATTTCTTAAGGAACTCGCCTTAAAAAAAAATAAGATATAATTTTTTCTTTCTTTTTTCTCAAGTAGTCATAAGTATGTCAACCTTTTAGTGTCCGCTTATCGTTGAATTTTTGGACACGTTGTTTAAAGAAACCAAGCCACGAAGGCCCAAAGTAAAACAAACAATTACTCATCACGCCGCGCTAATAATCTTGTATTACTCAAAGGCGACCATTCCATTTTAGCTTAATTTTTTATAGTTTTATTTTAAAACATTCTAAGTGTTTAACTTGGATCACCGCACAAATTATTCATAGATGTGGGTGGGTATCACATAGTTATAATATTACCTTTTGTTCTGTGTTTTTGTTTTGATACCTACATACAGGTTGTCCGGTAAATAATGGATAACCTGGAAAATATGTCTTATAGTGGAACGGATGGCCGTTCAGAAAAAAATATGAAAAATAATCTATCCTAACTACTGCCTGAGATAAGTGGTTTTTTTTTAATTACCATGTATAACTTTCTTGTATACTACGACCATAAATTAATAAAATCCATCGGATTTTTGTTGTTTTATTACTAACACTACAAAACTAACACTATTTATGCTAATAGATAGACAGTCAAAAGTATGCTATGCTAATATAGCTTGCACTTTTTAATATACAGGGTGATTTTGAAATCGTGTAATTCCTTTTAACCACGCATTCTACTGGTGATATAGAATAACCCTGGCCATATTTTTCCTTAATTAGAATAATGGTTTCGGCAAAATTAGAGTACAGATTTTTTTCATGAAATGATTTCAAATAGTCATATTTTAACCACCTGACACAATCTTAATATTTTACTAATTTAAAAATAATAACATAACAATAACTGATGTCGTAAATAATAAGGGGCAATAAAAAGGACCGCCCGTTATTATTTATGACATTAATTATTAATATGTTTTTTTATTTTAATTAGTAAAAAATTAAAATTGCCTCGGTTGGTTAACATTTGACTATCTGACACCATTTCACGAAAAAAAACAGAACAATAATTTTTCAAAAAAATAATTCTAATTAAATAAAAATATGGTCAGGGTTATTCTATATCACCAGTAGAATGCGTGGTTAAAAGGAATTACACGATTTCAAAATCACCCTGTATATATTTTTTATTTTTTTGATCGGCCTTCGTTTCTACTATAAGACATTTCAAGGTTATCCATTAATTACCGGACAGCCTGTATATGTATGATGTTAACGGACTAAATAGTGTAATGCATTTGTTTGTATTTTCTTATATAAGCGACATGTAATTGTCTTTAGTAAGAAATATTGAACCAAAGTATCATCATATGGCAAGAAGTACCCCAGATTTCCAATCTTAGACCAACACCATTGCTGCGAACCATACATTGATACTTCTTGCTAATGTACATAATTACGTAGTATATTGCGGGCAATCGTGAGGTCCCGGTATCTTATTCTCATCATAAAAAGTTTAGGACTAAGGGACTAAATTCCGTCAAGTAGGTGATCCAATTAGGTGATAATCAGTTTATAGACATTTTGGTCCAAATATTTGAGTCGTTTATCAAACGAGTTTATGTTGTATGTATGATATACAAAATTAATAAATTTATTTTTCTATACTTATATAATTTCATCATTGGATTGTTTTATCAATAAACTTATTGGTTTATTTGCTATCATATCTTACTTACCTGGTTATGTCATAACACGCAGGCGAAGTCTTGAGCAGTAAACTAATATTAAATAAAAATCATTATCTGGATTTTATTTGCGCATAATAAATTAGAAATTGTTTCTTTTATAATATTTATTTAAAATTTCAATATAGTCATCATTCACACTCAATAATTATAATTTATTATATATTTCCATAAATAAATGAAATTCAACATTTCCTTTTGACAAAAGTGGAGGTGTAAACAATTATATACAGCGAGCAACAATAAAGTGTGGTTATATTTAATCGCGTAGTGGGCTACGGGACTAACCGAAAACTCGAATCTAATTTTACGAAAAGTCATTAATTTTAATACAGTACAAATAGTACTAATAATAAAAACATAACTTAAAAATGTTGATATAGTGAGTTAATTCGAATCAGCTCATCTATCAGAATAGATGAGCTGATTCGAATTAAGAGCCATTTCACATTTTTGGGCAAGAATCTAATATTTCAGTCGTTAAATTGACAGTCTTAGATAATATATTGATGGCATTGAATACATGTAAATAATAGATCAACTCTTCATCTAGTATTTTTGTTTATAATATTTACAAATACTATCTTGTATGTTTAGTATTTACTGATTCCCTGCTACTAGTTTTTACGAAAAGCCGCGCAGAGCTAACTTTGAAGCCTGAAATCTATCACTAACTTTTATATATTTACTACAAAAATAATATTTAATGTCTGGGCTTATACCCTTCTTGTATATGTGTTTATTAGAAAAGCCATTTAACTAGTGAGTTAATTGTAAAAAAAAGATGATCTTGGCGCAATTTTAACGCTTTGTCCCAGTTTTACCACGTCGTTTTGGTTTCAATAAATTATAAATAATGTAATATTATACAGGGTGTAAGGGACGGTGTACCGAAAACGTTGCACAATCGTTTGTCCATAAGTACACAACTGAATGGAAATGTCAATTCAAAAATAAAACGTTCTATTAAAGTTTTATGCTAGTACATTGTAATTTACACTACGCAATGTATTGCTACCAATGCAATGTGTCCGCCCGCGTTATCGTATCGCGCTTCTCGCGCGACGCGCACCAATACTACGCGCGCTCACATTATCTTACGGAGCCCGGATCACTTATTTTAGTACTAAAAATCGAATTGTACAATTTTATTACTGTACTTACAAAAATTTGACTCAGTCTGCGACAAAGTCGGAAGATAACTCATCCAGTAGGTACAGTTGTCAGGTCTTGCTGTAGAAAATCCAAGTAACGGGGTTCATTCATGCGCTCCGGTAAAAAGTGAGGACCTAAAATTTTGTTGTTATAGACCCCCGCCCATACGTTTACCGACCAACGCGTTTGGTGACCCGTTTATTGGAATGCACGTGGATTACTTCGCGCCGAAACGTGCGAGTTACGTCGTTTCTACATGCCATTCCGAGTAAACGTGGATTCGTCAGTCCAAATTATGTGGGATACAAAACTTGGATGTTACCGCTGCTGATTCGTCAACCACCTGCAGTATGCAACACGCCGAACTTGGTCGTTAGGCACGAGAGCTTGCACTTTATGACTACGGTACGGCCGTTGTCAATCTCTGCGTAAAATTTTATGCACAGTCCAGTGCGATACGCGAGTTCCGTGGTTACGTCGCAGAAGTTTAGCGGTGGTTCGCGTACCAAGGCGTGGATTACGGTGAACGGCATCGAGAATTCTTCGCTCAGTGGAAACTTTAATCGGCCTTCCAGAACCCTCCTGATGCGGTACTTTGGGTAAATTATCCAGTACTCGTTGATACGCACGAGTCCATACGGCTGTCCATAGGGTGACGTGCGTCAGGATACCGCTGGATGTAAATGCGAAGCGCCAACGAAGCATTGCCTCGTGTGCCTCCCCGTATGCCATGAGTATTTGTCCATATTTGCGTGCACTAAACGGCTAACTCATTATTTATTAGGTACAAACACAACTTTGTAAGTATTTACACAAAAAAGTTATAAACAAAACAAAAACGTTAACAAAATGCAACGAAAATTGTAAACACTCGCGAATACGAGAGATTACGTCAAGTACTTCCGATTCCTGACAGTAGCGTGAGCGAACTGAAGAAAAATAAATTTCTTTTAATAAATTTCAGTTGTAGTCATAGTAGATAGGTATGAGATACATCTATCTATGAGAGTTATCGACTATCGATTAATTTTATACTTATACATAGTAATAAACTGTTTATGGCAAATTCTACTAACAAATTTTTGTTACACCTTTGTATTTTAATAGTTAAGTAAAGATTTACTAGATTACATTACATTATTTGAATCGCTGTATACAAAAAGCAATTAAAACAATTAAAAGTGATTAAATGTACATGTTTACGATACGAAATATCAAAACAACGAATATTTTTTTACATTTAAAATAATAATGGGTATTGTAAAGTGAAAGTAGTATAAGATTTAATTACAGGCTACTTTAATAATTACAATCTTTTCAATCTACGTCACAATAAACGTGACTAATTTAATAATAAATAGTGCTCACTCATGTAAACTTTACTTCTGAAAGGAAAACAACTATTTTATTTATTAACCTATCCCGCTTTGTTTAATACACTTTTTTTCGATATCGATCATTGATCATAGATCTGCCCTAGTTTAGTGGTTGTATGGTGCGGGCGGGTTTTTACATAGCACACTATTGCCGGTACGTAAAAAAGTTTGTTGCGTTGGTCATTGCCTTGTCCGCGCGAGATTAGCTGATTAGTTCAACTGTGTTTATTTTGTATGTTTGGATTACATAGCTGTTTTTCTGTATTATATAGTTTTTATTGATATTATCTAGTATAATGGATCGATTACTCGTTATGTAATCATTATCAGTTAGAAAAATGTGAAATTTTGAAAGAAAATTCGTGAATTTTCCGGTGGAAAATTCCTACGTTTTCCAACTCAGAATGATGGTCCGAAGCTAGTATTTCAGTTTTCGGTGAACCGTCACTTACACCCTGTATATACCAAAAGAAGCTCTGTTTACCAACGAATTTAGTTCAATAGTTGTATTGACAATCCGTACGTTTAATTAGTCACAGTAAAATATTTACTAACCCTCTAAATTAGGATAAATTACTATGCGCGCAAGAGTATTCCTCAGTACGGCGCTAGCGCCTATCGAAGCAGGACCTGTGTCACTTTTTTGCGCATCCCGATTTACGTGCTTTCGAGCCGCGAACGCAATATTATACTTACGACTGCAACAACTTGATCGATCTAATATATTGAAATAAGCAACCCTAATTTTTCTGTGTAAAATCATTATAACTAGTAGTTTTACTATAACGTGCAGTATGGTTTAGTGATTTATAATTCATTTTTATTGTTGTTATTTATTATTAGTTTTAGTAATGGGGCGTAAGACTTCTGGTTACCAATGTGTTAAAAAAAGAAACGTAATTTTGAAAATATCAAGAAGGCATTAATAGCGAGTTAGGTATTTTGGGTTTATTAATTTTAATTATACAGACATATTAATGGTCATCGGACGCATTTCGCCTAACGTAAGTCCACGACTCCCTGATCAAATAAAATTAAAAATAAAATTACACATATAAACTCATAAATAAGATAAAAGACCGGTCAAGTGCATGTCGCGCACGCACAATTTAGGGTTCCGTATTACCCCTTACCCAGTGACCTAAGGATAGGTAGGCCTCAAGCACAATATGCATTTTATCGTTTGCATGTAGAAGTTAAAGTTAGTTGTCTATTACTCGTTAATTAATAAAGTCTAATGAGCCGTTATAATTTACATTTATTTTAGGTATATATGTCACTATTTAGCATATTTTAATACATATCTAAATACTGCAGTTTAGAAGATAGAGTGGGGGGGAGGGACACTTTGCGTATGATGGGTTTTCCTTCTTTATATGGAACTATAGGATGCCCGCAGCTACGACCGCACATGTTTTTTAATTTATCCATTTCTGCCCAATCCCATGGGAATTTCGGGAAATCCCTTCTTAGTGCACGCCAAGGAACATACATGTCAAATTTCAGCTTCTTGCGCCCAATAGTTTTGGCTATGCGTTGTCTGTCAGTCAGTCAGTAATGCAAGAATTGTATATACACAGATATTTCGCAAACGGATCCCTAAATAAAAAAGCGCTTAAAATAAACCCTATACACTAGTGTATTTAAAATACCTGTCTAACGATAACCCATACAATGTTGTAGAAAAATTAAAAAGACCACTTTCCCATTTAGATGTATGGGAGCTGCTAGATTATATCACTTTTTTCAAATTTTGTTGTCTAGTTTTGTCTGCGTGGTTACAATGTATAACCATGTGTCAGCTCTCTAGTGCTTATAGTTTCTGTGTTTAGCCGTGGACGGACAGACGGACGGACGGACATGGCGAAACTATAAGTGTTTCTTGTGGTTTATTACGAAACCCTAAAAATGTACGTTTCGTGGCAAGTTACGTAACGCGTGGTCGCTCTAGCAATACAAAAGCAAAGGGTTGTTGCCCGGGTTTGCAGGCGCTTTGTTTTCAACTAGTTATTTGAACTGTTTCCTGCGCGCGCTCAGTATATATTATTTTCAAAAATTAAGGCTTTATGATTTTATTACTATGTAACTATAATCTAACATGAAAATTCGACCGATCACCTACAAAACACCCTGTATAAATGATACAACGTTATTTTCTTTAACTGTACATCACTTTAGTCCTAAGACTTTGCCGAAATCGCGAAATAAATACCTATCAGTTGTTTCATAAATTTTGTCGGGGTCATAGTTCAATTTTATATTGAAGAGGTGATTATATTTTCGTGAATTTTCCAAAATCCCACAACAAAAGTTACACCCTAAGAGCTTTGCACTAAAGATAAAATAACTTTGTATATTTCTTAGGCTGCATTGATTTTGCTGAACATTTTTCTGTGGATTGTCAAGATACTTTTAATTTTAGATGTAAGATTACTCGCTCAGAGGCTGTAATAAAATCGGTAACAGAAAATGTGAGTTTATGTAAACATAACAGTTACGAGGGTGCGTTTTTAAGTTCGCGGAATGGAATAGAAGGGGATGAAATAATATTACAAAATTATTTTTCCTTTTCAATATATTCACCTGAAACCCTAATACATTTCTCAGATCTATGAATTAACTTATGAATACCTTCATAAAAAAATGTTTTGTCTTTCTCTGAAAAATACGCCGCAACTGCATCCTTCACTTCTTCATCGGTTGAAAATTTCTTTCCTCGAAGCTCTTTTTTCAGATTTGGAAAGAGATAATAGTCGCTGGGAGCCAAGTCTGGGCTATAAGGTGGGTGATCAATGATATCGAAGCCCACCTTGTGCAAAGCAGCCAACGCAACTCGACTCTTGTGAACAGGAGCATTGTCGTGCAAGAGCAGGACACCTTTGGTCAATTTTCCTCTTCTTTTTTCTCTGATTGCCTCTTTTAACTGCTCTAAAATTGAAGCGTAGTGTTCTTCGGTTATGGAAACACCTTTTTCTTTGTAATCAACCAACAAAATTCCTTCTGTGTCCCAAAAAACTGTCGCCATGAGCTTTCCCGCCGATTGCGACACCTTGAATTTCTTAGGCGGTGGTGTACCCTTTTTATGCCACTGCATGGAATCTTGTTTAGACTCAGGTTCATAGTGATGAACCCAAGTTTCATCCCCAGTAACAATTCGCTCCAAAAAACCATCCTTGTCTTCATTACACTGGCTCAAAAACGCACGCGAACACTCGACGCGCTTCTGTTTTTGAGGCGGTGTGAGCATTCTAGGCACCCATCTTGCACTGACTTTTGTCATGCCGAGATGATCATGGAGAACCTTGAAAATGGTCGTTTCAGATACTCCAACCATCTCTGCGATTTGTTTTTTCTTTAAACGTGCATCCTCCAATATTAATTTTTCGATTTTTTCGATAAGATCTGGAGTGGTGACCTCAACAGACCGCCCAGGCCGGGAATCGTCTTCAATTGATTCCCTGCCTTGCTTAAAGAGGTTGTGCCACTTGTATACCATGGTTTTTCCTGGACAAGAGTCCCCGTATACAGATGACATCTCTTCCAAAATGGTTTGAACATTTTTTCCTTGCTTGGTAAGGAACTTTATAACGGCGCGGCACTCGATTTTCTCCATACTTCACAATTTCTTCCAGATTGAGTTGCTTGAGGGACGATAGTTCAAAGACTAATGACCTCATTATGATAATACTCGGTATATATACTAATTATTAGTTGCTAAACACGTTAGTGACTAAACAAGCACCCCCACCACCTTCCATACCCTCCATTCCGCGAACTTAAAAACGCACCCTCGTATATTGTACATCAGTCATAGTTCATTCAAATAATATAAAATTTATATAATTATTTGATTTATATTCAAAGGAAAAGCGGCCACTTAAATTACACGCTGAGATAATAAATTGTGACGAGGAGCAAAGTACTTTTGAATGCGATGCCGTGTTGAGTACATTTTATAAGCAATTAGATTCGGTAAAAGAAACCGTAAGCTATATTTTATTTCAAGAAGTGAAAAGTTATTTAGTGAATCTACTTAGTACATGTTAAGAACCCGTTGCTTTAGCTTCTGTATTTGGAGAATCTGAGAATGAATCTCTTACTTTAGGCACTGAATTTGACGAATCTATGAAACTGGATAAATCAAAGGAACAGCTTGATTCAATTGTAACTATAATTTTAATTTTCACAATTGTATAATGTCAAATTATTATGTACAACATAATATGTTACACATAATTATTTTTATATTATCCAATTGTAAGTTATTGAAATTATAGTTATATTTGTCTTTTGTTTTAGAAGGATTACATTGTTGAAGGTAGGCGAATTGTTGACTTTCAATACTTTTGGAACCAATTAATACATATAAGTGAACATAGCTATAAATTCGGCTGCAGATTGGATTGCGTAAAAATTTAAAAAGATAAACAGGTTGGTCTCATATCTAAGTTCATATTGAAGTGCAAGATGCACTTGCACTTCAATATGAACTAGTTTTGACCTCAAAACTTCGAATATGGACATACAATCAGGACTCGACGTTAATGCTGGTGCTGTATATGGTGCGATAATGACAGGCATTGGGCTTTCAAATTTAAATGAGATCACTGCATCTACGGGTTTGCCGATAATGCCCTTTCGGCTGTATAGTAAAACACAATGTTATTTCTAATATGTGGAAGACTGCCGCCGTAGAAACAATGACAAAAGCTGGCAAACAAGAAATTGACGCTAACTGCACGGTTGGCGTAGTGGTTTAGACGGCCGCCTCGCCGCTTGACACTGCGCCGAGTGTTGTGGGTTCGATCCCCACACGAGACAACACTTTGTGTGATTCATAAATTGTTGTTTCGAGTCTGGGTGTTCATTGTGTCCGTTAGTAGTATGTTTGTAAAGTCCCCCGGGACACAGGATTTAGTCCTAATGCGGGAGTTGTCTTTTAACAAAAACAAAAATATATTTATCTATAATTAATACAAATACGTTATTTGTTTTGAAAACTTACATAATGCAAAAGTACGTTTAATACAATTCAAGCAATAGGTACAAGAAAAGTATCAAAACGTAAGTGTAGACACGGTCGCACTATACCACGACGCTCCTAGACGCACCGTACTGTCTCGATCGCTCGGCGAGTCGGAATTTACCTAAACTTCACTTGCGTAATTTTGTGAAATGTCTCTTAACTCTAGATACTCTCGAGGGTGCTGATGTCATGCCAGAATTTGTCCAAAAATGACGGCGAAAAAGAAGCACCAATATTGACATGCCACCATAATAAACTATATTAAGAGTTGTCTATTTCCATGTAAAAATAAATTTTGACAAAAATACCCTGGTAATGGCAATTTTTTGGACGGCCATTTAAAAAGTAACTTTTTTATAGGTATAATATTTATTATGGTCGTCCAGTAAGTATCATATACATAAATTTATCAAACTTAAATAATAATGTATTTTTAATTATTGTGAATATTAGCTTTCTGCATTCCTTTTTCATATATGTATATAAATAAACGTTTACTATGCCCAATCACAAGCTCCTCCGTGCACGCAATTTTAAAAATGGTACAAAGGTTAATCGTTATGTAGATACTATAACCACGCTAACATGCGACCATATCTTTTGTTACACGCTGTATACAGACTGTATATAGCCTTCTTATATATCATTACTCAGATTTATTCGTCGCTTTCTTCGTCGTCTTCATAGAATTCTAGATTGATTTCCAGACAGCCGACCTCCAAAGTCCCTTGCAGCAAGAAACACTTGGCATCGAACTCGCCATACTCAGCATCTGAAGGCAACTCGGTGTAGTCGAAAATGTAGTCTTCAACTTCGTATTCACCCTGGAAGATATTTTACCGTGTCATTGAATTAGTAAAGACAATGCCCGCTTTAACCTGATCACCAATACAAATGTCAAACTCGGACGCCAGCTTTCGGACAACTCAGCCGCCGTCGTCCAAGATTTTAACATTCGTATTGGTTGCGAGGTTAAGGATAATTCTGTGTCGCGGAACGGACTTTATAATATAATTATTATATACACTGCAGGATAAAAGTTGGGACCAGCTTAATTAATAGACTTTATTCGTATTTTAACCACATTACAAATTTCAAGAAATACATTATAAATATTGCTCTTAAACATTGTCTAGGAGATCACGATTATATTAATTATGTTTTTCTTCGCTAATAATAATAATAATAAGTATTTATTACTCAAAGAAAGGTTACAGGTATGTCAATTTGATGCCCTAGACTCCACATTAGGATTCCCTGTGTCGTGGGAGCTAGTCTCTTACAGTCGATTCAAGTTAATTAAAGTAGGAAAATGAAATAAAACTCAGAAATTAAGTGTTTTAAGTAGGTAACCTGTTTAGTCATCTTATAAAACAGTGATTAATAGACAATATACTTTAAAGCCGGGAAGAAATATCAATAATCCATGCTAAAAGGGCTATAGATAGCTAAACTGATTTTCCATCAAAAAATCCTCCTTTACATTGTATGACTTTTTTCACAAGTCTCGGCATAAGGACAATCAATTTGTTGATGGTTTCTTCTAATACATATATTGCTCCAACTTTCGCATAAAGCATTCTACATGTCTTCTTGCGAGGATGGGCCACTCTTATCAAGCTCTTCCCACAAAAGTTCAATTGGATTGACATCCGAGCTCTGAGGAGGCCACACCATGTTTTCGCCAGTTCCTTGGCTAGAGAAGCAACCCCAGACCATAATTGAACCACCACCATGTTTGATTGTTGGGACTTCATAGTCTGGCATCATCTTTTCTTAGGCGCTACTTCGAACATAAATTCTTCGTTTGAACCGAATAGTTCAAACTTAGATTCATCAGCCAAAGAACTTTAAAAAAAACCTTCTTCAGTCCAATTTCGATGGACAAGAGCTCACTGCATCCGTTTTTCTTGTTTTGTGGTCTTAACAGAAATTTTCGAACGGCAACGCGACCATACAACTTCGCCATTCTCAATCGCCGTTTTACTGTAGTCAATGATAAAGGTTTAACTCCGGTTTTGTTCACTTCAACGCGGATTTCTGGTGCTGTTAGGTGTCTATTTCGCTTGCTGGTAACAACGATGAAATTTCCTTCACTAGAAGTGGTAGCTCTCGGCCTTCCCAAGCGTAGACGATCTTGATTACTGCTTGTCTCCCTGTATCGAGTTATGGTATGTACCATGAACACAAGTCTTCGATAACTTCAGCTGTGAAGCAATCTCACGTTCGGATTTGCCTTCATTATGTAAAATAACGATGGCAGAACGCACTTCACTACTAATTTAGCGTGCTTTTCCCATTTTAAGATGTCTTAATTGTAGAAACCACAAGTTTAGACTAATTGAGATTGATTGACAACAAACCCAACAAACTTCAGGTAATAATAAGTCTGAAACATGTGTTTTCGTAAACTAAATAATTCTTATTATTGACCAATGCGAATAAATAACAAAGTAATTAGTAATGAGCACATCATAAAGTTATTACCACCTGGCTCTTGCGTAGCATTTGTCGGTGTTTGAAAACAATAGATATTTACTGTCCAATAACTTGAAAATAAACAAAAGAATGACTACAAGATATTCGGTATTAACAATAGAATATGCAATGTGCATTTTTTATTTATCTTACGGGCTTTTATTACAAGTTATAAATGATTACGTCGTTTAAGTGCGGTCTTAAACTTTTGGTCGGCAGGGTAGGTATATATGTAGTCTTACACCCATATCCACAAAGACTTAGGTAGAGGTATATTACATGAACATTTGGCCTGTTACGTTTTTAGATCCTACGTGTTTGGGGACGTGCCTGTTGCCGTCTATCGGCTACAGTACCAATCTTCGTGCTACTAAGAAATTCGTGACAGAAAAACCCAATAACACTGTAACACAGTACAACAGTTCCAGAAACTGTGGCGGGTTAACGGCTACTGGCTCGCCCGTTATTATCTGAGGACCTAAAACCATAGCTGGTGAAATCTGGGTGTAAAACCTCTGCCTTCGGGGATTTAGGCCTAAGACTGTATGTATTGTAAACATACCGCCTCGATAGGGAATTCCGGTGGGTCGACCTTTGCCATCTCGAGGGCGGTCTTTACATTGTTCTTGGCGTATTTGTTGATGAACGCCGAAAAGGAAGCGTCGGTTATCACCTGGTATTGCTTGCATCCGCCGTCTACGTACTTGCATATGTCCACGCGCATCTGAGAAGTAAACGTATTTTAATTGTGATCGTCTCATTGCGGTCTCTTCATATAAAAGCCGGGCTTGCTATCATTTATTTTATTTATTTATTCATATACAGCAACATTTTACATTTTATAAATAGCATTTCCGTACTAAGACAGAAGCTTGTATTGCGGCAACCAACCAATTCTTTTACCAGTTCTAAATGGCAATTTGGAAATGAATAGATTTTAAAAATCTTTATATTTCAGATGTTGGATAAAATTACTTATTGATTGTAATATATTGTATAATAAGAATCTATCAAATATGTTATTAAGAATGAGCGAGAATAGAAAAGTAGTATCTTTTTTCGGGAATAAGGGCATGATTACCTCTATACTAATAGTTATGTAGCCAGGTACATCAGTGTATCTATGGAAAACTAAGAGTTTTGACTTTAGCAAAATCCCGGGGAAAGTTGAACCTCAGAAGTCATTTTAAGAGAAAAAATATTAGTTGACATGGAAACATAGCTATAGAGCAATATAGAACTGCTTACCCCAAAGTCCTCGGAGAACGGCTCGTCCAGCTGCAAGGTAGCGCGGAAGCCGTCATGTGTGCGGTTTATCTTTTCCTGGGTTACATCGAACTTAAACAAGTGGGTGGCCTCCTCGCACTTATCTATATAGTTCACCTTCCAATGCCCTGGACCCTGATACATACGAAATATTTGGTTATAACATCAACATTAAACACCGACTGCTCGGATTGTGTAGTGGTTTTAAGTACTGACACTGCGCCGCGTCTAAACCTCACATTGGGTGATTTTCAAATGGTTGTTCTGAGCCTAGGTGTTCGTTGTGACCGTTGATTGAATGTTTATAAATTGTACCGCGGAAATTATTTCTAATGCAAGGGTAGTATTTATTAAAATCATGGCACTGATCGTATATATCTATACTAATATTATAAAGTTGAAGAGTTTGTTTGTTTGTTTGGTTAAACGCGCTAATCTCAGGAACAACTGGTTCGAATTGAAAAATTCTTTTAGTGTTGGATAGCCTATTTATCGAGGAAGTCTGGCTATATAACATCACGCTACGACCCACGGGGGCGGCGCAGTAACTATAAACGCGGGTGAAACCGCGGGCACATCTAATGTTCATATAAATAAATCATTAATCTTTTGTTCGATGTTTGAAGCCCGATTCCTAGAATAAACAATTTTCTCTGAGCAGATCATAGATATATATGTATATACGTAATAGAGATATACATATCTATTTATATAACCATATCTTAGTGAAAGGTCAGGTTATGAGTGTCCTAAATGGAACAGGGCGCATGATGATGATGATGATCAATGGATTGATGCAAAAGAAATTCACCATGACCGTAGTAAGAATACCCATAGTCTTTGCCTACTCCTCCGGGAAACACGAGTGAATCTGATTTCACAAATCATATTTAATAAAATAAAATCATACAATTTATTGTATAGCATAAATATAATGTATCTTTTCGGTGTCTATATCACTTTTTGATGTCTATGTGTAAAAATTTATCTTACCATATCACCGCCACAGTGTACCGTCGCGAGGCCGCAACAAACTCCATACAATATGACCAGGCTCAACATTTTACTTGATTGTTCTGTCTCCGATAATGAGTCTGTTTGCTCCAACACACTTAATATATAACGTATTACTAGATATAGCCCGCGGGTCTGTGCGTAGCCAATCGTAATAAATATTTGTTCGGTGTTTCAGTGCCATAGACATAATTATCATATCAACGACTAGTTATAGACAGGTATTGCCCTAAATCTACGTATTTGGCTCTTTGTAGCGAGCTACCTCCAGCCAAAGTGACACTATTTCCAGATAAGTACTAGAACAGTAAAGAAACAACCGCAATTCTGTCAGTTGCTAACGATAACTTCGCTGGCGCCGACAGAGAATCAGTCTTCCTTATCGTTATGGTATTGGCGCGGTAACACGCTTGCACTTCCCGACGCTCCATATTACTACTTCAAATGCTTAAGCCTGGGTTATGCTCAAGTAATTTTTGTTATGTCTCTACTTGCTGAGCAAGAAAGTACCTGGGATGTGGTGGCCAGGTTTTACGAAGCCAGGAGACGTCACCCGCAGGCGGCTCATGCCTGTATCGGGCAGTACTGTGTGGGTCGCTGAATTATTTCCAGCGATCCACCCATCATTCAAAGCACCGAATAGGCACACCGTGGTAGGACCCGGGACTTTCCATCTATCCCTGGATAAGCCCGACATACCCTCTCCGCTCCCCCTTTCCCGCGAAGAGAGACTCACAAAAAGTAAAAGTAAAAAAAGTAAAAAATATAAAAAGAAGATTGCACGTCGCTACTACGCCGTGTCCTGCGCATTCTGTTCACGACTGTTACTAGGACCACCGGCTACACCATTCCAGGCGCGGTGGACTAACCGATAAACCTTTACGTTCATAAGTGTTTCGTTGTGATCTATATAAATAAATGATTTAATCTTGACCCCGCAGTACCCCGGTTCTATGAGGCTGACGTGTAGTCCACCCCATCTCCGAAACGGAAAGAGATTAGTGTAATTCCCAGTACACACTTAACTGGACAGAGTCTCCTTAACTAGTTTTTACTGCACAGTTAGATTTGAGGAATATAATGTATCGCGTCCCTATATTACGTGACACATACAGATACACATGGCCGACCCTATATGATCAAGTGATATGTGTGTATCATATATATCGTTCGTTCGTAGCGATGTCGGATCAATTAGGCGGTATGTAGTTGTAAATTTACATTCGATGATTCGACCGATTTTATCCGAAAGCGTTTTACGCCTGGGGCTACAGCTGTCTTGAGATTTTATAGGCCTAATTCTTTTCTGTCTATGTTATTCATCATAATACCTATAATGGGACTATGGCCTAACCCTTCTTAATAATGAATAGAGGCCCGTGTCTAGTGGATCAGTTTATATACAGGGCTGATATTATTATTATTTATCATTGACTACTACATAAATTATACCTGGCGCAGTGGTATTAAATGCTATTGGGTCGGATTCGAATCAAGGGTTGGGCAGTGTTAGTATTTTCTGTCAAGAAATTCATTGTAGTCTGGAACTATAGACGACAATAAGCCTTATTACTTAGGACCTAAATCGTAGTTGGTGAAATATTTGCGTAATACACATTTGGTTATTCTTTTGGCGATTTAAATTTATTATTATACAAGTCTTTACGACTGGGTTGTCATGACGTCATATTGTCGTCGTATATCCTTACCTAGGAACTCAAACGGTATCAACTATATTTAGTTGATAAGTATTTTCAAATCCAAAAGAATACCTCTGTGTTTTATAGGCACAGTAAGATCAATCAATGAGATACAGACATATTAATTGTAAATGTAAGTAATTCAAATCAATTATTGGAGAAAGTCTCTGAAACACGAACTAACAAACATATTTTCTTCCGTGATATAAATGAGTAGCATGATCAAAATTACTTGATCATATCTGATAGTGTGATAGTTGTAAATATCGTGATAAGCATCGTCATGTGACGATAGATCATCGATACGCCACTAGTTGTTATTGTTTAGATAGTTTAATGCCTAATCACTGAATGAGACCCTTAGCCAATACCCAGACCTACAAGAGATCTAAAACTTCCATAAGATACAGCCGTATTTGTCACATAATTATTTGCATAGATTTTTGGAAAACTTATTCCCGTCACGCAAAAGTTCATATCATTATAATTATATCCGGTCATATTACAGCGAATTCCATTTCTGGCTCATTGGAATTGTTTTGTGATGTTATCTAGGCTGGGCTGGTAATATTAGCTTATTACTTAGTAAGCGTATATTATAAATTGGATAGTGGGTTTCCCACTGCAAACACTTCTCTATAGCAATCTGTTTTGTTAGTCTGTCGCTATGTTTTGAATCATTCCTTTAATTTTATTCTATACCAGCGTATGGGTTTCGGTTTCTGGAGCGTAAACATGTATCTCTACGAAGTCAAGGTGAGAACTACCAAGAGATTTTTCAAAGTCAGCATTAGGGTTTCACTGGGGGGTACTTGTTGCTTAACGTTAGGTTGAGTGGACTTGTCAAAAATACAATATCTTCTTTAAATTATGATTATTGACTGTCTATTCTTTAAGACTCCGTGATGAATATCATATTAATAACATAATTAAGTAATGAGGCTCACTGTCTTATTATTTAATTACAATCGATAAATGTCGCCAAGTTGCAACTAATTCAATTCAATGAATATCATATTAATAGTAGTCCATGCTGATCAAATAACTTTTTAACATTAGAATGGACAACTAAACGTTGACATATAAGCAAAACTCTTCCGACCTTTCCATTTGTTATAGTTTGTCCATTCATTTATTATCTTTTTGATAGTTCGAAATTAGTGACGCCCTCACGTTACTGATTCGATTTGAAATAATAATCGATTTTATTTAAGAAGAACTTTCAATCGATTTAATGCATAAACATATTTTCAGTATAAGTATTAAGTATTTGTTTATTAGCTTTTTTAAAATTATATATGAAATAAATAAATATATATATATAATAAATCATGAAAATTAAAATATTTATATTTATAAATAATTCCAAGATTTCGACTTAATTCCTTGCAAATAATTAATCATGGAGTTATAGTTACTATTTTTGTTTCTTTAATTTACAAAAACAATACTTACATAAAGTCAATTTATTTTTTTATATGATCGATTTATCTTATTTCAAGACTTGTTTTTATAGTTTGTATTTGTTTGTTATACACCGGGCACTTCACTAAGAGGGCGTTACCCGTCAATAAAGTACGACATTACTGTAATACATTATTCCGAAGAAAAAAAAACGGTAATTCATAGGCGTGAGCTGTTAAAAAGATAATAAACGAATGGACAAACTATAGGTGGAAGTTACACAGGTCAAAAGATGATAGATAGGCTGTCGACTTTATTACTATTTACGCATGATACGCTTCGTTTCTCTTCTATGGCTAAAATGGCATATAAGCATATCACCTGCCTTAAGGGAAGCGTTTCTTGTAGCCCATAGACGCTCACCAATAAAAAAAGGTATAGCACAGCTATTAGCTGATACGAAAATTCTTTTTGAGCTCATAGAACAGTGTATCCAAAAGTAGAACTTTTTAAATAAATTATTCATTAAAACAGGTTTATATTTGATTATTATTTGTATTAAAAATCAAGTTGTCAATCGATCCAATATTTCAGAGCTAAAAACGATTTACATTCTATCGAATCAACGCTATAATCGTGTTATTGTATAATACCTAAATCGCGTCTCTGATCAGAAGACATGGCCTAAAATCTTCTCTGTCCCTTTCGCATTTGCCTTTCATACTTTATTGGTTAATGTTATGCTTTTTCGAGCTTTCACATGTAGCGAACATGATAATTTATACGTCATTTACGCCTCCGTATATTCTCGAAGGCAGATGTGTAATAAACCCACATCTCGCCAGCCAATTTTTAGGTGTCACGTAGTAGGGATAAGCCTATAGCCGTATACAAGCACATATGCCAGCATCGTGCGGCTACTGAGAATTTTACTAACAGAAATAAACAAAATATTTAAGACCATGTTGGTCTTTATCATTTGTTTGTTTGCTCAGTTAAATATTAAATACGTATATGTATGTAAATAGTGATGTGTGAATGATATTTTTGGATAATCAATGTTTTTCTACACATTTAGCTTACCGTACATTGTAAATCCGTCGTATATCGTAGAGTTGCTTTCGTATCACCTTGATTATTTATCTCTTACTGGTACACTAATTACCCCAATCATCGTCCTGAATCCTAAGCATGGCATAAGAAAAATAACTTGTTAATATTGTTCAGATAGTAATTATTCCGAGCAGCGATAGCTCAGTGGGGAGACCAACAGACTGCAATGCAGTGGATCTTGGATTCGAACCCACGTCGCGCACCTCTGATTTTCGGAAGTTATATGACTTTTCGAAATTATGTGCGTATTGATTGACAATTATCGCCTGCTCCGTGCCTCAGAGAGCACGTTAAGCCGTTGGTCCCGGCTGCCATGAACATCTACAGTAGTCGTTATTGGGAACTCAGTGCCCTATAATATCCTGACACTAGTCTAGCCTTAGGGTATCGTTAGCCTTCGGGTTGCGAAGATCAGGTGGCAGCCGCTCCATGTAAAATCTGATATGCAGTCAAATCCGGTTAGACTAGAAAAGCCGATCCCAAGTGACTTGGGAATAATAAAAGCTAGGGAGAAGAAGATGTAATTATTCCAATGTCAGGGATTTTGAAACCCGCTCGTAGGACTGCCTTAAATTTATTCGAATAGGCATATCTTTATTTAGGGTACCTACAAAATTCATCATCCAAATAAAAAAAATAAAATTCAGGTATTGCATATCAAGAGAGAGATTGGAATAGATTTGGCTTCTTTGATGACTTAACTTAATTAACGCTATATCTTATATAACACGTCAGGGTTAATACTCGTGCGTCGCCGAATCTTTGTTATGCTTTCAGCTTAGGAGACAAACATTAATAATAATTTTATTATAAAAAAGCCAAATTTAATTTGTCCATCTCAATCATATATGAAAAAACCAGTACGAATAACTCTATGTATTTTTTTAGAGAGCTAGTATTTACTGTGTTACAGACACAGAAGGATATTAAGACATTGTTGAAAGATACAGCGTTAAAAACGCAGCGGCTCATAAACGTGAGATACACAATCGCATAGTAGCTATTTTAAATGGAGATTTCGCTATGCTATCTATTTTAACCTGTCAACCCAATTAAAAAAACAATTGTTTCTTGTTGCCGGCGGGCTATTACAGCGCAATCCATTCATAATATAATGTAGTCTTGTACTTACAATCATAACATCGCCGATGTGTCCTGCTGGTATATAGCCAGTTGGGAACCGCATTTCTAT
This sequence comes from Catocala nupta, assembly GCA_963675205.1. Classification (NCBI taxonomy): domain Eukaryota; kingdom Metazoa; phylum Arthropoda; class Insecta; order Lepidoptera; family Erebidae; genus Catocala; species Catocala nupta. The sequence continues at coordinate 21,996,237 of OY776094.1, read as the reverse complement.
TCGTTTGCTCATAAGTCTGTAAGCTTGGTGTCTATATAGACAATGCGTCGTGGCATGTGGAACAGCTATAAAAGTCTAGATTGTATCTACAAAGAGACACTGACACGTAATAATGTGTTTTTGATTCAATTCATAATTATATTATTACAATGTAACATATTGAGGAATTGTATAGCAATAGAAGCGATATCCATTATATGTATTTTCTGTATGTATCCGGTAAAATATTAAAAAAATAATCTGTGATATGTAAGTTACTGGAACTTATTCGAATTTTGCGTTGCTTAGAGATATTGGTTGTCGCTTAGCAGACAATATTTAAATAATTTAAAGTAGTTCGTGTATAATTATGTTCATATGCAAGGAGCAAAATTATATAATTAGCTCAGTAGGGAGACCAACAGACTACAACATAGATTACAATACTATATAGATAGGCAACTCGAGCCTCGCTAGAGGTCTGCATAAGTGCTGCCGCCAAGTAGCAGTATCATGAACTAAACTGAAGTCGTCAATCCAAGCAACCTATACATACATACGTGTATATACGTATATAGACACCTGCATTATTCATTTAAAATTTTTATAATTTTATTGTAATTTATATGCTGCCTATATTTGTGTGCATACAAAAATAGGCAGCCTATTAATAAAGTTACAAAATGGAATATATGGGGAACATGAAATAATAAACAAAAAATAATGTGTATGTTTTTTATTTTCTCTTGTGAGTCATATAATAATTATGTGCTGCGACTTTAACAGCATCATCACAGTCTGTTTACCGTCTCCAAGCTTCATCAAACATCCTGGTACACAACATGATCTATAAGTCATGATGACAAAATTGATCATATTCACCACAAAATAGAAGTCTTTAGCATTTTTAGGTATTCTCGATGCCTGGCCGGAGGAACTAAGTTTATCTCAACGTACTAGGTTGTAGAATATCACAAATACACAGGATAACAAGAAATTAACTTTGAGCAAACGCTTTTATCGAAAATTTTCTTTTAGAAATCGTCGAACATGACGTGTCAAAAACAGTGTTGTTAGATGATCTCAATATTTCCACTAAATCTTATTCAGTTAAATATTTTAATCTGCATTGATATTACCTGTTTAGCTCTATTGTACTTTTATATGGCATTATTGCTGAGATTTTAGATATTATTTATACAAATTATCATCTTCATTGATTTAAGTTGTTGTAGACTAAAACAAAATATCCCACTGAATATTTATTTTGCAACACTAAACTAGACGCTACCGTACTGTAGTCTATGGCTATCGCAGCAAAATTTTGTAATATCGCCATCTATTGAAAACTATATAGTAACACAATTATAACACAATTAATTCATGATACTGCTAATAGAGGCGCTCTTGTCGAAAAACGTACCCGTACATTTGTTCGTAGTTACCATGGCATGGACTACAATGCAGAGGGTCTCGGGTTCGAACCCACGTCGCGCACCTCTGACTTTCGGAATTTATATGACTTTTCGAAATTATGTGCGTATTGATTGACAATTATCGCCTGCTCCGTGCCTCGGAGAGCACGTTAAGCCGTCGGTCCCGGCTGCCATGAACATCTATGGCAGTCGTTATTGGAAAGTCAGTGCCCTATAATATCCTGACACTGGTCTAGCCTTAGGGTATCGTTAGCCTTCGGGTTGCGGAGATCAGGTGGCAGCCGCTCCGTGTAAAAACTGATATCCAGTCAAATCTAGTTAGACCAGATTTGACTGGATATCAGTCGATCCCAAGCGACTTGGGAAAAATAATGGCTAGGGAGAAGATTTATTAATATGGTTTATACACAGTTCTTTATTTATTTATGGTATTTGTTGCTTACAGTAAATACATTGATACATATCGTATAACATATACAGGGATCCTAAATAAATGTACAATCAATTAATAATCAAATACCGCATGCACTTTATAAGAATACACATCCGTGTAACATTCTGAACCTTGCAAATCTGGTAAGAGGAAGATGCGATATCTTTTCGTTTTGCTCCCTCTCGCTATATATGCTATAGGTGTAATATACGTTTGTCCATCTAATAATCAATTATAATTCCTCGATACCGATATAAAAGTTATTTATTATAGGTATGTATGTCTTAATCCAGGACATGCTTTCCCTTGATCAAAGTTTGATTCAAATCCATGAAACGAGTTACGTGTGATTGAGTAACAAACATCTTAACGTCTTCACCAACTTGTATAGTTATAACTAGATGTGCCTGCGGTTTCACCCGCGTTTATGATTATAGCGCCGCCAACGTTGGTCAATTTAAAAATTTCTTTTGGTGTTGGATAGCCCATTTATCGATGCAGGCTATAGGCGCGGGTCGTAGCGTGATATTATATATATATATATATATATATATATATATATATATTTCAATTTGGTCAGTAAGTGCCTGAGATTAGCGCGTTCAACCAAACAAACAAACAAACTCTTCAGCTTTATAATATTAGTAAAGATATCTATTATTAGTAGGATTTAGTTCCCAATAGATACATAAGCTATTTGAATGTGATCGAAGTTTGTAAATCTTGTCACATGCCACGTTTGTAGAGCGACATATTCCATCTTCATCTTTTATGATTTACATACAAAGCCTCTCGACTCTTGATAAGGGTACGCACAGGTGTATTACATCCACACATCGTCATCTACCTATGTTTTAGATCCCACGTAATAGAAACGACCCTATTTCTCTCTACTGACCATAGTACCAAACTCCGTGCTTCTACTAAGAAATCCATGACAGAAAAACCTAATAACACTGCTCGATCCGGACATCCAATCCGAGTTTCATTGCTAACATTGCGCCACCGAGACTCTCAATCATTGATCGTGATTTATGTATGAAAAGGTTTAAGAATCATTATTTAAGTTATATTTTTAAGTACCTAACTAAGGTATACACTATTCTAAACATACCTACTGCATTAATGCCGTGACATGCATTACATCGCGTATAAATGTCGCCATACGCCGAGTGCTGTTATTCGATCCCCATACATAAGGGACAAATTTGTGTCATCCTCAATTAATGTTGTGTTGTCCAAATAACTAACTAACTTTTTGTCATGTATACAACTCTTGCGAGATAAGAATAGTGCAGATGTAGCCATTTAAAAAAAATAAGCATCGGAACAGGACTTCAATTTAAGCAGCTAAAGTGATGATCGTATTTTGCAAGCCTAATAATTAAAGTAGATTCATAGATGCTGCTGGTATATTGTCTGTAATAAGATTGTTTTTTTAAAGTTATCTACAACAATCCAAGGATTGTGCTAACCTATTCAGTGTCAGCGGCCAGACTCAATAGGTTTTCAGTTATATCTAGCATTCCAACAACTAACAGGTTAAAAGAGTTAGCGTTCCAGCATAGTTTAGAAGATCCTTAACGGTTTTTGCATGTTTAAGTGGGGTGTTTTTCTTAATATTTATCATGTTTCGGAGCCCTTTCAATTTTTTGAGCTTATAGTCATGTACACCTTGTTTGTGTATAAGCTAAGAATACTGTTCTTGTTTGAATTTATTTCTGCTTTAAAACATAAAATGTAAAATAATGAAAACATGATAACTGTTAAGAATTCATTTATTTCTATACAATAAATTGCCAATTAAAACGAATTTAAAGTTAGTATTATGAACTACATATTTAATTACATATTAAATTGTTAAGGTTTTTTAATAGAAAATTTATAGATACTATCTTGTACATTTCTTTGCTCATTATTAATTAATTGACGCCCATTTACTCTTCTTCTGCTTTTTGTTAGTCTTCAACGAATTCCACTTGTATATCCACAGTGCCGATCACGACGGTACCACGCAGTATATTAATCTGGGCGTCGTACTCCCCATACGCACAGTCCGACGGCAACTCGCTGTAGTCAAATATGAAGTTGTTTATCTCGTATTCACCCTGGAAGTGTACCATGCTTTAAAGTCATAAACATTACTACAAAGTCTTACGTTTACGCGAATGTTATACATCTATACTAATATTATAAGTTTGTGAGGATGTATGGATGTTTGTTACTCTTTCACGTAAAATCTACTGAACCGATTGCGATGAAACTTGGTATGTAGATAGCTGGAGACCTGGATTCACACATAGACTACCCGATATTCCCACGGGAACGGGACTTACGTGGTTGAAACCGCGGTAGACCCAAAATCTAGTTGAAAATAAACTAGTTTATACGGTTTTAGCGCGGACTATTAAAGTTGCTTTAAGATATTTTTGAAATTATTAAACTTCTTTTACTATTACATTATTTAGATTTACACTTTCCCCGACTAATCAGTTCCTTTTCAGTAGCCATGACTACGGGGAGAGAGATATTAATTCCGTAATAAGTAGTTTAATTTCACTGTAAACATTACTTTCAATATTCTATATAGCTTTATCTAAAAAAAATATGATAAACATGTGTCAACGTTTTCTGAGACTAAATGAGATGGGTGTAAAAAACCCAGGATTTAACTCCTTCGTCTTAAATGTAAAAGTAATGAAAAGAAATGTCCCCTATATCTCGGGCGTCTTTTGACCCACAGGGCGCATATTCAAACTCGACTGAGGTATGACCCCAAGATGTCTGCCCACCAAGTTGCAAGTCAATCGGTCCAGTGGTTCCGGAGTTATGCCTGTCACTAACAAACTGTCACTAACAGACAGACACACAGAACTCCTCCCCTTATAGTGTTTTCATTAACCTCTCCGAAGAAGACTCAGATGATAATAGGAAGCCATTTCGTACAGTAGAATACATATCAGTTAATTTAAACATGAAATCTAGAGAAATATTACTATAGGTACCTATTAGTGGTATAAGAAAAATGTTCGCTCGCGCAACGATGGTGTATGAGATTGTCATGTTACTGGGTTCGATTTGCGGAATCGGAAAAATTTCTTTTGGGTTTTCTCACGAGAAATTCACGTAGCTTAGAACTGAGCCCGGTAAACGGCATTTGGCTCGCACCCTGATACGTGGGACTTAACACCACAGCTGGTGAAATGTGGATGTAATAAAATTCCGCCTTCCCCTTTTAAAGCATAAGACTACGTATATATGACTTCTTAACATACCGCCGCAATAGGAAATTCCGGCGGGTCGACGTTTGCTATCTCAAGGCCGGTTCTCACATTGTTTTCGGCATATTTGTTAACGAAGTTCGCGAAGCATTCGTCGGACAGCACCTGGTATTGCTTGCATCCGCCGTCTACGTACTTGCATATGTCCACGCGTATCTGTGAAGTAACAGTATTTTAACGTATGTAGGTATAGTATTTCTCAGTGGCGCAGCTGTAGTGAATGCGATTGCTGTGTGAGGTATCTGATTAGAATCCCGGGTCGGGTCAACAAAACGTTATTGCGGTTTTCAGTCAAGAAATTCTCAAAACACCAACCACTACCAACATAACTCCGTGTCTCGACAAGTACGTTAAGCCGTTGGTTGGCGCCTGACCTCTCTCCAGTCGCGTCTGATTACCGTCCAATCGTATTATGAGAGTTAGGGAATAAAGAGTGCACTTCTGTTGCGCACATACTTGTGCACTATGATATCGATGTGGAGAACCTTATTTATAATTGTGTTAATAAGAAAGGTTTTAATAGGGCGAGGCTTTCTTAAGCTTATAATATAGCAGTTCTCAGGGTATCTGCCGATTATCTACTACGAATCTTTCTTTCTGACGCATATTTTGTGATTGAAGCGGAATATTAGAAGTTGGAGTACGCCAGGATCCCACGACGTGGCTAGGTAGTTGGGTAGGCAATCCGAGAGTGCCTGTCGGGTTCCTCTTACCAATTATTTTAAATTAATGAAGTGTAACAAATATAACATAATATTTAAAGTTTGACCGAAGCATATCGTATTTGTCTCGTCTATTATTAAAATAATAATAATTTATTTGTTGAGGCCGTAGTTTCCGACGGCTTTTCTTAGCTGCGACAGCCTATATAGCCAATATTGAGATGGGTTAGATTATAATAATAATAAAGCAGTTAAGTTTATCTTACTCCAAAGTCATCAGTGAACGGCTCCTCGAGTAGAAAATAAGCGTGAAAGGCGTCATGTGTGCGGTTGATCTTCTCCTGGGTCACGTTAAACTTAAACGCGTGGGTGCTGTCGTCGCATTTGTTTATGTAGTTGACTTTCCATATGCCGGGACCCTGACACATAGGTACGATATAAGTTAGTAAGGGGTTTAAGTAGTCACCTCGCTAAAGTCACTGCGCGAGTGTTGTGGTTTACAATCCCAAACAGGATAAAAATTGGGAGTGGTTCACAAATTGTTGTTCGAGTTTGGGTGTTTTTTCTGACCATTATTTAAATATTTGTAGAGTTCCTAACACACGGGAATAGTTCCTAGTGCAAGAGTCTTTTAAAAATAACAATAGGATATAAAAGTTTGGAATTCACATGTTTTACACGTTACCTTTAAACTTAACTGATGTATCTTTCCGGTAGACCTATATCACTTTTTCCAGCCTAGTATTTAAGGAAAATAAGATATAGTAAAAGTATTCTGTTTTAGTAAATAACTATAGCAGTTTTGGATAGCCCGGTATTTGGCGACAAATGAGGTATAGTGAAGGTATACTCTTACCATATCACCGCTACAGCTGACCGCCGCGAGTCCGCAGCAAACACCACACAACAAGACCAGGGTCAACATTTTACTTGATTGTCCTATCTCCGATAATGATTCTATCCGCTCGAACACACTCAATATATAACATATTACTAGATATAGTCCGCGGGTCTGTCTGCTATGAATAAAATAATATATCACTTCCTGGTTGTTCCAGTGTTGGAAATTTAACAGTTTCAATCGATGGGGTGTAAAAGAGTAATTGGGTTGTCTATCAAAAGATTCTCAACGGCAACATAGAATCTGAAACTACTCGAATGTATGTTATTCATGTTTGCTCAAACTGTTCAGAGATACATTCTACTAGATACTTGAGGTACATTCTTGTATACTACCAGGTGACTAATAGCCTTTGTAGCGCAGCAGTAAAGCATGCAAATGTCCGGATTCGTTTCGCAGGTGGGGCAGTGTTATTGAGTTACAGACAAACGTGGGTGTATAGATGAGGCAGCCCGGATAATTAATAACAGATTTAATTTAAAAATGTTCGTAACAACCTTACAGGGCCTTCAAACCATAGATAGCGAAATGTGGAGATCAAAAATTTCTACCTAGTCTTTCGAGAATATTGGATTATAATTTAAATCGATTACTGCGAATGCCTCTAAAACACGAACGAACAAACGTTATTTATTTCTGTGTATATATTTACTTCATGTAGCATGGTCACTGACTATTTGATAATATCTGTTTGTGTGATAGTTGTATGTTAACATGTATCGCCATGTGACGACAGATCGTTGATACGGAACTGTTTTTGTGGTAGTTATGCCTATATCTATTGATAATATTACGTTACTAAAGCATCTTAAACCACAGGGGCATTTCATTTTCAATTTTATTCGTCATACATCCGCGTTAGTTTCTTTTTTATATATGAATGTGGTAAGTAAGCGTATATATAATAATATCAGCCCTGTATTAAACTGTCCCACTGCTGGGCACGAGCCTCATCTCACTGTGAGAAGGGTTAGGCCACTTTGGCCGAGTGCGGGTTGGCAGACTTCACATATCTTCGAGAACATTATGGAGACGATTCCCTTCACCGGTAAAATAAGCGATAATTAACTATTTAATACGCATATAACTTCGAAAAGTCAGAGATGTGCGCCTTGGTTTCGAACTTGAGGCCTCTACATAGTAGGTTTTCCACTAGGCTATCGCTGTAAGCGTACGGTTTTGGATAAAATTGTACAAATGTATGGTTTAAAGAAGTTGAAATGCCACGCAGAGAGATATTGAGTTCGATCCTATGGCACACGCCTCTGACCTATCCTAGTTATAAAGTTCTTAAAGATGTGTGAAGTTTGCCAACCGAGTAACACTTTGTCCAACTTGGGAATCGAACCCAAAACCTGAAGACCAGGAGACACATTCACCACCACTGAGCCACCAAGGCAATCAGTTCAATAATTACTGTGATTGTAATTATAGCTAACTTAGTATCTGTATTATTGTGTAATTATATTATAGTATCACATGTTCGCAGTCAGTTTGTATTATATCTGATCATGTGGTGATGGTGTTAATATGATAGCATACATCATTATGGAGATAAGAACATTATTACTTTTTACTCTACTTAGGCGGCAAATAAAAATATCGCCTCAATTATTGATAGTTGCTAAACCAAAAGTAGCACAAATGTGTTGCTGTGCTACTTACGTAAAAGATAAGAACACTAGATATTTCTATAGATTACTTCTAACAGCACAGCATGTCCTAAGAGGATTCTTTCGTTGCGAACTATATGCGTCGTTAGTGTAGGACTTTTGAAAGAGCAGAGTAGTATTGCTGCTCTATATATCGTATGAATCTTTTACTTTACTTTTATATTTTATAATATAGAGAATACCGGCTACAGTCCATATACCAATTCTCCTTAGCAAAAAGGCTATCAATACTACACGGAAGCCTAAGCTATTGCCTAGCTATTTCAGTATGTTTAGATCCCATTCAGGCTGCAGAAGATTACATTGGTATTCCAGGTTTGAGAAGGGATGTTTTTATTACCTAATTGTCGATGTTTAATATAAAATAATACAAGTACGGCAGTAGCGCTCACACGCACAATGTGTTTTATGTCACGATAACAGTTCACATCTTCCACGAGGACACACGAGGCCCTGAAAATATATAGTACGGCTGTCATTAGGGTCTCGTCGGCGCTTATGCCGTATGACACTTCATAGATCATTTTCTATGGATTATGTTATATTCTGTACAATATTTGTACAATTAATAACTTCTACACAAATACGTCTATCTGAATCTAATATTTTAGTTTATTCTAATAATCGATGCACTAGTGAAGCATTCTGTATTTTATAGATTTATTTTTATAGTCACGTTGAAAATAATAACGTGAAAATATTTCAAAATACTGTGTGTGAAAATTTGCTATACATACTTTTCCGAACCGTTTCTATTTGGATATGATGATATTGAATTGGCATACCAGAATAAATAAGATTAGATAAGATGTTACATCTAATTGCTTTAGCATACTCAAAAATACTTTTTTTGATACCAGACATGCTAACTATATGAAAATAAATAAAATAGACCACACCCGTAACGCTAAATTTAAGATGAGTCAACTCCCACAGTCTGCGCAATCTTTAACAATCCATGCGATTCTTGTAGAATCGAATCCGATTCGGGACAAAAACGTGTAATAACAAATTAGGTTTAGTCTGGATGATCATTCTACCACGACTCTAGCTTGTGGGCTGTATTCAATAAATCTTATCTTTTTTTCCCAGATTAATGAACTGCGCGCTACAGTCGGCAACCGCACTGGACGAGCATTCAATAGCGGCGGCCATGCTGCCGCTCGCCACGGCTTACTGCCGCAAGTTGTGCACCGGCGTCATACAGTACGCCTACATGTGTATACAGGTATGTATGGGATTCGCAGTTCATTTTTTTACTTGTACATACATACATAGATTCACGCCTGTTTCCCAGAAGGGTAGGCAGAGACTACGGATTTTCATTTGCGACTTTTTGCCAAACAAGCATACCTGATGGTAAGTGGTCACCGTAGCCTATGGACGCCTGCAACACCAGAAGCATCACTTGCGCGTTGCCGACCCCTTTGGAATGGAAGTGGGAAGGAGAAGGAGCGGAAAGGGGGAAAGAGGGTGATTGGGCCTCCGGCACTCTCACTCACCGAACGAAACACTACAGTAGAAATACTGCCATTTCACGTCGATATTTTGTGAGAGGGTAGTCCTTCCCCGGTCGAGCTGGCCCATTCATAGCCGGGTTATGTTACTCGGTGATAATATACATATTTTGTTGCGATTGCATGTGATAGTGATTTGCGCGGCACCGCCGACTCTGGTAACGTAAAAATACCTTGGTAGGTTTAGTTGGTATGACCGGGATGTCGCCATCTTTCCTCGGTGAATCCAACATAACCTCTTTGTCGCCCCGTAGAGAGTCATGCGTCAATGCATTCCCCCACGTAAAAAAAGCTTTATAATAGTGAAAGACTTTTTTAAATCGTTTGTTTAGTTTTTGAGTGTCAAACAAACTAATAAAAATCAAATGTTTCCTCTTTAAAAATCAAAAAATCAAAATAAATTTATTCAAATTAGGTTACAAGGTAACACTTATGAATGTCAAAGTTACACGTAAATTTTTTCCAGTGAATTTACATTTACTGCCACGTTCAGCAAAGCTAGGGTGTAGGGCTCATGAGAAGAACGGGCAAGAAACTCATAGCCACTCTTTTTAATCGCCAAGTGTACAATAATATTTCATTTACAAATCATAACTTTAAGGTGCTGCAACCATTTCTCCATGAACTACTACTCAACATACTCAAGCATTTGATAAAAATTGATGGTAGTCTCTAAAGCAGCAGTATGGTAAATAGGAGCATCCACTTACATGTACATAAATAATTTGAGTATAGATTGAGATTTATCAAAAATCTATAGCATTAAAAGTCATACCTCCATTGGGATGGAGATAACTCTGTCTATTATCATCGCTGTGCATCGGCTGATGTGGACTTAAAGCGAAAGTTAATCGGCAAACATAAGTCAAGTTAACAATTTAATTGTGTATCCAGGAGCACCCAGTATGGACGAGCCAGCAGTTCTGGGAGGCTGCGTTCTACCAGGATGTGCAGCGGGACATCAAAGCGCTGTACCTACCCAGCCCCTCACACCAGAGGGTACCGAGTCCCAGGTAATACAATTGCTAATCTAGCTAAACATTTTGAGTAGTTAACAATGTACTGAACTCGTTCTGAATGTTACCTACGAATAAAACTTGTTTATGTATTACTATATATATAAATATTATTCGCATGGTTATTCGAATAATAACTCATGACAACACGTAAATATTCATTCAAATGCCCAATCGTATAAATTGGTATTCGAACGCCGAATCGAATAAATTACGTCATTTTGGTTACATTCGCAAATCAAAGTCGTACGTATCTTGTTATCATAATTTATAAATGTTTAAATATGACCACATAATACGGTTACTTAAACGTCTCATACCCTGTAGATACAGGAAGACACATGTTAGTATATATTAAAATTAAACCTTTGTATGTTTGTCTACGTTAAGTTCGAAAGTAGTTGACAATTTGATTTGAAATTTTACACAACATTGCAATTCTATATAAAAGTGTTTTATATACTTTTACTACTGAAGTTCCCTCGAGAACGAGGTATTATAAATATCAGACTATGCGTGGCCAGGTTTAGCTATTAAATATATAATAATTAAGACTATTCAAGTTGTTTCAGAGATGACGAGGAGTACATATCTCTGCTGAAGGCACAAGAGCCGAGTGCGTTAGAGATAGCCGCCGAACAAATGAGGCTATGGCCCACCTTACCACCAGGTATGACTGTTGTATTTATTTGTTATAGTTTTTGCACGCGACTTCGATTACGTAAGCAAATTTTTAGGAAGTGTTTCTTCGTAGGCGTTCGTTGAATGTAAACGAAGGATGCACGACGCATGTTAGCGTAGAGGCTTGTACAATTGTAACAGTATTCCACAAGTCTCCCTCGTTAGTTCAATAATCAATTTTTTTAACAATTCGAACAAGCCGTGTCTCTCCTGCCCATACGTTTATCGAAAGCTTACGCTTAGGACCATTAGTAAGTAGGGTACCTAAAATATAGCCTAAGTTATTCAGGTATGGTGTAGCTTTCTTTAAGTAAAAGATGATCAGAGTAATTAGTCCCTTAGTTCCCAAAGTGGTCCAGGTGGACCCCAGGGGTCCACGGGAGGCTCGACGGGGGTCTACATTGGCGTGACAAAAAAATGGGGGATCACAATTCGTAAGCGGGGGTCCACGAAAATTTATTTGCTTTCGATAGTAAATAACTAAAATATTGCCTTGATTTCACCTATCAATGTGGGCAGATAATGACGGATATTTTAAGGAATACTGCTTGCCAAAGAACCGAGAATTTCTAAAAAAACAATCTGTCCATAGAAAGTTAAACTAATTTTTATAATTTCAACCCAATTTAACTTTTTGGTCCGAATATACCGATTTTACTTGGCGGATTAAATTTCTAGCTGCAGGGGTCCAACGGAACCAGCTAAATTTTGAAAGTGGTCTATAAGAAAAAATATCTGGGAGCCTCTGATTTAATCTAATCAAAAATAAAAAAATACCTCTTTATAATATTATTTATACTAGCGGTCGCCAAGTGGTTGAAATTCGACAATAATTGATTTAAATTTTAAGATTGATCGTTGTTATATATACCGCAAAATTGCAATAGGTAATATTGTCTTCTGTTTACGCGAATGTTATTCATTGAAATTAAACTACTATATACGGATTTTATCGCGTTGTTTATTTATCACTGTATTACAAAATTTTAAAAATATTACTCTACTACTACTACTGATTTTATTTGACTAATTTATAAGCTAATAAAATTATTTAAACTATTAAATCTATTTGTTTTTGGTTTACACTTTCCCCGACGTTTCGGGTGCTTTTCAGCCGTGACCATGGCTGCTGAAAAGCACCCGAAACGTCGGGGAAAGTGTAAACCAAAAACAAATAGATTTAATAGTTTAAATAATTTTATTAGCTTATAAATTAGTCAAATAAAATCAGTAGTAGTAGTAGAGTAATATTTTCAAAATTTTGTAATACAGTGATAAATAAACAACGCGATAAAATCCGTATATAGTAGTTTAATTGCAATAGGTACTTCAGGAATGTAACTACAGTTACGAAGAATTGTACGCCATCGATCGAACCATGCCGAAATACTACGAACGGGATTCGACTGCGTGTAACAAATGCATGGGCGTGAAGTGTTTTTTCATTAATTTAATATATTTCTAATGCATATTTTATAAAATATTAAGATTCGCCCCTCCATCTGCATATAAATTTTAACTGTGCCAAATTTCATTCTCCTCCATCCGCGCAATTTGCGTAAAAAGGGGTACAACGTTTTTGCTTCACGTTAATGTATAGATTAGTAGGTACCGAAAACTAAATGTGTTTACAGCTTTCTAAGTTAAAACATTCATTTTAAAATATGCCGCAGTGGTTTATGTGGTCGTCTAGCTACTACTATCAAATGTTGTAGGCTCGATCGCTACACGGTACAAAAAATTGTGTGATCCACAGGAATTCTTGCTGGTTCTTACATTTTCCCAGTTACGTGTTTCTATGTCTGCTAGTCATTTGGGATAATGTGCTAATATTTTGTTATTGTTTATAGAGAAGCAACGCGAGTTGATACAAAGCGAAGAGTCGACGCTGTACAGCCAGGCGATCCACTACGCGAACAGGATGGTGTACCTGCTGCTGCCGCTGGAGGGCGCGGGCAGGCGCGCGGAGACGCGCGGCGACGACGCCGACCGCGCCAGCAACAGTATTACTAATAGGTAACTGATACATTCGTTTGGCTCTTAAGATCCTAGTTATTTAAGTTAACTCGTCATTTATTACCTGTAAAAGTCTCCGCTATGGTCGATCGTAAGTTACCCGGTTTCTAGAACAAGCAGTGTTATTAAGTTTTAGCAGTACAGACTGGCAATGTGCTCGCTAAGCGACAATAATCTCGCTCCCATAACTTAAAACACCGCTGATTTGGGTATGCTACAACTTAGCCCAAACCTTCGGCGATATACAAGTGTGAGCCTATGTATTGCTTTAGTGAGCGTTGTTATGTAGTATGAGTTGGTGTGTTGATGGGTGAAAGGTTGGAAGGGTAGGCAAGCGGATGAGTAGTCCGTGTGATAAATAAATGGGTGGAAGAAATAAAATATATTTTTATGTTTCATGATGTTATAAGAAAGTATATAGGTGCACATAAGTGTAAATAACCGATAAAAGATTCTATTCTTGATCGAGTACATATCTTTGCAGGTAACGCAATATTTTTTTTTACACTTTGCTACTCCGATGCCGCCGTGAAATGTTAAATCGAATTCTTGATTTGCCAAATTCTGGTAGCTAATAATAAGAAAACGTTTTTTTTGTGTCTTATATTTTGTTTTGTTTGTGCAGTGTGGCAGAGTCAGACAGCGTGGATGCCGAGTCAGGCTTTGAAGAAGCGGACCCTGGAGAAGCTGGCAACAACGTCATCAAAATGGTCTCCAGATTTGTTGACAAAGTAAGATTTGTGTTTAATTTCAATTTGTATCAATTAAATCCTAAACACATATTTTCATTTAAATCAGATTAGACAATCCGAACAGTTTCATCAGGCCAGTTTAAAAAAACGCAACGCTATCGTTGTAAAGTCAGAAATCTTGGTATCGAACCCGTGATGTCTAACGGTCTGCCACTTGGCTATCCTAGTGTCAGACCGTTAGACATCACGGGTTGGATACCAAGACCTCTGACTTTCCGAAGTTATGTCCATAATGTTCTCAAGATATGTGAAGTCTGTCAACCTGCACTGGGCCAGCGTGGTGGACTATAGCCTAACGCTACTCGCACTGGGAAAAGGCCCGTGCACTGCAATAAGACAGTTTGTATACAGGGCTGGTATTATTATTGTTAGTTCAATAAGTTATTATTTACTGCACAAATAGCGCAGTGTTTAAACTGATTAGATGGCCACTGATGCTGTGCAGAGTATTGCAAGATAAGGACAAAATATTGTGTAACTCACAAATAGTGGTATTTAGTCTGGATTTTCTTTGTGTTATTTACTTGTATATGTTTATTCATATAGTCACCAACAGCGAGGAATATATGAAAATAAAATTATACAGTGGCGGACGCAGGTTTAGAATAAGGCAAAGCCGTGGTCTTTTTAATGGTTCATAAAGTGAAATTCATACTGTGCCCACTATATTCTACAGTTTCATTAGCATGTTGTAGATAAGTTCACTAATGCACACTTAAAGTATGCTAGTGCTAGATTGAATGTAATAAACTATTACATATTCAGAATCTAGCATTTTGTTAAGAGCCATTTCACAAAATTATAACGCTTGAGTTTAGGTAAAAGACGGCAGCATTGTGTATGTGTGCGTAGCTATCCACACATACACAATGGAAGCAGTATAGGGCAATAGTCGAGACGGCTGAAACAATCTTGAGCCGTTATAAATAATGGTA
This sequence comes from Catocala nupta, assembly GCA_963675205.1. Lineage (NCBI taxonomy): Eukaryota > Metazoa > Arthropoda > Insecta > Lepidoptera > Erebidae > Catocala > Catocala nupta. Next base: position 21,980,955 of record OY776094.1, on the reverse strand, counting down.
ATGCACTAGAGGTTAGAGATTTATAGAAATAGTAGATTATGATACTAGTGTGCTATTACACTTGAGGCGATATTATAATTGGTCAAGGCACACGCGTTTCATACGAAGTTTTTCACTTGGATTACAAGTCTAAGAGTGTGGTAATAAGATCCATGTTACGAGCAAGTGTGTTAAAAAATATATTATTTCATTAATTCAGTCTTATAAAACTTTCTTGACTAATAAATAAAATCACAAATATGTTATGTAAAGTATATATTAAAAATAAACAAGAAAATAATAACATATTTTGTCAATTAGCAATTACTATCTTTAATGTTCTATATAAATATTTGTCGTAAAAGCATTGATCTTGCCTTTCTAGGGTCTATAATTTCTGGCAGTACACATTCTTGGTAAAACCGAGATAATTTTGGAAGCATTTTTTTCTGCCAAAAATCATCATCTTTTTGTATCCTTACTACTTTCAAAGGAAAATCAGGACCAGTCCACACAGCAAATACACATATGTTTTTTTTCGCAATGTGCAACTGACCCTGTACCTGGTAGTACCAGTCATGATTTTGGTTAATCACGACTTGAGACTGGTTATTCAATTTGAAACATTTCAGTTTTTTTGCTTCTATAGCTGTATCAGGATCTATTCCGAAAAGTGAGTTAGGACATTTCACCTCCACTAATCCTGCACTGCACAATCCATCCGGTGTAGCGCCTAAAAAACAATGTTCCTCGTCTATAAAAAGTCCGCATTTATCTATGGTTGTGTTTTCTTGCACACTGAGTTGTTCGTTCTCCCAACCATGTTTTATTGAGGCGATATTTTCCAAGTTGTATGAATATAGAAGAGATTTCACCAGGGCAGCAGAGTTTTGGTTCGCTCGCCTTTTGCAAACCTTCCCAAAGGAAAACGCGATAATTATGCACCTTCTAAGCTCAAGCCACAAAGAGCTTTCGGCTTGTAATACGGTAGCCCTCTCAATTTCATGGCGTTTAAACGCCTGCTCTTTTAAATTGTTTAAAATAATTTTTTTGCTTGTTCGTAATCTGCGGCGTCCATATCCGATCTTTCACATTCCTTTCCGTAATGAGCATCTATAGGATTATAATTAATTTTTTTGCGAGCACTACCTCTACGAGCCCTTAATTCTCTAGTATTTTTAGCAAGTCTTCTGGTTTCCAACAATTTCAATGATTTACCTGGACTAGCGTGACAGATAGATTTATAAAAAGTGTATTGTGGCATACCGGTATTAAACGATACCACTGCTGCATAGCATCGTGAAGTGTAGGAGTCTTTTAACGAAAAGTTGACACGTTTCCCACCTACCATCTTAGCCACGATACTATTCAATTGCTCTGCACGATTGTTGGTATAGCAATGTAAAAAAATCTTCGGGAATTGTAGGTGAGTTGAGATGCGTTCTTTTTTAGTTTTAAAAGTAGAGTTGGTATTAGTGGGATTAGATTGGGCTCTTTTTTCCTTTGATCTGTACAATAATAATTGTCACATGCTAAATGGTCTCCAAAGATGTGTTGTGGGCTATTAATAATGTCTTTTTGAAGATTTTCTATTTTATTTGATTCCGTATCATCGTTTTGTTGTCTATATTTAATAGCAGTACGAACAACAGTACGTAGCCTTTTCAAGCGGTCCATATTTAAAAGTTTACGTTCGTTGAGGGGTATAGCTGTATCTTTTTGTAGTAATAAGTTCTTTCCATTGTAATTCCTCAACAAATGGTTTGTGCATTAAATTTTTTGTATGGGTATATCCGGGTAAGGTCGACTCTCTAATATAGATTTATAAGTACTAGAATCGCCGTCTGCGATTAATGTTTTATAAATTAAATTTCTATTCCTGATGGAATTTTTAAAACCTTCAACTAAAATGGTTTGCTCCATGCTGGTAGATGATCCCGAATGATTTTTTGTGCATTTGTGAGCTTTTGCTGGCTGGCCTTTTATATTGGCTCTGGCACAAACGACGCAATATTTGTTGCGAACGCCAATGTATAGCACTTTACCACTATGTTCACCAATTATGGTCGCAACACCAGAGAGTGCAGAATAATTATTTTTGTAAGAGCGTTTGCCCCAACAAGCATCTGCTTCGACCGGTATCATTGCTATGCCCGAATTGCTGACATCGCCACGTGATTTTGCGGCTTCAATTTCCTGCTTAGCAGCATTTAACATTGTCTCTTCAGCGGCAGTTTTCCACATGTAGGAAATAGCATCATGTGTTTGACTGTACAATCTAAATGGCATTGTTGGCAAATCCATCGATGCAGTGATCTCATTTAAGTTTAAGAGTCCAATTCCTGTAATGATTGTACCTGATACTACGCCTGCATTAAGGTCGAGTCTTGATTGTTGAGTTGTGTCAGTCTGGGAAGTTTTTAGAACAAAACTAGATCCACACATCATACACTTCAATTCGAATTTAGATAATATAATAAGTTTAATTTGCAGCCGAACTTTTCGCTGTGTTCACTTATACTTATTAATTGACTCCAAAAGTATTTGAAATCAATTATACGCCTGCCATCAACGATGTAATCGTTCTAAAAACAAAAGTTACATTAACATCTAATTTATATTGAAATTCAAAGAAATATAAAATGTTTGAAATATTTACCATCGAGTCTGAAAGTTTCATTGATTCATCAAGTCCAGGTTTTAATGGGTCAGGTATTTTTTCCTATAACATTAAAAAGATAATTACTATGGAACCTAATTTACTACTAAAACTTCTGTTTGAAACATAGTATTTCCACGAAAACATACAATATCTGTTATCAAATCTGACTTTTCACTTGTACCCGGAACGGCGTCTTTTCTGGAATTACTATCCTCCTCTACTCGTTTCATGCGATTTCTCATTCTAAAATGAAAACAAAATAGCTGTAAAGTTTCGATATCTTCAAATAAGTCATTTTTTACTTATCATCATAAGCGTATATCAGTTAACCTAGTCGGGTTAGACAAGAAAAGGGCCAAAAATCTTGCAAACGCTCTAGGCAGCAATTTCATTGCTCTAACCTTTAGGAGGAGTCAATGGAAGTGTAAATTTAAAATGGCGACGTAAGTCCGACAGTATTTCATCTCAGAATTACCCTCTTAAATTTAAGAGTGAATCGTTTTTCAGAATATTTTGGCCAGTTTTATGATTAGGACTAAGGTTGTTGTAAATGGGATCACTAAAACATTAGTTCTTACAACTTTTATTGTGCGATTTATATTTTTCGAATTAAGCGGGGAAAATGTGGCAGTTTATAAATATTAAAATATCGCGTTTGTTATCAACTTTACGACAGAAATGGACAGGGGCAAATCAGTAAAGTACGATTAGCACTCATTTGTAACTGTTGGGTTTGCCCGCAATTAACAAATGCGAATTTAATATTTATACTTAGCCTCTATTTTCCCGCTTAGTTCGAAAAATATATATCTTATGATAAAAGTTGTAAGAACTAAAGTTGTAGAGAATTGCATTGCTAGATGAGGGAATCTGAAAACGGGGAATACTGGCGTGCATTAGGAGAAGCCTATGTCCAACAATGGACTTAGCCCAGTCAGGTTGACCTTCAAGCGTGTATAAATCATTAAAATTGTAATTACGGTTCTGTAGTTTCTGTCAATATGTAGGTACTTATGTGATCGACAACTGTATATAATTATGAACTGCAAATAAAAAAATATCTACCTCACTTCCGTTGCTTTCTTTAGGGCTGCACAATTTTTGTTTTTCTTTTTTTTGATACAATGGTATACAGAACCCTTACGCCCTATTGCTAAAACGAACAAAATAAAAACATAACATTATACAAACTACTTAAATAATTTTTTTTTTTTAATTTTTTTTTATTTTATAATTTTGGGAAACAAACAGATTTAAATAACAAATAAAAGATATAACTTAAAACTAATACATTATCCTAAATAGTTTCCTCAGGTTGTTATACATATATGTATTTGGTATGTACATTACAGTAATTCATAGATTTTTACAGTTACAGACAACGTATTTAGAGTTAAATACAGTTACTAAAGACATAAAGATTTTCCTGACACTGTTTTTAAATTTGGTTGAAGATAGGTGAAATATATCTATATTACAGCTAGGTGAGGAACAAATTAATTTATTGTAAGTGTTACAAGCTCTTTTAATAAAGACATTTTTACCATAATTCGTTCTTGAGTAATGAACATGGAAGAGAGATCTTTTTCGGGTATTTGGGCGCGAACATCTAAAACTTATCTGTTTGAGAAGATAAGGCGAGTCCGTATGCCCTCGTATAATCTTGTATAAAAATTGTAAGTCACGTTCTGCTCGCCGTCCTTCTAGAAGCTGGAGGCTTGGTGATAGTTCGGGACTTAAGTTGAAACGCCAGTGAATATATTTAATAAATCTGTTCTGTAATTTCTCGATTTGACTTTTATATATATCATACTGTGGATTCCAAACAACTGAAGCATATTCTACTAAAGGTCTAACCAATGTTTTAAATAGAAGCAATAGTGTTGATATCTGGTTGAAGTCTTTGCCGACCCTTAATACAAAGCCTAGCATACGAAATGCTTTACTTGTTATATTTTCAATATGAGCATCAAATAATAGTTTCTCGTCAAGCTGAATCCCAAGGTCACGTATAGTGGATACTCTAGTCAGGTATTCATTGTTCATTCTATATTGATATAATATTGGAGATTTTTTTCTTGTGAACGTTATAATATTACATTTATTTATATTTAAAAACAAGGAATTCCTATTGCAGTAGTCACACAGTCTATTTATGTCATTTTGGAGATCTAAACAGTCATTAAGACTACTAATAACTTTGTATATTTTGTTGTCATCTGCGTAAAGGATGAATTTAGATGCGTTAAATACTTCTACAATATCATTTAAATAAATATCAAATAAAACAGGGCCAAGATGAGAGCCCTGCGGGACGCCTGAAGATATGGGCAGGAAGGAAGAACAGAACCCTTTGACGGTGACAGCTTGACTACGGTCTCTCAAATATGATTCTAGCCACCTAAGTAAGTCGCCGTGTATACCGATATTCTCCAGCTTATCAATGAGTATATTATGCGATATTTTGTCAAAAGCTTTGGAATAATCGGTATACACCACGTCCACCTGATGCCCCTTATCCATGGCCGTAGCTATATAGTCGACAAATTCACACAGATTTGTTACGGTCGACTTGCCACTTACAAATCCATGCTGTTCACATATTATAAGAGGTCTTATCAATGGAGATATCAGATCACAAACAATGTGTTCAAAGAGTTTTGGTATAGTACTCAGTTTGGATATAGGGCGATAATTAGTGATATCGTGCTTGTCACCGCCTTTGAAAATTGGTACAACGTAACTTTGTTTCCATATCTTGGGTATGATGCCTGAGCGTAAAGATTCGTTAAACAACATATATAGGGGAACTGCAATGTTTTTATGACATCTTTTTAAGAATAAGGGTGGAATGCCGTCAGGGCCTGAACCCTTATTCTCATCTAGTAATTTGATATATTTAACGATGGTATTAAACTTAATATGCATACTACTGACATTAAGTGCATTCGGGTTTTCTTTGTGCTCACGCGGTAGGCATGAAGAGGTGTCATGGCTTTCACTTACAAATACAGAGTTGAAGTGAGTGTTGAAAAGGTCACTTATTGCCTTTCCATCACTCAAAGCAACGCTGCCTAAAAATAAATTATCAGGTATAGTTTGTGATACCTTTTTGGATTTTACAAATTTCCAAAAATGCTTACTACATTTTTTAATGTTGTTTTCTACCTTTTCTATATATGAATCATAACACTGCTTAGCCACACTCTTTTGCCTATCTCTTAAAAGTGAAAAAGTGCTATAGTCCTGGTAATTCCTATAACGTTTCCATTTAGCATGATATTTATTTTTTTGTTTAATAATTTTTATTAATGCCGGCGAATACCATGTTGGATATTTAATTCTATCGATAGACTTCTTTAAAGGGACATATTCATTAATCAATTTATTGATAACGTCATAAAACTTTGTCAACAATTCGTCCATACTTTGTTTATAGTTTAAGACATTGCACCAATCTGTCTGAGACAACGCAAAGTTAATTTGATCGTAATCAGCGATATTAAAATTACGAAAAGCACGAGGCGGTGGACGAAGAGGTCGCTGGTAAACATCAATTAAGTTAATTTCAAGGGCGGGGTGATGGTCATCCTCTGAGATGAGCGGAAAGTCAGATTTTTGCACCTCACAGCCACAACTACATATTACTAAGTCCAGTTCCCTATTGTTCTTGTTCGGTACAAGGTTATATTGCCCTAGATTGTTAAAGGACAAAAAGTTGGATAACACTTCCGTTAGGCTATTAGGACTAGATGCATTCAAAATAGCCGGTGCCCCCCTACGAATAGAAGACCATTGCGCGTCCCTTATATTAAAATCACCAAGCATTAATAAGTGGTCGTTTGAATTTTCTATAATGCATTGTGAAACCTGATCGAATAAGGTAGCTAATTCACTGTGATGCGAACTACATTGAGGAAAATAGCAACAAAATAGTCTTAGTTTAATTTGCCGTGATCTTCTATTGAGGCGTATGCACAAAGAAAGTATGTCAGCTGAGTTGGTGTCACTTGAATATGATACTGTGTGACTATCAACAATAATACCTTTTCTAACTGCTATAAGAACCCCACCCCCTCTATTGTCACTGCGACACGTATAGTCACGATCACATCTATAAACATTGTGCCTACTGTCAAACAATTCGGAATTATAAACTCCAGGCAGCAACCAAGTTTCACTTAGACATATAATATCATGTGAACATGCTAATAGGTTATTGTAAAACATATTTGTTTTTGTGCGCAATCCTCGAACATTTTGATAAAATATATTCAACTGAGTACCCATTGCATTATATCTAACTCAGACCATAGTAGGACTTCAACAACCAATTTACAATAAGAACCTTTAACACATATATTACAATAATATCTTATAAATAAACTAAGTCCCGTGTGATTGACATAGTTAATGAGATAAAATAAATAATACCCAAGATCTCTCCTCGAAAATAAACCAATAATTAACACTATTAACATATTCACCCCCCTGTAGATGTTTATGAGTAAATGACTATAAATACCCACAACAAATTTTATCGATAAAATTACAATTAAGTTATATAATTTAAAAAAACACTCATTTGACAGAATTGCATGTAAAAGTATACTTATACAATTTTTTTTAAATTATTCTCTGACGAAATATATATTGCGTCACTGGTGTCATTTTTACGAACCATTATAGTTTGATTTTTTACCCAAACGTACTTGTAATGTTTTTCATTGGCAATCCTTTTAGTATCGCTTAGAAGTATTTTGTTAGTGACGGATAAATGTTCATTGAAAAAAATCCTTGATGAGTTTCCAGAGAATCCTATATCGCTAGCTGTAAATTTCTTAATGGCTCTCAATCTTGCTAGAAAATTGTCCTTTTTATATCTTGCCAAGAATCGTACAATCACAGGTTTGGGTTTCTTTTGATCCTTACTCTTATGGGCCACTCGAGTAACAAAGTCAATATCGGTATCGGGGTTTAAAGGGCAGTTAGCTATTTTGGCTAGTTGTGATATCAATTCGACTAGGTTTTCACTGGCGCGCTCGGGAAGTCCCACGATTTCGACGTTGGAACGACGGCCCCACTGTTCTTGCTTTTGAACACCCTGTTTTAGGACTCGAATTTCATTTTTTAGTTCGCAAATATTTATTTCCAAGTTTGAGATCGTCTTTTGCTGCATTTCTAAGTTTTCTATTCGTTTCATAACCTGATCATAATTTTCGGTGACGAATTTGACTGCATTTTGCAAGCCTAACACTTCCACTCGTAAGTCCGTCAGAGCGGCATTTACGCCAGACATCGCCTCTCTAATTTCTTCCTTAATGATATTGCGCACCTTATCAGGGGTTAAAACCTCCGAATCATCCTTCTTGGTGGTTTTGCGTGCAGGTTGACGAGCCTTCGGGAAAAAAACAAAGAATCAAAATGTTGTAGTCGCAGTATAATAATGCGTTTACGATACGGACGTTCGAAGTTCGGCACGCGAGACAAAATGGCACAGGTCCTTCCTCAACGGGCGCTCGCGCCGTACTAATCGGTGCATGCTTGTGCATCGTAATTTATTCTAAATTAGAGTGGTATTCATATACATTTTATGATAAATTTTATGAAGGGATTTTCATCAAACTTTGAAATTAGATTTCTTGAAGAACATAGTTTATTTTGACATGATTTTATAAATGTAATTACACTTTATTTAAACCAAAAAATCGCAATAAAATAGAGATATAAAACGTAAAAAATGGCCGCAGATTTTTTTTTTTTTACGAAACTAAAATATCGAAATATTCTAGTACTGTATGTGTCAACAAAATTATATATCTGATATGATACGTATTTTTCCAGTCAAATTTATAAATATTAGTGATAGATAAGAGAGCATGAAATTAACTCTGCGTTGTTTTTTCAGTAAACTTGTTGTGGGAGATTAATCACCACAAAGTAAACAAATATTTTTTTGTAAATGTGTTACATGAAGTTTCAATACGAAAGATCGGTCTATTTTTTACATATATTGAAAAATGTCGGAGTTTTACCTAAGATGGTAAATTAGGCGACTGAAATCTTAGATATTCGCGCAAAAACGTGAAATGGCTCTTAAGGCAAGCCAAACTTTTAGGCTTGTATGAGCGTCCATAAATAATTAGTATCTTAAAAGGACAATCTCCTTCACTAATAATAATTTCTGTGCCACCAAGGACTTCACAAACATTCAAACATCGGACACAAAATACACTCATGACTATGTCGATCACACTAATCGGTCCCGTGTGAGGGTTGAACTCACAACACAGCGCAGTGATAAATAAAGCATGGTATGTTCTCCAGGTATGTACCGAGGGTGGCGTGACGGCAGACCACGTGCGCTGCCTGCACCAGATGATCCCCGGCGTGGTGCACATGCACCTCGAGGCGCTGGACGCCGTGGCGCGCGAGAGCCGCCGCCTGCCGCCCGTGCAGAAGGTACGCAGCCACAGCCTTGTTATATACTCCACCGACATTCACCTGGATGACGTCATATTCGACTAGTTACACCTTTGTACACCGTTCAACTATATGTTACCACTTCAAACTGAATTTCGGTCACGGCGCCTAATCTTAACATCTGTGCACTCTCTGTTCCCTAACTCTCAAGGTCCGATGGGACGGCTATCCGACACGACCGGAGAGAGATAAGGCGCATGTCCGATGGCTTTACGTGCTTACTATGTATGGCACGGGGATGAGAAACATCGCCAACTTCTTAAATAAATATTGTTCTAAATTGCTGTTCTAATGGTAACATATAATTTAATGATGTAGAGCTAGTAATACGAGTATGTGCGAGTTATTGAGATGTTGCATGTGTTCTTTGGCGTTCCTCAATCATGGCAAGAATGATATAATTAGTTAAAAGGCTGTCAAAGATGTAACTTATTCAAGCAAGGTGTAAGACCACGACGCGGCGCAGGCATGGAACGGATAATTAAAATAAAATTATACAGAGGTATACAACAAGATGTATCAATATACAGTTCGATTTTGTTACGTTAAAAAACCACGTTATTCTTGCGCAACATTTTGAATGGAATTTTTTTATGCCCTGCCTCTACTGTGCTTGCTTCAAGCTTTTACCATATGCCGCTTCTGTATCGTTTACGCCAAAGGCATGTCGACTGCTCTGATTGACAGACTAAATTAGAAATAGTCAATCAAATCATTACATGAGTTTCAATTTGACAAGTCATTGACTAGCCTTATCAGTAGTCAGTCGTATTGCATTCCTTGATAACAAGTCGAAACTGGCCGCTATTTTCATATTCAAATGATTTTATTTGTGAAACATAGGTCATTTAATAATATTCATTTTGCATCTTATGATTGAATGTATGATTATAATTTTTATAGACTGTAATCAAGCCATAAATAATTAGTCATTATCTAGTTATTTGCTTTTTGTTATTTTTTGACGATTTTTATTAATAATTATTTTCTTTTATGATAAGCACGAGCCATGTCATAATATTTCCGACACATGTTTGTTAAATTAATAATAAATCATTATTTTCTAACTAATTATAAATTGCATGCATTGATACATTTTTGTTTTCTGTTTTGACTATATTTTGTCATAAAATAAATATGTTATATTTTCACTATCTATTTTTTTTGGTTGTGCTGTTCACCTAACCTTCTTTGTTCACTTTTGCTGTCATGTCGATAGTTGTGAAATGACACACATCAGTTATTTATTCGATTACGTATTATAAAAATAATAATATTCTATCACGTAGGTACACACAACACCATCTAGCCCAAACTAAGTAGAGCTTGTACTATGGCTGCTAGACAATGGATAAACATACATATATGCTTTTTTTTTGTAAGTACATACATATTATACATAGAAACACCCAGACCAAGACAAACATCCATGTTCATGCACACAAATGTTTGACTTGTGCGGGAATCGAACCTGCGACCTCAGGCGTGGCAGTCGGTTACACTAACCATTTAAATTAAATTATGAGACGTGAAGTCTTAATTATGAAATAATAAGCTATGTGTAATAATACTCAAATAAATATATATCAAAATTGTTTACAAGTAGTTGACTTTAATTTTACAACTATCGCCATACTGAATGTTATATACATCATACAGCTTAGGTTTTTAAACATCAGATATCCATTTTATTATGTAACATTCAATATAGTATAGTATCTACGCTTACAATCATGCTCACTATAGACTTTTGGTATGGCGCAAAGCATTCTGTCATTAAATTCGTAATATATTGGATATTGTTTAACTTATATCGTAGCTTCGATTGCTACAGCGACCAAAAAGCTACTACTAATTATAAACTAGTTATAAACCATGTTTTTTGCGGTACTGTGTCATTTTGAATACATGTCTATAAATTCTGGATTAAAGTAAACTAGGAATAGAAAGCAGTGTCCTTAGCGTCTAGAGTCATTCATACGCATGAAATATCAATAATTATTTTTCTATACTATCATAACAGTAATCGTGATTATTATAACATAAATACAAACTTTACATTTTAAAGAGAGAGTGTAGCTCAATGTAATCCTTTGTAATACGTCTAGAGTAGTCACTCTATCTTCTATAGTGCACCTTGTAATCAGAAAGAAATTATCTTACATAGTAGTTATACATATGTATATGGGTCGAGACTCAGATAATTATAATATGAAGAAATAGTTAATGTGATGACACCTTAACATATTTATTAGTATATTCAGCAGGTCTTTGTCCAGCAGCAGACGGCAACAGGCTCATTGATTCATTGATAAATCTATTAAGACTGCGCCGAGCGAAATGTGCCAAAACAGGCGGTCACAGTTAAGTTGATAAAATCAACACTTTTGTTTAATACAAATATAAAATATACATTTACCATAACAATGAATGTGTTTACAATTACTCCGTGTAAAAAGCTTAAAATAATTAATATTTTCCCCTACAAAATTACGTAAATTTGCACGAAAAATGCAAAAGCGTGAGCTCGTGTTACGTGATTTTCAGATCATAACAGTAGAAATCTATCCTATTTTACAGCTTAAACGAAACATAACTAGTTATATTAAAATTTGTCCGTTCCAAATATTTAAGTTATTGGTTGACAATAAAGATACATATTTATCAAAAAAGCACTTCAAATCCTCCATACAATTTTACTATGGCGGCCGCGCGCCGATTTGAATATCGAGCTCTGTCATTCAGTCCAACCGCGTCTTACGCTCGGCGCACTCTTAATTACTGATGCTTACTAACAAAAAGAGCACACCATGATTATTAGCTAATATGCTAGAGACAATATTCCCCAGCTACCAGTACAAAAAAAGTATGTTTTTGGTTTTATTCCTATTTTATGTCATCTTTATTTATTAGAAAACGAATATAGTCTGAGTAAATGATATATTATAATAAGTGTTTGTTTGCCAAGTAAAACAAGTAAGAACCATAATAGTGTTTATTAATAAACCAAGGGTTAACATACACATCAATTGAAATAACATCGGGTGTGAGGCATCTGTCATATTCATAACACTTTAAGCATTTAGAAATTTCTGTTAGATATTAAATATGATTTAAAAAAAGTATACGGCTGTACTCACGTCAATCTTGTGGATCAACAAGTGCCTTATTTAATATGGAGAGGGACCTGACAACGTCAGTTACAGCGACGCGATTGACAAACTAATCGGTCTAACCTGAAAACTTCACGTGAGTACAACCGTATATTTTTTTAATTGTACTTTATGTTTATACATTTTATGTTTGATTTTAATGTTATCGTCATCAATGTTTAAATAGTACAAACGAAAAGCACATGGCGCGGTACAATATCTCTTATAGCAATATTGTGTTACGTTTAAGTGAATGTTTTACACTGAAATTAAACTTCTGTGTACTGATTTTATTCGCGGTTTATTTAAAAAACAAAACACTACTCTTAAATAATTTTAACTATTACTATATTTAATTTTTTTTAAATACAACTTTTCCTTTACGATAAGGTTGCTTTGTAAAAACATAGTTGTTTTACAAAACACAGCAACACTTCATGATAATTTGAGCTCATTCTGCGTAAATAGGAACACTACTAAATTATGTTCGGGTACTTTGAAATCACACTTTAAGACAGGCACAACCACCTCTTAGTCTCTCGGTGGCCGTGTTGAAAAGCAACCCAAACGTAAGAGAAATTGTATATTTAAATACTAATATTTAAAACTATAAATTAACTAAAATAGTATGTTTTTAAATAAATCCAATAATTTCCATAAACAGTAGTTTAATTTCTCTTATGACATTATAATTGCGTAATAATAAATGAGACAGTACATTGCAAAATGTACATCATAGTCTCTACATGCTATAAGAAACGATTGTACAACGCCAGGTCTAGTCATTTGGTTTATTTACTGCTTGCCATCATTACAAAAGATTCATTTTCTTTATTTTGCAGAAAATTCTATGTTACTAATTGCAAGGATTTAAATTCACTATACAAAATAATACAGCCATAATCAAAAACTACACCGAACTAGCGAACAACAATACAGCTATCTCGCTTCATTCCATATAAAATAATTACACCAAAGCAAGACGAAGCATCAACATACGTTATATTTGTCCCACAGCCTCGCATAGTGGCCCCAGCGCTGGTGCCAGGCGAGACAGTGTCTGTACCAGCACTGCGGGCATACCTAGTATGTGACGGACGACATACGCCACTGCTGCCGGCAGAAGGCGCTTTATTCCTCACCAACTACAGAATCGTATTCAAAGGCACGCCTACAGATCCTTACGGTAAGATTCATTACTTTATTCAAAGTTGATATAATTTAAAGAAAACATCGAAGACATGCAAAGATCTTATCAAGAGCAAATACGTAGTCTCTGCTTACTCCTCTGAGAAACAGTCGTGAGTCATAAACTGTAGTATATCACGCGGTGCTTACACCGCTAAGTATAATGGTTACCAGTCATCGGCTGTCAGCACAACACAAGGAATACAACACAAGATTGTTTAACTGTCTGATCTTCTGTGGGTAAAAGCATTTGACCAGTGGGCGTTACTTCAGTTTGGGTTAAAGTTATCTCAATAAATTTATTATAATTACCGTGTGACAGATATGCATGGTCATATTTGCTCTACAATGGGAAACCGCTACAAATAAATCCGTATATATTCTTTTCACTAAGGTATAGCATTTTGTTTTTTATGGATTTTTAATATCAACTCATTCTAGTTGATACCTGACTGGGTGACTTTCGTGAACCGAACGAATTACTAGGTTAAATTTTAATAGTTAGCGGTACGCGGTTAGAGCAAATAGGTGCTTTTTGAGATATAAATACAGTACTGTACTAAAATATGACCACACCTTTCTGTTACACGCTGTTTACTTCTCTCGGCAGACTCCTGTTTCTCTGATTTCACTCAATATATTATTATTAAAAATCATATTTTCAGCAAATTGATGATCAGTAAAACTCATGCAGGCATAAATTGGTGCCAAGTTGTTAGAAGCACATTTAGGCGAATACAGATATGATTGCTTGATTCGAATGACTTCGAGACCACTATCCTACAATGAGAACATGTTTTAATATTGTTTTGTATTTACAGCATGTGAGCAGACAGTAGTCCGTTCGTTCCCGCTGTGTTCGCTAACGCGCGAGAAAGCAGTTCGGACGCACTACTTGCCTCACCTGGAGCAATCGCTACAGGAAGGCCTGCAACTGAGGTCCGCTACGTTTCAGCTTATCAAGGTGAGTACATCATTGTATTAGGTTATTGAAATTGCTGTTTATGTCCTACATCTAATTTCGTGGTTTCTGTACAAAATGCAATGGTTATTTAAAAACGTATTTATGTTTCGAGAATAGACAATATACTTATTTATTAATAAAAAATATAGATAACCCTTTATACAATTTGTATTTAAAGTTATATTGCTTAATGTCTGCCAGTATTCGTTGTTTCAATTACATAATGATGATTTTATAAATTTAGGGCAAGGCAGTGGCCTAAATACAAGTAACCATACATTAAAAAACGATTAATTTAAATAAGCCATTTAAAAATATTGATGAATAGTTAGTATGAAAACCAGAACGTTACCCGTTTTCCACATACAAATCGGCAAATTCATATTTAAACTTCTGTTATTTGTCACTGTTGTACATAACACGACCAAAAGTTAACGGTATTGTGTCTTGAGAACGAACTAATAGTATATATGAATTTCAATCGTTATGGTAATTTTGGCTAGCCCAAGATGTAACTGCATGTGTCGTCTACCCAAAGACATTTTCTGACGACTGCCCTCAACTGACTGAAGTTTTGTATAAAATAACAAGTAATAATAAGTACCTTAAATTATAGTACTACAAAAATAAATTTCTTTATTATACAAACTTAGTTGCAAATTAGTGTACAATCTTCTTAATAAGCATGTTGACAGGGTTAAAAATAAGTGATTCGAATTAGTCCATCTTTTAGATTAGCAAAAAATATTGGACACCTTTTTTTTGTTTTAACAAAACACGAAATATTTACTAAGATATAACGCATTAAAGTTTGGGAGTGGGGGCTTGTGACATCACTGTCCTATAAAAGGAGGACGGGCAGAAATGTATGGAAGCCAGCCTAGGAACCAATAACAACATGCGATATATCATTAGAAAGGTATTTTGAAGTACTTTAAATATCGTTATGGCAGGATGTCCCAAATGGCTGTGTGAAAAACTTATGGTGAAATTATCATCAATATTAAGATTTGTTTTTGTAAAACTAACATAGAAAAGTACCAAAAAATTAAATTAACTGTGAAGTGCGAGTTGTACTCGCACACTAAGGGTTCTGTACGTATTATATTCCTTTAACACCATCACTGTAAATTGGATGTAGGCTGAAGCTAGCAGCACTAGTAGTATAAGTTTAGTGAGAGCGAGATATGACAAATCTAAACGTCAAATCCATAAAAAATTATCAGATCTACGTATATTTTTATCAATTGATAAAAATTGTATGGATTTGACGTTTAGATGTGACATCTCGCTCTCACTCAACTCAGGTTACAGGCGCTGGTATGCTTACACTCGCAGTACCACACACACAGATACACTCCTTTATCCCACACATTTTATATCTGACAAAATAAGTAAGGACTGGGGACCAAATCTTGCTCTACAAAAATAAAACAAACAAATGGAATAAAATCATTTATGACATTTATTATCAATAAATATGAATTTAAACGTTTTACAACATTATAATCTGCTAAAGAAATATTTGAGACGGTCATTAGTCACAATAGATACAAGTTAAAGGATTAAAAAGGAAAACAAAAGTATTAATACTCCAGCGCGCTCTAACACTTGCCTTATAAAAATACAATACAATAATAAATCAAATACATATTATTTTTATTAGTTAGATAATACAAAAGTTTTACAAAACAAAACTCCTTTTCAATCTTCATCAATTATAATACTAATTAAATCTCCCGCTGGAGAATTAAAGGGCTCATGCCTGCCGACACCTAGGTACCAGACAATAGAGGTTATATGGACACAACTCCCTATTGTCCGGCGCCCTGATAAGCAAGTGCAATAATATTGAACTATCGTACTAATGCCAATTGCGTCCCTAATAACCAAAAGGTAACATAGATATGTTTCTGCCTTTACATGGCGAGTTTACGGCCTCTTAATAACCATACATTTTGAGGCATATTTTAATGTTGCAAATCCCCAATTAAATCATCTATTTTCACTTCAATTATGTATAGGCCATTTTGCAAATGCTCTGCACAATATGATTTGGCTAGTTTAAGCTGATATGATCCCAAAGTGAAAAGCTTTAAATCGCTTTCCGTTAAACGAGGAAAGTAATCTAATTGTTGGTTTTTACATCTATCGCTCCAAACGCGATTCTTTGTCTATTAAGATTTTTGTCATTTACATAATTGTATAAATGATTTGGTATGTTGATCCTTTGAAATTTAATCTAATATTTGCGTGTCTACATTATCAGTCACAGGTTCACGAAACGAGTTAATAAGGGCACCTACAATTTTAATATCGGGAAAAAGATTCCGTAGTGTTGTATTAAAATAATCTTGACGCTATAACTTGAAGTCGTGTTTAAAACGACCGTTAATGACCTGAACTACCCACCGACACAAAGTAACGAGTTTCGATTTGGTGGCCTGTTCGGTAGATAGTTGAGTGTCATTTCTGTCCTTTGTTAGTGGCAAATGAACTTCATAACCGCATGCTTCTAAACCCGGAACACAATCACGAAAACCTCTATCGAGGATTAAAACATCATTTTGTTCAAAAAACCAATGGAAAACACTGTTTTCATCATTTATGAAATCGGACATGATGGATGCATCGGACTTCGTGGCAGCAAAAGTTCCTAAGATATCTAGGATATAACCGTCTGAACAGACAATTAGAAACGGTTTTAACAAGTTTTGAAACTTACGTAAGCTGTACGTTAAACGCTTAATTAAATTCAGAAAATTGGATCTTTTCTGAATGTATGCATACATTCAGTCGCAAATGATTATATTTAGTTTTAGTATTTTTTTGATTTCCAAATATTCCTTTCTGTATTGTTAGGTTACGTTCCAAAACATTATTTATTTGCATGTGGTCAAAGAAATAATGCTATGGCACAAATTCTTTTAGTAAGCAATATCTTACTCTCTTTAATATTCTTTGTATACGTCGTTGAGACGTATTGAATTGACTGGCTAGTCGCTCGTTTGACTCTCCGGTTCGTAGTTTATAAAGGTAAATACCCAATGCCAAACGCGGTTTTTTTATAAATTTCTAGCAACGATGGAGTTTCTTATAAGATTATATCAAATTGCCTATTTTTAACCCGGTCCAAAAATTCATCTCATTATCAGTGATAGCACCTACAGTTTCAAAGTCTATTCGTTTACCATGCCGAACAGCTTTGGTTAATATATTGCAAATATCGTTAAATTGAGCACTGTTAAAGTTTTGTATAACATTACAAAGTTCACTAATTAATCCCACATATTGGCTAGGAGATGTTCTCGACACGAACGAGCACTTTGGGGTACATACAGATTATGTTCACATAGTAAATATACCTTCATCGTTTCTGATATATGTGAGTTCGCTTGGTTACGACGGTTATTAAAAATGCAGTGTGCACTCGTGTTTGGTGCTCTTCTGTAAATAACAGAATGAATGGTTGCGACTTCATTTTGGTCTGGGTGGACATTCTGGACAGGTCTTCTTAATGCATTTTGAGCCCTTTGCCAGTACCGGTGGCACACTAAACGCGTATTGTTTAAAATAACCCGGAAACAATACAATCAGTTTCTTAGTTAATCCTCTTAGTGAGTGAATGGATCGGCTTAAGTACCATTTCAAAAGGCTTAATTCACAGAAAGCGATAAGGCCGCTCATTGTGTATTTTGTAGTGTTTGATTTATTTTTTGTTATGTATCTTTATGGTGTATAATAAAGTATACTTATATAAATAAGTAATTGTAGAATTATAAATAGAAAAATATTAACTTATCCAAGTTTTAGCTAACATTTCTTAATAGTGGGTAGTCTTTCAAAATAGGCACCGTTGATTGACCATAATTAATATGTTTGCGTTTAATATATGTCTGTATTGCTATTTATGTATGAACTGAAGATGCAATGTTAATTGGACATCCATTAACTCATTATGTATAATATATTCTATCACAATCTGGGTAGGGCTAGATCTAAAATCAAAGATATTTACTTAAATCTGCTAATTAATGATTATGACATCGTATGTTTTACGGAAACCAATTTTGATAGTAGTGTTTTCGATGGCGAATCTGTTGATGAGCGATACAATATTTTTAGAAGGGATCGTCAAAGCTCATGCTCTGTTAAGACAGATGGTGGAGGTATACTTATTGCTGCCAAGAAGCATTTTGATGTTATCCGTCAGACATCTTGGGATTCTAGGGTTGAGGATATCTGGATCACTATACTGCCGCGCAACTCTGATGAACAATTGTTGAATATTGGCCTCTGTTATTTGCCTCCAGACTTGCCTATTGACGATATCGCTGTATTCTACGACAACTGTCAGAGGTTGATTCTTAACGCTACGAACAGGGATATATTCCTGTTGCTGGGAGATTTTAACACCCCTAACTTGACCTGGAAGTTACAGAGTGACCCATTGTCGTTAATTCCCACGAACGCCCGGGATCGGAAAGCGATATTATTATCCGACCTGATTAATACCTGCAACCTGACACAGTTTAATACTATTCCCAATAATAATAATCGTTATCTGGATCTTGTCCTCTCGAGCATACCCGTTGTTGAAGTATCGGAAACCGACTGTCTTTGCAGAGTGGATAGCCATCATATAGCTTATTGTATAGCCTTTCCAAATGTTCTATTGGACAAACCTCTTAGGCCTACGTATAATAAACGTTTTAATTTTAAAAGGTGCGATTATAAAAGTGTTAAATCTGAATTACGACGTGTGAAATGGGCTGAGATTTTATCTTTCACTGATGTTAATGACAGCGTTGAGAGGTTTTATGATATTATTAACGAAATAATAGTTAACCATACACCGTTGGCAAAAACCAACTGTTTCAAATACCCGTTATGGTATAACAAGTCCTTAATTCGTTGCCTCAAGGAAAAAGCTAAATTTCACAAGCGTTTTAAAAAATTTGCTAACCCGCGAGACTATGATACTTTTGCTTTACTCCGCACCAGATGCAAGTCTCTGATCAATGAATGTTATAAGTCTTTTCTATCATCTGTAGAGAAATCACTATCCCATGATGCTAAGATATTCTGGCGTTATGTCCATGATAGAAAAGGGGTAAATACCATACCTCAGTCTATGACCCATGGAAACAAAACGTCTTCAGACGGTAGAGGAATCTGTGAACTTTTCTCGGAGTATTTTGGTTCGGTTTTCGATTCATCTTCCTCTCAGCCAACTCTGTGGGAAAATTTGCCCAACACTTCTAACACTACGCTTCATCCATTTGAAATCAGCCAAAGGGATATCCTTCTTAAAATTAAGAATTTGGACGAACGTAAAGGTGTTGGCCCAGATGGGATTCCTCCAATTTTTCTCAAAAATTGCTCTGAGGAATTATCTGTCCCATTAACCATACTATTTAAGAAATCAATCAACTCAGGCGTTTTTCCAGTCCGTTGGAAAATTGCGCATGTTATCCCTATTCATAAATCTGGCGATAAGACATCCTGCTCTAACTATCGGCCCATTAGCATTCTCGGGTGTATAGCGAAGCTCTTTGAATCTTTAGTATATATTCCACTTTATAATCATTTATGTAACTATATTTCCAACAAACAACACGGTTTTGTCAAAAAAAGATCCACACTTAGTAATCTTCTTGAATATAAAAATTGTCTTTGCGGCGCCTTTGCTTCTGGCGGGCAAGTAGACGCCATATATCTAGACTTTAGTAAAGCTTTCGACAAAGTAGACCATTCGCTGTTATGTCTTAAACTCGCACACTACGGTATACATGGCTGTTTGTTAAGGTGGATCACTTCGTACCTGAGTAACAGGAGCCAACTTGTAACTGTTAAGGGTTATTCTTCTGTTCCCGTACCCGTCTCTTCTGGGGTTCCACAGGGGTCACATCTTTGTCCGCTCTTTTTTATAGTCTTTATTAACGATCTTATAAATCGATTATCTTGTCCTGCATTGCTATACGCTGATGACCTAAAGATTTATAATAAGATAAACGACACCACAGATAGTCTGGCCCTTCAGCGAGATCTCAACATCGTTACGGACTGGTGCTTGTCAAACAATATGTGCCTCAATGTGGACAAGTGTTGCATTATTTCTTTTACCAGGAAAAAGCACAAACTGTTTCACCCTTACTTTATAGAAAATAGTGTGTTAAATAGAAAAGAGGTGGTAAAAGATTTGGGAGTCTTATTTGATAGGGAGTTAACATTCCGTTCACATTACGAGCATGTTGTGAAGAGAAGTAGCAAACTTCTGGGATTTATTATAAGGTCCACTAAAGAGTTTAAGAATGCACAAAGTACCCTGTGTCTCTATTTCAGTCTGGTGAGGAGTATCTTAGAATACTGTTGCCCAATTTGGTCTCCTTATTATAAAACGCATATATATAACATAGAGAGAGTACAGAAAAGGTGCTTAAAATTCCTTTCTCGTAAATTCAGTTATGGTCGCTTGAATTATGCTGAGAGGTTAAGTAAATTTAATGTTGTCTCATTGCAAACCCGACGTCAGAGATACGATTTACTCTATTTGCATAAATTGATTCATTCATCTATCGATGCTCCGGCTTTACTCTCATCTCTCAGCTTTAATATTTCACATAGATCTCGTAATCCTAACATATTTGCAATTCAGACATATAAAAATAATACATCATTTTATAATCCAATAGTAAGAATGTGCAGATCATATAATAAATTAGCACGTGTAAATGAAGAGGTCGATATCTTTGATATAAATTTTAACAGATATAAAAAGATTGTATCAGGTGTACTTAGTTCCGAAAAGTTCCAAGCCTAGCTGTTATAATGTAAAATTACAGTTATTAAGTTATTACCCGTTTAATGATTCATTTGTATCCTACGCTAGCAAATTTAAGATTATAATTAATGTTTATTTTTTGCACGAGTAATCTGCTTTAATATGTACATGTTGTGTACACTACCTTAGGATTACCGTCCGGTTTATATATTATGTTCTTTATTACTATCTACTATGTTAAGACTGTAATCTGTTTGTGTACCTATTATAAATAAATAAATAAATAAACAATATAACCCTAGTATAATATATGTACTGTAATAAACAAAAAACAAACCTCCAATTGTGCATGTTCCCGTAAATAATCTGCAAGCTCAGGTCGATCTTGTGGAATATTTTCAGCCAAAATGTGACGCTGATACCTTTTGATGTGCAACCCACGCTGGCACATAACACGATTATTATGGTATTCATCGATGACTAAGTACGCCGTATTTAAGAGGTTAGTTCTGAGTCCGATAAACAAAGCCAACGGTTGTAGTCGAATGATAATGATAATGATGTAATGGTAGTTGTAAAACGTACTCGCAACACTCAAATCAAAATAAAGACTAATGCGCAAGCGTCTGAGATGGGCCGCCGTGCCGCGGCTCCCTTACCCATTTACCAGCAAAAAAAATTGTTTGTTTATGTCTGGCTGTATTGCAATAACTTGTTCCACACAGCGATTTGGGACTACCCACCATAACAAAAATTAAAGTACATAAAAAGACCTTTCCATTGATATATAGCATGTTGTTATTGGTTCCTAGGCTAGAATGCCCGTCCTCCATTGTACCGACAAGTGACGTAACACGAAATTTAAACCCGTTGTATCTTCGTTATTATTAGTTTGTGTGTCAAAAGAAAAAATACGTGTCCATTAACTATATTTTGCTAGTCTTAAAGACGGACTAAAATCTTTTTTTTGTCAACTTGCCTGTTGCAAGCTTTTATGTAGCTGTAGCTTTTGCGGCATTAAGGAGATCTATCGCTATTCACCGACCCTTCAAAATACAAATCGCTCTGCTGGAGAGCGTATACCTTGGGTTTTGGACTGCAATGTTAGTTGTTAGGTGGCGAAATAAAACATGTTGCTTTGTAAATGACTGTTTAATCACTAAGTTACAAGAAATCCTTATATTAAATAGTAGGGAAGGCGCGTCACACACTACACTCCAATAGCAGTGCCGTCTTGTAGCGATCGTTATAAAGTGTCAATAGAATTGAAATTATAAAATATGACATATTATATGAAACAAAAATGTTGTTGTTCACTAACAACAACATTTTTGTTTGGGGCAAATTCTAAATGATTAATTTAGAAATTTCCCCATTTTACACTAACATTTTTGTGTTTTAATACAATTCAAATAAAACTAGCGAATGAAGAAAAATCCATATAATATTTCTTTTTATCTTTGCATTGCACACGGGTACTCATTAAAATATCAAAAGCATTTTCGGTAGTACGAAGTTCCTATAAATCACTTTCATCCATCGAACTAGAACATTCTATGTCCTCATCGCCCGTCTTTTTATGATCTTCATATTGCGTCTGCTAAATGACAGCATTGCTATAGGAGGTAACCAAAGTTAAATAGACAAAGATGCTGCTGATAGCATAGCAGCCTCTCGAAGTCATAAGTAAATCGTACCAATATAGGTAATCTTGCATGGCTACGATCTACGTATGACAATACAAGTGTTCATGCAGGTGGCCCTGGACGAGGAAGTGAGCAGCGAAGCGGTGGAGTCGTTCCGCAAGCAGGTGGCGCGGCTGCGGCACCCGGAGCACCCGCTGCTGCACTTCGCGCTGGCGCCGCGCACGCAGCCGCCGCCCAAGCACAGCCAGCCCAAGCACCACACGCTCAAGTATGTACCACGGTACAGAGTCGTTCCGCAAGCAGGTGGCGCGGCTGCGGCACCCGGAGCACCCGCTGCTGCACTTCGCGCTGGCGCCGCGCACGCAGCCGCCGCCCAAGCACAGCCAGCCCAAGCACCACACGCTCAAGTATGTACCACGGTACAGAGTCGTTCCGCAAGCAGGTGGCGCGGCTGCGGCACCCGGAGCACCCGCTGCTGCACTTCGCGCTGGCGCCGCGCACGCAGCCGCCGCCCAAGCACAGCCAGCCCAAGCACCACACGCTCAAGTATGTACCACGGTACAGAGTCGTTCCGCAAGCAGGTGGCGCGGCTGCGGCACCCGGAGCACCCGCTGCTGCACTTCGCGCTGGCGCCGCGCACGCAGCCGCCGCCCAAGCACAGCCAGCCCAAGCACCACACGCTCAAGTATGTACCACGGTACAGAGTCGTTCCGCAAGCAGGTGGCGCGGCTGCGGCACCCGGAGCACCCGCTGCTGCACATTGCGCCATGAACCACGACTACCTGTGCTGCTGAAACCAATATAATTATGCGGGATAATGGTATAACTCAACGCATATATCTGGCTCAAAGGACCATATGAACCGTAAACACAGAAATCGTTTTTAGGAATGGGGGTAAGAAATTAAATGAAACACACATGCTTAAGCGAAGACAACTTTTGTTAATTTAGCTGGAGCTTATGTCGTAGTCCGCGGAGTTCCTTAACAGTGCGATTCAGTAAATCGAACAACGTTATCTATCGAACTTAAGGTTAAACAAAATTACCCATGTTCTGAATGATTAGCATGTCTTATATTTGATTTAAATCCTACAGAACTGCTGTAAATTCTATTACATTATGGTATGTTTGTAGGGGTTTTGCCAAGAAGACACTACTGAAGACAGCCCGTAAAGCGGGTCTGAAGCCGAAGCCGTCCAAGCGTCAGAAGTACGTGCTGCCGTCCGCCGACGCACGCTCGCTCACCTCGCCGCCGCTTATGTCCTCGCTCTCGGCGGACACGTTATCTCGTGAGTACAGATTATTACTGCTGTTGAGGCAATAAGGGTCTTATTTAAGTGTAATCAAGGTCTTAGGATTTGGTGTTTATTTTTCCCTTGACTGTCATACATTTATCTCTGTATCAACAACGTAAATGCCAAAGTTCCGTGTTTTTATCGTGAAACACAATAATGCCGAAATTTCGGTTCGAAGAATTTCTTTCATGGTAGATATACTATTTATGAAGAGTTTGGAGATTAAATGCGAGCTGAACACGCGGGTAATATATAAGATATATTGTTTATCTAACACTCAATGGGTTCTTTATACAGAGTATCATAGGAAGATGCTCTCATACTTAAGAGTAATGACGTGTTTTCTTTTCGAAGATTTATAAGCTGCATTTGTATGTACGTACAGTGAGTTGCAAAAATGCATACCTATGTCAAAACTAAAATGGTATAAGCCCGTAATTGACGCTATCTAATGGATAACGATATAAGAACTGTTAAGTACTTTATTTATATCGTAATAGATGGCGGTGCTATTGCACCGCCATCTATTACGATATAAATCTATTACGATTCTATAAAATAAAAAGAAGTAAGATTTCTTAATAACTCAATTTTTTCATCTCTATTTACAATAGTTTATTTAAAAAAGAACATATTTTAGGGTAAAACAGGAGCAAATAATTACAAATTAATTGATATATTTATAATGGGTTGTTTATTTTATAGATACTTTCGATGAGTCGCTATTCTGTTCGTACACAAACATTATTCTGTCCCTGTGTTCGACTTTTCGGTTGAGATTATTTTATTTATTTATTTAGAAAGTTTAACGGACTAATATACATATATAAGACAAAATGTACAGTAACAATTGCTATTTACAAGTTTCTACAAATATGACATCTGCTGTAAGTACCATAATAAACACAATATTTTATTTTGAGACAAAAATGTATTTATATATATGTTCTATAAACATTGTTAATCGTTATTATTTGTGCTTCTTTTACTACCAAAGAATTCTCTGCTCAGTATGCGTCATAGGGTCCGTATTTAGTTTGAGTATGAAACATATCAATCTCTAAATGTTGGGAGATACTATTAAAACTAGCTGCGCTTCTGGAAAAGAAAGGGTTCCGTCTGTAATTGACAGTTGTATATCCTATACCCAGTAACGGACGCTGTCTCAATCCAGCATGAAGAACTCTCAAACCTATCTTGGATAGCAGTTGCGGTGAATCAATAATACCGTTGGCGATATTCATAATAAATGTGTTGTCATTTATTTTTCGGCGCAGTTCTAATGTCAAGAAGTGATATCTCTTACATCTATGAATGTAACCATTTGATTGTTGCCTAGATTTAAAGTCCAAGAACTTCTTCTGGACTGACTCAATCTGTGACTTGTATGTGTCATATTGGGGATTCCAGACCTGTGACGCGTATTCTAAATGACTTCGAACGTAACTGCAATATAATACTTTTATTAGCTCTAGAGTACTTAAATCTGCTGTTGATCTTATAATAAAGCCTAAAGATTTACTAGCTTTTTCTTTTGTTTTACTTATGTGATTGCTGAAATTAAGTTTGTTATCTTGAATAATTCCTAAGTCTCGGATGCTACTAACCTTGGCAACCTTTTGTTTATTTATAGTATAACAGTGGTCAATAGGCTGAGGTCTGCGCGTCACATGAAAACATTTGGACACGTTCAACTGTAACCTATTTACGTCGCAATATTGTTCGAATCTATTTATATCATTTTGCAATAATTTGCAGTCATCAAGCGTGCGCACTGTTTTAAGGATTTTTAAATCATCTGCATATAATATGATGTTTGAATTAACAAAACAGGTTTTTATATCTGCTATAAATATATTAAATAAAACGAGTCCAAGAACTGATCCCTGCGGAATGCCAGATGGATTAGAAATCCAATCTGATAAGAATCCTTGTAACTTGCTACAGCTTGCGATCTATTCTCTATATATGACAAACCATCGATATAAGTCGCCATGTATGTCAGCCCTTAATAACTTTGTTAGTAGGATTTGGTGGTCTTTTTGGCCAAAACATTTATTATAGTCACTGTAAATAACGTCTACCTGACCGTCCTGTTCCATCCCTTCAGTAATAATTTCGGTGCAATTACGGTGAGGTTACTAGTCGTTGAACGTCCAGTAAGAAATCCGTGCTGTTTATCACCAAAGTATCGCAGTAATGCCGAATGTACTACTGTGTGTACAAGTCGTTCGAGCACTTTGGAGAATAAACATAATTTCGGAGTTCGGTCGATAATTTTCTACTTTAGATCTGTCACCTTTTTTGTAGACTGGAGTCACAAAAGCTGACTTCCATATCCTGGGTATACAGGGTGATTTTGAAATCGTGTAATTCCTTTTAACCACGCAATCTACTGGTGATATAGAATAACCCTGACCATATTTTTATTTAATTAGATTTATTTTTTTTGAAAAATTATTATTCCGTTTTTTTCGTGAAATGGTGTCAGATAGTCATATGTTAACCAACCGAGGCAATTTTAATTTTTTACTTATTAAAATAAAAAATCATATTAATAATAAAAATCTGTACTCTAATTTTGCCGAAACCATTATTCTAATTAAGAAAAAATATGGTCAGGTTTATTCTATATCACCAGTAGAATGCGTGGTTAAAAGGAATTACACGATTTTAAAATCACCCTGTATAGCCCTCTTGCAATGAGCGCTTGAAGAGAATGCTTATAGGTTGGACAAGCTTTTAGCGCAGTTCACAATAAAAATTGGTGGTATTAGATCAGAGTCCCCTGATTTAGAAAGATCGAGCGTCTGAAGCAGTTTTAATAGTTGCAGTGCCCATAGAAGGTATAACGACGTTAGAAAGGTCAAGATCGGACGAATTTAAATTTTGAAATGTAAACTGAAAATATGAAGCAATTTACATATACTTTCCCCACTGTCAGCAATAATATAATTAAATTTTAATAGATTAGGATAATTACTATTTCCCTTTTAATTTCTTATGTATGTCCAAAAATACTTAAGATTTTCTACTATTGATGACTCAACTTTGTCAATATATGTACGATAACGCGTCTTTTCTACTTCAGATACTCTCTTACGTAATAAAGAGAAGGCATAATAATCCTATAAGTTCCGATATTATTTCTTATATTTGCGATGATATTTATATTTTCTTTTATAATTCTGCTTTGATTAAATCAAAGCAGAATTATACCAAGGCGGATATTTTCATTTTCTACTAAACTTTTTCGGAATGTATTGTAAAAATATTAATATATAAATATTAATATCTCGAAGTTTGTTCAATTTATTATAAAAGAGATTTTCAGCAACTTGCAGTGACTGTACAGACTGGAACTCAACCCAGTTTATATTATTCAACGCCAACCTAATATTAGAGTAGTCACCTTTAAAAAATTGGTATTTTATGCCAGCTTTGTGCTCCAATTTAGGTATCTCCATAAAGTCCCCCTTACTACGATTGGCTTATGGTGAGAATTAATGGGAAAACCAACGGATCGTGACATTCGCTTATTATTAAGGACTCATTTGAAAAGACTAATGCCCGGTTTCTGAAGTTGTCAGTTAAGCTCTGGTTCGTTATTGGTTCAATAAAGTTATGAGTTAGATAAACTTCGGATAACTGTCACTGCGTTTCTGAACGATGATAGTTATTGAGCCGTGTGTCTCGTACACACGGCTCAATAACTATCCGAACCGATAAGCAGTTACTTAATCTGCCGCTAGATGACCCATCTAGCGGCAGATTAAGTACTACAATCAGTCAAACTTAAAGTTTATATTATCCATTTAATTAATATTTAATATGATTTTTTTACTAAGCAAGTAAGCAGTAAACAGTGTTTTATTTATAAATTATGATTATTGGACACCTAGTTATGGCTGTATGAACGAAGTCATTGTCAACTTTTTTAAAAGAAAAAGTCAAACATTTGTTGTTTTTCAAACAAAAGTTATGTTTTCGTTTCGCGTGTTTATTATTTTTGTGTTGAGAAGTTTGCTTGGAGGTTGATTTTATATAAAGTAATTGATAGTTTAGTGTAATTGGTAGGTACTCTATTGATTTGATTTGCCCTAATTATGGGAATCAGTAAACGCAGTCGTAATTTTACTGTAAGAGAGAAGATGCTTCTTGTCGAAGTAGCCAAAGAATTTGTGTCTATAATCGACAATAAAAAGACAGACTACTGCAGAATCCAAGAAACAAGCTTGGACGGCGCTGACGCATAAATATAATGCTGTCTCTGAAACTGGTTGGAATATATATATATATATATATATATATATATATATATATATATATATATATATATATATACATTCAATATTTAAAAAATTTGCCTTCCCTTCTCTCAAGTCTTCATTATTAGGCGTATTTATATACCTTCTAGCTAGCTTTGCTATTTCTTTGCTAACTTTATTGACCACTCTAGACACAGGGGTTTTGTGGACATTAATGTCATCACCAATGACAACCAGAAATGTTCCTGTGGCATAATATCTAAATGCAATTAAAATTTGTTCCAACACAGACAACGTATATTTCCGATGCGTTACAGGGGTTAGGGCAGGCCTGATAATATCGCTAAGGTGTATCACAGTGTTCTTATCGAAGCGATATCTCACTTTAAATTCTTCATCCGTAAACATCGCGAAAGGATTTCTCTTCGTTCTTAAATTTCTATGGACTGATATACTAGAAATTAATTCCAGTACTTCTAAATCAGACTGATGAGCTACTCGTATTTATGACACCGATATTCCCTGCTTTTCCTTTTAAATAGTTGCTTATTTAGCTATCAAGAGTTATTTAGTTAAATTAACAAATTTAAAACCTAAAAATTCATGTGGTTTGTCAAAGCACTAAACGTCAAATAAAGTTACGAATTCGATAAACGGCACACATGGGCCAGTTAAGTTAAACTAAGTTTAAACGGAGTTTATCTTACTGTGCGTTGTTCGGAAACGCAATTCCTAACCTAATAACTGTCGGCCTTCCTAAAGTAAAGATGGCGCCTCGACCCCACTCAAGCACACGCTCTGCTCTGATTGGTCGTTACGTGAATTACAATATTTATAACTTTTATTAGATTAATAAGGTTTTTGAGCTATAGAATAATTTAACAAATCAAATAAAATTAAATTAAGCATTTTAAAAGTAATTAAAATGTAGACAATTTATATTGTGAATTAATTTATAGTTTATATTATATTTAACGGAAGGTCTATTACTTTTTATCGTCAGGGTAACCTAAAGGTTCTCAACCGAACTTTGCCAGTCACTTCTCTCAAAGGCGATTAATTCTTTACGTACTGATATTAGCACCCCACCACCACGGTTCTGTGCGGTGCAAATGTAATCGCGATCCCGCCGCCAAACAGTATACCTAGAATCGAATAGCTCGACACTAAAAATCCATCGACCAACTAAGTTTCAGTAAATACTACAATGTCATAAGAAGTAAGAGATATACATATTTCGAAATAAAGCATTAGTTTTCGTACGTAAATCACGTACGTTTTGGTACTATATACTAAGTGAGGGCATAATTGGATTTTATAGGTATAATCCTATCGGCGTTATAATAAAATGAGCCAGTAACTCCGAAGCAGCACTACAATCTTAGTCAATAATTGTGTATAATATTTAAACAAGCAAAGCAACACTAGATATGTACTATGAGTATTAGACCTCGACAGTTGTGATACACGATATGCTGTTTTTATAGTTAGTTTGCAGTAATATTTCAAACACATAGATTAATAATTATTTAAAGCGTAGATTAAGCGTAAACACTAAAGATTCCTAGGTCGCAACTAACAAACTACACTATAATTTCATATAAATTTCACTTGAGTGAGTACGCGTTGCAATATTTATAAAATAACGCCATCTAGTTCATTTATATTTATTCTAATTTGAGTGTTCACAGGATTTTAGACCTTAAGGTATCCATGTTATATTACAGGTGACTGTATTTGATTTTACCCGCGGTTTCGCTAGCGTAAATTTAGGTTAGGTTAGTAACAGTATTTTTTTTTCTGGATGAAATATATTCAATGTTTTTTTCTATTCCCTTACAGCTTGTCTGCGGCATTTCATGATGATCGGTTGAGTAGTCAAGGCCTAAAAGAATTAAACAAATAAACTTACATTCGTTTATACTATTAATATTATAAAGTGGAAATATTTGATTTTTTGTTTTTTGTTTGTTTGTAAAGATTTAACTCAAAAATGACGCATCCGAATTTTAAAATTCTTTTACTATTAGAAAGCGATATTATCATCGAGTAACATAGGACATATATATATTTTTTAAAGTACTATTACTAACATAATCTAAGTTACTTTTACGCGAGGGAAGTCGCGGGCAAAAGCTGTAGCATTTATAATATTAGTTAGAATGTGTGATATAATTAATATATGTGTAGTGGAGGAGCTGGAGCTGGGCGGCAGCGAGAGCGCGGAGAGCCCCATGGCGCGCACGCTGGAGCGCGTGCGCGAGCGCGTGTACGCGCGCGACTGGGCGCGCGTCGGCCTCGCGCAGGCGCCCTTCCGACTCGCGCACGCCAACGCGCCCTACACCATCTGTCGGAGGTATGCGACTCACTACTGATTATACACTAACTATACGTATCTATCACTATCCATATATACATACATACATACATAAATTTACGCCTGTTTCCCAGAGGGGTAGGCAGAGACTACGGATTTCCATTTGCTACGATCCTGACACACTTCTCTGGCTTTATTCTCTTTCATAACATTCCTCATACACGCTCGCCGATTTAAGGTGCTCTTAACCTGGCCTTTATCCATATATATGGTTAATAATTAAAACTTACATATTTATTTTAACACAGTCATAATCGATTATACAAAGTATAAAAGGAAACTTGTGCCTTATTAAAGCTTTCTACTCACAACACTTAAACTGAGAAGAGTTTCGCGCCCAACAGTGGAATAGTTTATAAACAGGGCAGATATTATTATTATTATTCCACGCGAGAAAACACGAGAAAGTAAATGAATAATCACGTATCTTTCAGTTACCCAGCAGTGATCCCCGTGCCCGAGAGTTTCGGCGACGACTCTCTGCGGCGCATCGCGCGCTGCTACCGGCAGGGCCGCCTGCCCGTCATCACCTGGAGACACCCCCGGACACACGCCACACTCGCCAGGTACACTTAGACTTTCTTGCCAGTTCGTTTCATTGATACTTACTTTGCTGAACATGGCAATGCAAATGCGTAACTTTGACTTTCATAAGTGTTACTTTGTGACCTACATGAAAAAACATAGTTTTGATTATTTTGTTTTACACTTAATTAGTTTTACATAAATTCTCGTAGTTCACAACAAGATAGTTGCGTACGTTTGATTTTGTGAATTTTACGAAAGAGCAGTTAGCAGCAAAATATTATTTGTGGAAACAGCTTTAACTGTTTGCAAAAGAAAGTGGTAGCAATTCATGTAATTAGCAAAAGTGGGGCCCGAGTGAGGATATCTACTTACCTCCCTCGCATGCTTGAACTAAAATAGCGCTTCAGTTACAATATATAGTGCATCCTTTCCTTTTTATTTGACAATCAGCGAAAATAAAATTAATCTATTTTATTTTCAACCTTAACAGTAACACGTTTAAATAAAATAAAAATAATGCAAAATCTATAGATGCTTCCGTTACTAACGCTTATACTCATAGAACAACCATTAATCATATCATTGTGTCTACAGATCAGCAGCGCCGCATCATAAAGGTGTGATAGGAATGCTGAAGTCGAGTCACCAGACCCAGGGTACCACGCAGAGTGGTACTGAGACCACGTCCAGCTTAGAACAAGTACGTATATCTCCGATTTTTCTTGATATCTAAGTGCTATAAAATATATAATAAATTAAAAATATATATATTATTATCATTCATTCATTCATAGATTCACGCCTGTTTCCCAGAGAGGTAGGCAGAGACTACGGATTTCCATTTGCTACGATCCTGACACACTTCTCTGGCTTCATTCACTTTCATAACATTCCTCAAACGCGCTCGCCGGCTTAAGGTGCTCTTAACCTGGCCTTTATCCAGAACGTCTCCGATCTGATCAAGAAACGTTCGCCTAGGTCGTCCCCTTGCGGCTGTTCCATTCACACTAGCCTTATAAACTTTCTTAGTCAGTCTGTTCTCGTCCATTCTTACTACATGCCCAAACCAACTTAACATACCCTTTTCTATTCTCGTCACTATATCCACTTTTATGCCGCATCTCTCTCTAATCACACTATTCCTTATCCTATCTTTCAGAGTCACACCACATATATTTGTCAGCGCTCTCATTTCTACAGCATTTATTCTGCTCTCATGCTTCTTTTGCCATACCCAACTTTCACTTCCATGCATAAGTGTAGGCACTAATAGTCCTCTATGAACAGCCAAACGTGCCTTTTCGGATACATTTTGATTGTTCATAAAAGCGCGTAGAGCGCCATTCACTTTATTGCCAGCAATCGTTCTTCTTTAAATATCTCCCTCATGTGTAAGCAACATTCATTGTTATTTGTTATGCGGACGACAGTACGAGCGATGCTCTCTATACCTGCCGCGCTAACAAAAAAAAAAAAAAAAAAACGGGAAAACGTCATTGAGAGCCGAAACAAACTCGTGTCTGAAATTGAGACCTCTTTAAAAAAAGTCTCAGATTGGGGCATACTTAATTTGGTCCGATTTAACCCCACAAAGACACAAGTTTGCGCGTTCACCGCTAAAAATCTTCCGTTGGTCGTATCGCCTCGTTTTGAGCACATCCCCATAACTGCCTCAGCCAATATTGGAATACTTGGTGTCGACATATCGAGTGAAGTCCAGTTCCGCGGCTATTTAGAGGGTAAGGTTAAATTAGCTTCGAAAAAGCTTGGCGTGCTCAACAGATCGAGACAGTATTTCACGCCGAGCCACTGCCTACTACTTTACATGGCGCAGGTTCGGCCTCACATGGAATACTGTTCCTTCAGCACCCGAGTAGGTAGGGTTCGGGGGGAGAACTACGGGTCTCCACCTTAGGATCAGGGTACTACGGGGTCGGGCTAGCCCACCACGCCTCGAAAGGCGTGTTCTGTGGCCGCTGATTAGAGTGCGCGGTGCCTGACATTGAGGTTGGACTCGTAGTGGCTATGTGGTTAGCCGCAGAGGTCGGCATGTTTGTTGCTCGGCAAGCACGTGGCGTTCGAGCGTCGGGCTCATGCGCGGCTAGTGCGAACCAGTCGGTCGCGCGAGGCACGGAGTTGCCTTTCGCGAAGGGGTAGTGTGGGTTCACTGCCACGACGCATCTCGGGCGCTTGCCTGCTCAGCAAGTAAGAGTCATAGCTAGGTGACTCGGGCAATACCCGGCTTGTAGGCCAGAAAGGGTAGACGTATGGATGTACGTCGGGAAGTGAGTGTGCCTTACAGCTCCGGCACCATACTGGAAATATGGGAGGCGGCTTCTCCGTCGGCCCCAGCGAGGAAATTTTTAGCATCTCTCTGAGTTCCTGAATGATGAGCGGCTTTATTGCTCCGGTACCTATCTGGACAATAGGTAGTGCCACTTGGGTACGAGGTAGCTCGCTTACGAGAACTGGGTCTTAGGATTTGGGGACAAGATCTGTCTATAACTGGCCTCGGAAGGTGCTTTCGGGCACTGGAAGGTACAGCGGCTCCCAGTGTATACCGAAAAGGTGGGCAACTGGGAACGCTATATCATAAACTAAGTAGTCTGTAGAGAGGAAGGGTCTGTTCTCATCTTCGGGCAGGGGCACCCCAGTACCAGCTTCTCCCTCTAGACCGCATTCAGCGGAGAGCGACTCGAATCGTCGACTGCCCGGTTGTTTCAAATCGGCTAGACCCCTTGGCGCTGCGTAGAGATGTAACCTCGCTATGCATCTTCTATCGCTTTTACTATGGGGAGTGCTTATTCGAACTGATCCCTGCCGCCTCATTTCGCCATCGTCCTACGCGACAGAATTTCCATTCCCATCATTAAGATGGTTGGCAGTCTACAACTGTGCGCTTTTCTAGAAATTTTCTGCCTCGCACAACTAAACAATGTGGAATGAACTGTCGCCTGCGGTATTTCCGGACCAATACGACCTACAAACCTTCAAGAAAAGGGCGTACTCCTTTTTCAAAGGCAAGCACCGCATTTGTAACTCCTCTGGTGTTGCGGGTGTCCATGGGCGGCGGTAATCGCTTACCATCAGGCGATCCGTCTGCTCGTTAGCCACCGTCATATCATAAAAAAAAACATCCCTTGTAAACAAAGTACCCAAATATACAAACTCTTTCACTTGCTCCACTTGTTCTCCATCAATCATAATATTGCACATTGTCATGCACTCCTCCTTTTCAAATACCATTACTTTCGTCTTGCTTACATTCGTTTTCATTCCTTTACTCTCAAAAGCACCATGCATAATAGTTACCATCGCCTACAACTCTTCCGCCGATGACGCAAGTATTACTTGGTCGTCGGCATAAAGTAGACATTTGACAAGTAACTCATTCATTCTTAATCCCCATTCACAATCTTTTAAATCTTTCAAACAATTGTCCATGTATAGGTTAAACAGCCAGAGTGACGCTACACATCCTTGTCTAACACCTTTTTCGATATTAAACCATTCTGTGTAAGTCCCATAAGAAAGTGAAGAGAAAAAAAGTGAGAAGTGTGTCAGGATCGTAGCAAATGGAAATCCGTAGTCTCTGCCTACCCCTCTGGGAAACAGGCGTGAATTTATGTATGTATGTACATACATACATACATACATAAATTCACGCCTGTGGGACTTACACATACATATGTGTAAGTCCCATTTATCCTAACACAAGCTCTGGAATCGTCATAAAGAGATTTCAGAGCTCGTGTGAGGTTACTATTCACTCCATACACGGACAAAACCGACCAAAGTTCATTCCTCACCATTTTATCATAAGCCTTTTCTAGATCCACGAACGCGCAATAGACCTTTTGACCTTTGGCCAAAACTTTCTGGGCTATGCTCCGTAAGAAAAAGACCTGATCCGTACATCCCATACCCTTTCGAAATCCCGTTTGTGCATCCCATATTTTCTCGTCGGTTACTTTCACAATCCTTTCAATTAACACTTTCGCATACAATTTACCGATGACGCTGAGCAAGCTAATGCCTCTATAGATTTTGCCTCTATAGCTTTTGCCTCTATAGCTTCTGCCTCTATAGCTTTTGCCTCTATAGCTTTTGCAATCTTGCTGCCCTTGTATAAAGGTACTATTACGGCCTTGCACCAATCACTAGGTACACGGCCGGTATTCCAGCACAAGTTAAAGGCGGTACAACTGATTTACTATGAGACCCTGTCCAGCTGTCAGAATTTTGACTGTAATCCTATCATAACCACTACCAGCCTTTCCTAATTTCATGCTTTTCAATGCTTTTATTATTTCATCTATACTAATAGGGCTTTCAACATTCCTATCATTATCATTCATTTCGACACTTTGCCCTTGCCATTCCTCTCTTTCAAATAAACTTTCAAAATATTCCTTCCATCGATTCAGTACGCTCTTTTCTTCATTCAGTAAACTTCCATTCTTATCTCTGATCGATTTCAGCTCTGTGGTTAGGGTTTTACCTCGAACCGAGCGAATAGATTTCCAGAAAAACTTTGCGTTAGTCCGGAAATCTTCAGATAATCTTCTATCAGACTCGTCTTTCATTTCCTCTTTTTTCCTTTTAATCACATCTTTGACTATCTTCATTCTTATAAACTTATTCCTAGCTTTATTTACATCCTCATTCGTTGCTTCTTGTATTCTTTCATTGGCTCTGACAGATAGCCAGTCCGACCATGCGTGCTTCTTCTCACGTACTACCCCTTGCACATCTTTATCCCACCACGCATTCTTCGATTTTATCATTTTCCTCTTTTTGCTCACACCGCATACTTCTGACGCTACAACAACCATTTCATACTTAAACGACTGCCATAATTCTTCTATGTTATCAATGTCACAAAATCTTTCAAATCTTTTCCTCAATTTATTTTTATACTCGTCTTTCAATACTTCATCTTGCAAATTTTCTACTTTTATTAGTTCTTGGGCATTTGTTCGGGTAGGTATATGGTGTCGCCATCCTTTGAAGAGGCCCCGTATACGGCTCATAACCAAAAAATGGTCGGTATGGACACCAATACCTCTATATACCCGAGTGTCTAAGACATTCTTTCTCAATCTTTCATTCACTACAACAAAGTCAATCATACTACTTCTTACATTCTTTGCTTCCCTTGTATACTGGTAGATTCTTTTGTGGGCAAACATAGTGTTTGTCACACAAAGACTCCACTCCAAACACAGCTCAAGCAACCTTTTTCCATTCTCATTCACACTTTCATCTCCATACTTGCCTAAAACCCTTTCGTATTCTTCACGCTTTACTCCCACCCAACCATTGAAATCCCCTAACATTATCAACGTCTCGTGTTCCTTGCATTTCCTCAGGACATCTCTTAAACTCTCCCAAAAATCTTCTCTTTCTTCCCGTGCACTCTGAGACATACCCGTTGCCATGTTTACGGGTGCATAGACCCCTACCATGAACACATGAGTAATCCCCACTTTCATTCTCATCCATAGTAACTTAGCATTCGCATATTCAAATTCTTTTACACTCATTCATTCTAGCAGACAAAATAACACCAACTCCCTGACAGGCTCTGGTATTGGTAGGCACGCCGGACCAATACGCCGTGTAGGGTCCATGCCTAGTGGTGTTACAGCCTTTCCTTTTCGTTTCATTCACGCACAGGACATCAATCTTTCTCTCATTCATCATCTGCCATACTTCATTCAATTTTCCATCCATCCCTCCTCCGACATTCAATGTAGCAAAACGGCTTTCCGTAGGTCACTTTTCGCCCTCGCGAGAAACGAGACGTGATGGGTGGCGGACCGCGTCGCCGCCATGCGGATAATTATTATCAGTAAGATCCATAGGCGTTCCCACGATTGATAGGGAAAATACTGTCCACCTCCGCAGAGCCCTTTACGGAGGTAAGGTGGATCCATCCTGTGCCCTGTGACCACCAACACAGGCACCCTCCGTTCGAGACCAGCTTTCCCTCTGGCCACGAATCCATCAGCAATCGGTTAATACCTTGGATCGGGGTTTATTCTCGGGTCTGCTCCCTGAAATTTGGTTTGACTTCGAAGTTTTCCATCTCCTAGACAGGTTGCAAGCCAATGCTAACGAGTCCCATCTCCCCGGGTGTGATTTCGGAGTTTTCCTTCTCCTAGACAGGTTGCAAACCAATGCTAACGAGGCCCATCTCTTATATTATCTTACTATATTATAGGCGAAGACGTGTATTTTAACCTATATCTAGTTAAAAGCTGGGTTTACGTTACAGATTGTTCTATCTTTGTCTAATTTATAAATGTAAATTTGGTGAAAACATTAAAATACTATTTCACATAGTTACAGCATACCCTCGTTGATAATGCAATAACGACACGATGGCTTTAATTATAATCTGTGTTGAAATAATTTAGATAGAGGCAATCGAATTCTCACAAGTGCAGGTATCGACTTATGTACAGAAACTCTATCTTTTAAAATTATATCACATGATAGCTTTTTATGGCATTAATAGTTGAAAGATATTTACATATATACTAAATAGTTGAACATTTAAGTAATTATTTATATATTTGTAAAATGTTCAGGAACTTATGTTGCTGACCGTACTACCCACCCAAACCAAAATATAGCAAATGAACCCACAGATATTAAAATTAAAAAGCCTAATACCACACCAGATTGTTACATCAGTTCGTAAACAACTTACTTTTCATAGGAACGTTACCTCGCTACGTTAGTTGCGTGCACGCCCGCATCGCGCGGAGACCTGGAAGACTCCAGCTTAAGTCTGGACTCGTTACTCCTCTGCTGCGAAGACCAGCAGGCCACGCACACACCCTTATTAACCAAGGCTGCTGGCACACTTGGGTAAGCATTAATCACATGTTTAATAGATTTAGCAAATAGGTAGTTTGATGGTAAACAGGAAATTGAGTAATAAATAAAAAGACACGTATTTATCGTACACGAACATTTCATGCATATTTACCGATCCTACTTATAATTTAATACGCTAAATCCTTTCATTTGTCATTCACTTATTTTCTTAAATTATTATTTACACTGCGAGCACGTTTTCTGCACTCGAACGGCAGCCATATTTTCTTCATACACCAAATATTTCGATGCTGCAGATAGCTCACCTGAGCTAAACCAGCGCAACGGCCGATTTAGAAGAAAGAGTTCTTGTCTTTTTATCCCTTGTGTATCAAAAATTCTCCTTTTATTCGACATTTCACATATAAGAAACTTTGCATGATGTCAGTATTGGTTGATAGATATGATAGGCATAAAACTATCACATCTGAGATTTTGACTTAGATTAGAATTTCTTTTCTGATTAAACATGATTTGATCACCGTAAGTTTACCTTTCAGCTATATTATTTAAAATGCTGGGGCTACTTTTAAACCTTTTTTGTCTAGTTGAACATTGAGTGTAGAAAAGCAGACTCAATGTTCAACTAGGTTTAGGAGATGTAATCAAAAAGGTTTACCTTGGCCGCATGATATGATTCCTTTAGTGCGTTCCTAGATGAAGTAGTACATTAATTTTAGAACTGCGGTTTTAGGCATAATATATCAGAGATTATATATTTTTCATTATTTGAGGACAACCAACAAAACACACTAAAACATTGTAATGATACACAGAAATCCATTATATAGTGCTGCCTCAATTACAGGATGCCACGACATGAATTACCAAAAAATAAAATACTTTTTATATATGCTCGTGTGTAATAAAACAAATGATGAAAAAGTGATATGACTAACAATAAGATTGAGATTAGAGAGAGTATTATATTATAATGTAGAGTATGGTATGTAAACGGTACTCTTACTATATGCCAGTGTGTTGGGTCGCAACAGCGGCGGTAAGGGCGGCGGCACGGCGCGGCACTTCGGGCGCTGGGGCTCGCTCAAGGACCGGCGCCAGCCCTCGCACCTGGACCTCTACGTGCCGCGACAGAGACTCTCCACCGCCGACGCTGACTCCGGTAAGTGACACACTACTACAACAGCGGCGGTAAGGGCGGCGGCACGGCGTGCACTTCGGGCGCTGGGGCTCGCTCAAGGACCGGCGCCAGCTCTCGCACCTCGACCTCTACGTGCCGCGACAGAGACTCTCCACCGCCGACGCTGACTCCGGTAAGTGACACACTACTACAACAGCGGCGGTAAGGGCGGCGGCACTTCGGGCGCTGGGGCTCGCTCAAGGACCGGCGCCAGCCCTCGCACCTCGACCTCTACGTGCCGCGACAGAGACTCCACCGCCGACGCTGACTCCGGTGAGTAACTACCCTGTACTATAAAAATCACATTTAATTTATTTAGTTAAAATCATGCAGTTGTATTTAATTTAATTAACCTTGTATCGGTTTTAAAATATTACATAATGTTGTAAACTTTCTTTGTGGGCAAAAAATCCAAATACACCTTTCTCCGGTTGAATTACGTTTGCTATTATTTATAGGTATTATAAATAATACCTATAAATAATAGTATGGATAATGAAGACAGGACCTACTACATTACCTTGTGGTACTCCGAAACCAAGAAAATTCTTTTTACTATTACATTTTTTATTTGATAGCGGTTTGTGTGTCATCGTTTAGATAATTCTTACATAAATAATTAGGAACTAAAGCTTTAACACTAATGTGCTCTAGTTTTTAAAGCAGAAATGGTATTGAGACAGTGTCGAAAGCTTTATAAAATCTAGAATTTTACTAAACGATGTTATTCTAGATTTGTAGATTCTATTGTCTGGAATACAAATTTTATGTAATCAATTTTACGCTTGAACAGTATGCGGTGAGGGCGCGTGCTACGGCGCCGGCAGCGGCGGCGCCCGGCGCGCGGCGCTGTACGTGGTGTGCGAGAAGGGCGCGGGCACAGCGGGCGCGGGCGCGGGCGCGTGCGCGGGCGCCGAGCCCGTGCCCGTGGAGTACCCCGACGCGCGCGCCACCAAGCACGCCTTCAAGAAGCTAATGCGCGCCGCCGTGCCCTCCGCGCCCAACAACCTCGACCACCCTGGCTTCCTCAGGTACGTGAACCGCTCCGCCACGCACTGGCCACTTGCGACTGGTCAGTGGCCACTAGCGCTGTACGTGGTGTGCGAACCCGTGCCTGTGAAGTACCGAGGTACTCCACTGAGAAAGGCACGAAGAAGGGCAGTTGCTGTATAATAAGAACAAATATATCAATAACTTTCATCGGTTCAACAGGCTAATAGAAGAATCAGGCTGGCTATGGCAGCTTCGGCAACTGTTCCAGCTGTCAGGTGCTGTGGTAGACCTGCTAGATCTGCAAGGTTCCTCTGTGTTAATCTCTTTAGAAGATGGGTGGGACGCCACCGCACAGGTTTGTCGAGAATTTGTCATATTTTAAGTACTTGACATGTAAGTGTTAGTTTCAGCTATCGCTTTGTAACGTACGGCTTGATAAACAGTTTCGTTTCTTTCCAGATATCATCATTAGCACAAATCTGCCTAGAACCGTATTACAGAACGTTAGAAGGCTTCCGTATCCTCGTCGAAAAGGAATGGCTGGCGTTGGGTCACAAGTTCCAACAGAGGTCCAATATTGGTGCTACGCCGCAGCAGGGCTTCACGCCTACGTTCTTAATGTTCCTAGACTCTGTGCATCAGGTAAGAAATCCTGCTGAAATAAGTATAGCTAAACAAATAGTTAGCGATTACCAATTTCTGCAGAGAGCGCTAAGCGGCACATACACCGTAATGATCTCAACTCATTTTATCACAAAAAAAATATACGATTTTGATCGTACGCGACTTATCGGCGATCTGCTTATAATAAATTAATTTCACGTTATTTAAAATATTAATTGTAAGAATGCTATCGAATTTTCATAATAATAATAGTAATAGAAATTAAACTTATAAAATTATTGTGAAGAGAGGAACACACCACGCACTCTCGGATTGCCCAGCCCAACTTGCAATAGAAAATGGTTGGCTTCTCTGGAAAGGGACAGGCTCGTCGTGGGACCCGGGCGTACTCCAACTTGCAGTATTCTGCTTCGAACACAAAATATGCGTCGATACGTGTTTCGCCTCACCGCAAAGCATCTTTAAGACCGTTTGGCTATTAATGAGTCTATTAAATCTAATTAGCAGTTACTTATCGACAATCCATTGTAAAAAAAATCTAATTAAGTTGCATAATTATGTTTTATAAGTGTTTAATTAAAAACGCGATGAAAGCCGTATAGAGTAGAAGACATTATAATTATAATGATTAGGATTGCAGTGTGTTAAAATTTTATTGTTAGTATACTAAAATTAAATCTTATCAATGAATGTTCTCGTTGTAGCTCCAGAAACAGTTCCCGCTAGCGTTCGAGTTCAACGAGTACTACTTACGCTTCGTGGCGTATCACACGGTGTCGTGTCGCTTCCGCACGTTCCTGCTCGACAACGAGGCGCAGCGCGCTGAGTTAGGCATCACTGCCGCTGATGACAAGAGGATCGATACCAACAGAATGGTAAGTAGACACACGTTTATATTAGATTAGATTTTGGCATTTAGGTTAGGTTAAACAGTACTTTTACAGTTCTGGATAAAAGGTGCCTCATGTCCTTTTTTGTTTCCTTGACAACATTCATGATGATAGGTCGAGCAGTTTAGGCGTGAAAGATTAACAAACAAATAAAGTAATTCATAATTGCATTTATAATATTAGTTAGGATTAAATTTTCTAAACATTTTCCTATGAACATTTTCTTCGTAAACTAAAATTAGTTTACACACAAAATGTAATTTACTGAATTATACCTACTTTTAGTAATAATGACCGGTTATCAATTGGAATGGTCAAAACATTCGATTGTTTTTGAAAAAATGTATATGATAATTATCAAATAGTAATTTGAATTATAATGAGTGAAAATACGATGTTAATCAATTTTCGAGTCATTTTCATTAAGTCGCTGTGAGATTTTAAATTGCATGGCATACTCGATTGAAAACGCGGAATGATTTGCGCAGCTTATTGCAGAAATACATATTCTCGACCGAATACACTTTTATTCATAATTGGCCTTATTCATAAAAAAATATCTTACCGAAGGCTTAATACGATGAATTGTTAAAATACTTAGTAGGTCTAATAAACGCATTATCAAAAGAATTTTCTTAATTTTTGTAAACCGTTATAAGATACAGCATCGTTACTAGACAAGCTAGCATTCTTATGAACGATACTTTGTAGATTTTTTAGTTATTACGACGTTATAACGTTCTTGTAAGTTTTATGAATATGGCCGTAAATGTATAAAACTGTCGCCGTGAGTGTCGGCCGGTGAGTGGGTCGCTCGGAGTAAGTCGGTAAGCGTGCGCGTGTGTGTCGAAGGCGTACCTGTGCGAGCAGGGCGCGGAGGCGTGCGGCTCGGAGGAGGAGGCGGGCGGCGGCGCGCGCGCGCCGCAGCTCGGCCACTCGCTGTTCGACTACATCGAGCGCCACCACCAGAAGGCGCCCGTCTTCTACAACTTCCTCTACACGCCAGACCTCGATAACCCCGTGAGTACTCACCGCCAACTCATCACTTCTATGCTCCCTATATCTAGAAACGACTCGTTTTTGATAAGAACAGTTCGATTTTGACATTACGGGCCTGTCCCACCACCTCCAAATTGCATTTATCTATAAAATAAAAGTCTCGCCATCTCTCTTCTTTAACCTAACAAAAGTGAGACAGCATGCGATTTATCTTTCAGATAACTTTTACTTAATAGTTGTGAAACTGACCATAGGTGCCGTCAAAATTTACTGTAGCGTAAAACGCCTCGTTTTTGACGTAAGATCCGGGGCTATAATAATAATATTTACTTCATTACTATTGTATATATAGTACAAACTCTGCTTAGTTTGGGCTAAATGGTGTTGTGTGTATATGATAGAATGTTATTATTATTGGTGGCTCCATTAACCTGTTGAGTCACAGCGGCACACCGACGGCCAGACACAATATGTTTTAAATTATGTCAGTTACGTTATGTTAACCAGTCAATTCTTGGTATGCTATAATATTGAAGTATTCTACAGTATAGAAAATACTAAATTAAACTAACCGTGGATGTTTGTATAGAGAGCCAAACAAGATTCTATAATTGATACATATATAATTATGATAATTAATATTTTTCTTTATAAAGCGAAATTCACATGTATCTTCTCCATAAAAAATATATTAAAAATTAAGCTTCTAACAGTTTTCCTTCTATTCAATACTGTACTCTATTAGATGCCTATTACATTTTTTCAGTCATCGCATAGTGATTATTTGCCATTATCACAGAATATTGTAACTAATATGTGTAATGTGTCATGTAGGTCCTCCGGCCTGTATCATGCGTAAGCGCACTAGAAGTATGGCAATACTACACAAGCGAGGAATTGTCCCACGGGGCTCCCTACGACCTAGAAGTGTTGGCCAGTGAGCCCGATGTACTAGCTTCCTCCGCACAGAGAAGAATCGTTGCGCAAGGGTAAGCCCAAAAAAATTCAATTGACTTAACCACTTTGTATTTGGATAGTCTGAAAAATATATCGTTATCGCCTCGGATATCGTTTAAGGTGGTCGGACGTTGACCAAAGAAACACTCATGTTTAAAGTACGATATTTAATTAATGAAAGAACACATGTAACTCCTTATATACTAGATCTTATACTACACTACATCGTGAGGCATTGATCATAACATATTCTCCAATATCGTGTGTTACATAATTTCCATTTAAAAATAATAACAATTTTTTAGAATTGAC
Source organism: Catocala nupta (assembly GCA_963675205.1). Lineage (NCBI taxonomy): Eukaryota > Metazoa > Arthropoda > Insecta > Lepidoptera > Erebidae > Catocala > Catocala nupta. The sequence continues at coordinate 21,936,825 of OY776094.1, read as the reverse complement.
GTCATTGTATAGATTTGGATACAAAATATTATGGAAATTGTATGTCTTCCTAGCAGGATATTTAGTATAATTTATTTAGATCTTAATTAGTGCACACAATAGGTTAAAATTGATAATTCCAATAACAAAAACATTTCTACGTATTACGGTGTACCACAGGGCAGTATAGTGGATCCAACTTAAATTGCTGTATGTTGAATTTTTGTCACAGGTACGATAGTATAGCCCGTTGTATGCCGGATGCCTTCACTGGTTTACTGGAAAGGATTCGTCAGTTGGAGCTAGAGTTGGGTCATTTACCGCAAAAATGGCGAGTCAGATGGGACCAGCTCGAACTGCCCAATACACTGGAACTGCAGGTGAGTACTTATTAATGAATTTTCAGTTGTTTATATTTTCTGTGATCACATTTGTAAGCGACGTGTATGTTCGTGCACAGCGCAACTCCTCAATGTCGTCGGGAGTGGTGCGGCGCGCGACCCTGGCGTGGCACAAGCGCGGCACCCTGGAGGTGCTGGTGCGCGGGCGCCAGGCCGCGGCGCCGCCGCCGCCCGCCGCGCCCGCCGCGCCCGCGCACCGCTGGGCGCCCGCCGCCGCCGCCGCGCCCGCGCGCTGCGACCACTGCCAGGACCTGCTCTGGGGCCCGCTCAAGGTACGTGCCGTGTCTGTGTACACAGCGCGCCGGAGTGCTGGTGCGCGGGCGCCAGGCCGCGGCGCCGCCGCCGCCCGCCGCGCCCGCCGCGCCCGCGCACCGCTGGGCGCCCGCCGCCGCCGCCGCGCCCGCGCGCTGCGACCACTGCCAGGACCTGCTCTGGGGCCCGCTCAAGGTACGTGCCGTGTCTGTGTACACAGCGCGCCGGAGTGCTGGTGCGCGGGCGCCAGGCCGCGGCGCCGCCGCCGCCCGCCGCGCCCGCCGCGCCCGCGCACCGCTGGGCGCCCGCCGCCGCCGCCGCGCCCGCGCGCTGCGACCACTGCCAGGACCTGCTCTGGGGCCCGCTCAAGGTACGTGCCGTGTCTGTGTACACAGCGCGCCGGAGTGCTGGTGCGCGGGCGCCAGGCCGCGGCGCCGCCGCCGCCCGCCGCGCCCGCCGCGCCCGCGCACCGCTGGGCGCCCGCCGCCGCCGCCGCGCCCGCGCGCTGCGACCACTGCCAGGACCTGCTCTGGGGCCCGCTCAAGGTACGTGCCGTGTCTGTGTACACAGCGCGCCGGAGTGCTGGTGCGCGGACGCTAGACTCACCGCCTGTGGAGTTTAAATTTTTTTTTTTCGACTAGGCGGCCTCTCTCCGCCTGATGGTAAGTGATTATGTAGTCCAGGAGCAGTAGCCTCTACACCATTCTCATAGCAGCTGTGGCGATGGTGAGATCCATACTTTGACAGCCTGAGAAGGTGTTTTTCTTGCCCAGCTTAACGGACCCGGGATTGAAGGTGGAAGGAAACACGTGCCTTGACAGAGAATTCCATGCCTTGATCGTTCGGTAGATGTATGAGGCACCAAACTTGATGATGCGCGCTCTAATCGATTCTACCATGTAAGGGCCATCCTTACATGGTAGATCTGAGTCCAGCATGTGTTGTTCTGTATAGGAAAGGGGAGGTCGGGATAAGGTGGAATAACTCTTTAGAACGCTCCCCGTGGTATATTCTGTAAGAACATGCCAATGAGGCAATTTCCCTATAGAGCTGCAGAGGTTCCAGTGAACTCGTGACTTCTGGATTTCCGATGATACGGACAGCCCGCCGCTGTACGAACGCGACCAGCAAGTTCTACGCGAAGCCATCTCAAAGATTAACAGTATTCCACGTAAGGGCGCACTTGCACCTTATACAGTAGGCACTCACCCCGTGCAGAACACCGAGCTTTCGCGAAGCTCGCTTGATGTCGCTCTCGATGTACGTTTTTGGATTAAGGGTGCGGCAAAGATCCATATTTCCGCAATCGTATACCATACGTCAGTGGAGTGTTCTTCAGTGAAGGGATGGGAAGCAACGGAGAATTTAGTATATTTAAGTGCGAGTAGTAAAGTTAGAATAATGTGTACGGCGGTGTTGCAGACGGGCGTGCGCTGCGTGGACTGCGGCGCGGCGTGCCACGAGCGCTGCGCGGAGGCGTGGGCGCCGCCCTGCACCAAGTACAAGGCGCCGCCGCCGCCCGACGCCGACGCGCTCTGCCCGCCGCTCTCCGCAGGTAAACATCAATATATGTATATGATAATAAATATATTTATTATAGTTAAAAGAAATATTCATTCTGGGCTCGCCAATTTTTGTTGGACTATGGGCGTGACCCGATTGGCATAATTTGACAGTAATATGTTCTATATCCAGTTATGCTACACGATCCGATTATACACACATTAATTCAATTTCGACTATCTCTTTAGAACGAGCTATATCCAAATTTTTCTAAGTATATTACCTCATACCATGTTATACAATTTTACATTTACAAAAAATCATCAATTTTAGTCTAATCCAATTATCGATTACGATAACTCAAAATTGATACCTACCACATTTGTTTGCCCTTACACAACTAACCCATATCAAGAAACAGATGAAACCATAAAAATTAGAACTACGTTATCGAATAAAATCTAAATTTCACAAATCGCATTAAACGTTAGTTGGCAAAAATCCTTTGTAATAAAATTATTGAGCACAGAAGAACCCGTCACGCACCAATTGCCCGACCCCAACTAATGCATCAGAAAAAGATTCATTATCCAAAAGATATAGGATAGTCAACTTTTTCTATTGCAATTTTAAACGAATATATTATAATAACTATTTTTGTAAATTTAAAGGCCATCAAAACGATTTTAAATTCTATTAAATCCAAGATAATAAAATAAAAACGATAAGTTCTTAATTTGATACTAGCGAGTATATAACTGACTTACAGGTGTAGCGACTCTCCAGTCTTCATCGCAGCAGTACTACGAGCAGTTCTCATCTAACGTGGCGGAGAACAGGACTCACGAGGGACATCTGTACAAGAGAGGAGCCTTGCTGAAAGGATGGAAACAAAGGTAATTTTATCCTTCGAGTATTTTAGTAATGATTTCTATAACAAGACCACCTTTCAGCAATCAAATGAAAAAAATATTAATCACACCTGACCGAAAATCTAATAGAATAAAAGGAATTTACAAAGAAGTTACAGCTAGTAACAAGAGATGGCGATAAACTTAATTACACACTACTTCACGCAAATTGTTTTAAATCTCGAATCGCGCGAGCGAAGTTTGCAGTATAAGTTACTATGTATACAAAGCACGATCACCTACACTGTGTTGTAGTAACGTCACACCACAATTTTTCGCAATATCACGCTGCGCCGAACGAAATGTGATATAATTTTTATGTATTTTTATATTACCTAGGTGCCAAACAAGTCTTATAACCTGTCCTATAGTAACCAGGTATCACGCGCATGTTGCTCATGCTAGATAAACTATATTAAACATACAATAATAAAACAAGATAAAGTTCCAACGTAGTAAATAAAGGTTTCGGAGTAGTTAAACGTTTAATGCGTTTCACTAGGAAAATATAAGTGCCGAAGGCAAGACAGGTATCCTTAGGAACTTAACACTACCGGTAAAATGCAATAAACGTTTAACTAGTCCAACTTACCTGCATGAGGAGTAACTTTCTTGACCAAGCCATCTTATTAATACTCTCAATATATCCTTATATTTTTACAGTATTGTGACAGCGGTTTTACTTACCTTTTCAGGTGGTTTGTGTTGGACTCGATCAAGCATCAACTGCGGTACTACGATGCGATGGAGGACTCCCACTGCAAAGGTTTTATTGGTGAGCAACGTTAATAAATTACTTTAATATAACTGAACAATATTTACAAACGACAATTAAGAAGACGCCACTTCACACGTAACTAATGAAATAAATGAAATGTTGCATATACGATGACCTTGATACAGAAAATTACATATGGTTTCTGTCACCATAAAAAGTACTGTTCCCATAGCAATAAAAATTGTTGACATAATCTACATTAACACAAGCCAAGCCGTGGGTGAAGCCTACTAATTTACATTTAATCGGGCCTGTAAGAAAATTCATAAATTATTAGATAACTAATCGTACGATAGGAAAAAAAATCTTCATGATATTGCAGGTGAAGGTGCCATTATAGCAATTAGCCATAGAATTCGATGAGGTTTTAATTTGATTACTCACTAAATATAACAGGTTGACTTACGATACAAAGTTTTAACTATCAATATTTTATGTCACATACTATTAACCTATTGAATCGCATCAGCACACCGGCGACCAGATGAAGGTTTTTAATTATATCTAGTATTCCAAAAAAAATTAGCATTAAACGAATCGTTCGACAACCGAGTTATTGAGCCATTGTGTAATCGCCTTCTGGTCCAATTGAAAGCCGATCCGAATACAGTTCGATATAAAAAGCTATGATATTGAGGCTATCGTAATGTATATATATTACAGACTTAGCGGAGGTGATCACAGTGACGCAGGCGCCGCCCGCGCCCGGCCCGCCCAAGAAGTGTGACGACAGATCATTTTTCGATGTAAGTGATTCATTGTTATTTATAATTAAATTAATAGAGTTTGATTTATATAATAAATTAAACTTTACTTCCTAAATAATTTTCAAGCATTCTTATCAAGAATATAGAAAAGGACTTAGGGTACATAATATCCACAAGAAAATTACTGTTCTCAAGCGAGTGAACCCGCAGGCAAAAGCTAGTATTAAGTAATATTTTTTAGGAATGACGCATTAATTGCCTAATGTATTGGTACTAATACAACAAGTGAGACGTTTTATCGCTGATATATGTTTGTCTCGCCCAGCTGCGCACGAGTCGGCGCACGTACAACTTCTGCGCGAGCGACGCCGGCGCTGCGCAGGAGTGGATCGAGAAACTGCAGGCCTGTCTGCAGTGAGCACGCCGGGGGCCACTCGTGTACTCTTACATACACACTCATAACGGCTTCTCTATAGCGGAGGAAGGACAGACGGACGATGTTAACGAACGATCAGTACTGAGATATATCTGTCGATAGATATACCGATTATTTTTTATCGACTCGATGAATCTAACGTCCAAAACTTATCGATATCGATAGATGTCGGCAAGTATTATATGTGAGTTATTAATGAAAGGTAGTTAATTTACTTTTTATTGTCAAATCATGCTATTTTATATATGTTATAGCTGCCATAGATACATAAATATATTGTAAAAAGATAATTATATACTTTTCGCTCAGATCTTTAATTTAATAGAACTAGATTGTCTGATAAGACCTAACCGACATTGTGGTAATGTCTTTTCATGAAAATGTTACTCAATATAGAAAAGTTTTAAAGAAGGAAGACAATTAAAGAATAGAAGTAATTTTCTTTATTATTAAATTCCTAAATCGGTAATCCTTATCAGTTTCGTGCAAGTTTCATAGGAATTTACAGAATCACATTTGCGGTTCCAACGCGCGAATACTTCTGATTCTCCTATTGTAAGCCTCAATAAACTACAGCAAGGAACCAATGCCAAAATAACAGGCATGCCAGTAATTGACGAATGTATGTAGCAATGTATGATTAAAAAAGAAAACATGTTTTATATTCCTTTGATGACACATTAAAGTAATTATTATTTACGGAAATAATAGCACGTTAATTAATAAAGGTTGGCCATCTCTGGACTACGGTAACTGCTTACCAATCACGTGGGCCATATGTCTGTTTGATACATTAATCTAAAAATACTATAAAGAAAAAAATATGGATCTTTGTTTGTTTCTAAGGGTTTAACTCAAAAACAATTAACCGATTTTGAAAATTCTTTTACCATTTGAAAGCTATATTATGACAGTGTGTACGTGCGAGTGAAGCCGCGAGAAAAAGCTATGGTATATAAAAAGTAACTCATAACAGTGTAATATCCTGAATGTAGCTTTTCATGATTCGTGGGTTATTCCTTATTGCACTAGAGTTTGAGCGATCGCGAGTTTTATTTATCGAGTGCGCGAATAAATGGCGGTTTTATATGTTATGTCAGAAGTTCTCAAGCCGCCAGAAGAACCGCGTGATTTGACAACAAAACGCCTTAAACTGACGAACCATTCGATAGACAATTGTTCCAACGTTTCTATTTATTATAATTAGATTTAATGAGATTGATCCAAGCTTGTATAAATTGTTCGTATTTGGTATGTATTCGCGCGTGTGATATACAACGCGTTTATTGTCAAACGTGTGTGACCAGATACTATTTTGAATAGACCTTTTGCAATCCTTTAAAATATATACAAGGACAGTTCTAGTTAGAATGGCCACTGCGTATTGGAGCAGTAAATTAAAACGATCAAGTTTTGTGCTACGTTGTCAATGGCAATCTACAATATATTGTATTCTATAATGTGCGGCCATAGAACTAATCTACCTATTTATACTAACGTCGCATTATTTGATCGCTTTATCTTCAACTCCTATAGACAATAAGCGCGTAAAGCACATTACTAATACAAATTAGATAGATACAGAGAGCTAGAAGAAAGTCGACTGAATATCAATAATTGCTTACCGTCGGCTACTCGGCTATCTGTGTGTGTCTATTCTGTATCGCTCCTGTCTGTCTGATTACACGCACTATTGTAAATAATTTGAAACTATACTTCTGCCAAGACATCTGACTTTCGGAAGTTATATGACTTTTCGAAATGATGTGCGTATTGATTGACAATTATCGCCTGCTCCGTGCCTCGGTGAGCACGTTAAGCCGTCGGGCCCGGCTGCCATGAACATCTACGGCACTCGTTATTGGGAAGTCAGTGCCCTATAGTATCCTGACACTAGTCTAGCCTTAGGGTATCGTTAGCCTTCGAGTTGCGGAGATCAGGTGGCAGCCGCTCCGTGTAAAAAACTGATATCCAGTCAAATCCGAATCAATCAAAGAGTTGACTATAAAAGTATTTAATAGACATAAAAATATGAGATCCTAAATTCTATTTTATATTCGATTAATTATTAAATTTAGTTTCAATTATAGATGTATGTTATTGTGTTTTCGACAGACAGTAGCCGCGAGTTGGCTGTTCATGCTTTGATGTTTAAACCAATGTATGGGATGATTGATCTCCAAGGCAATGCAGCGCTTGATTTTGTGAGATACTGTACAATAATATATGAGATTATATAATATTTATATTTCTTGAGTTTTACTTAGAATGTTCTTTACTGCAACACTTTTCAGAATGAAAATTGACTTTATATCAGACTTGTGCTATCAGTCTGAGACTTTAAAATTTTCATAAGAAATGTGGAAAATCTTTTATTTATGTATAGGTTACTAATTTGATGTTTTAATAATCTGACTTGAATTACTATTATATTATTAATAGACTTATTGCGATAGCTAGATGTTATTAGTTTTCTGTAATGGTGATTTTAAGAAAAATAACTGTTCATAAAAATATTTGAGTTTTGCCAGGATAAACTTTGTGTTACAAGAAAGTAATATACCTGGCCGCGGTCCCAACAAATCTCCCATTACATATCGCTCCGTTTATCTAAAGTACAAAACGAAACGAGTTTGTTACTCTTTCTCGCCTTAAATACTCGACCGTTCATCATGAAATTTCGTATGCACGTTGTCAGAGGAACAGAAATGAATATAAAATACCTTTTAGTCAGGATAAGATCTGTCCTGTACAGAAAAAAAATTGACATAACCTACAATTATGTGAGCGAAGCCGCAGGCAATATCTAGTATATGTGTATCTCACAAGATCAGTCTGGTAGACGCGATGTTATTTATAATTTATATTTGTTCAGTGCATACGTGCAGTTGTAAATATGATGTTGTACGTGTTGTTGTGTAAAGTGTTCGGTTCGTTCCTGTGTTGTTACGTTCGTGTCACGTGACGCTTGACATTGTGACTGTGGCGTTTTACTTATAAACATAATGTTCGTTATATACGTTTAATTTTATAAAGATTTTATATCAACATTAGACTGGCAATGCTGAGTTTTAAGTGATCGGGTCGATACTGGCTTGTGTTAAATGGGGGTTAGATTATCATACGAGATAAATTGTGTGATTCCCAAATAGTATTGTTATATTAAAATTTGGAATGATCCCCGCGAGATTATTCCTACTGCTTATATTTTAATAATATAAATGTTGATGTAAAATCATATCCGTCATAGTGTTGACCTACTAATTTACGATCGCAAATAATTTCTGTTGCAAATATCAGTCTAAATAGTGAAATACAGTCTGTTGAGGGCTTTAAATGACTGTTGCTCCATTGCACTATTGTTTTAGTGTGACGTTTAATAGAATTTATAAATGAACTCATTACTTGTGCTGTAAATTTACTGTTGTGATACCATTCCAAACATAATTACTTTATCTTAGCAAAAAAGGATTAAAAATATAACAATCCCAAACCAGGACTGACAGAAAAACAACTTCTCATTAATTCAATACATCAAACCTGACATGTAACTATGAAGCTATGAATAAAAACGTATATTATTGTATAATTGAGGCGTTAAAATAAAATATAAGTGCCATGAGCCATATAACATTATACCTCACAGATTAAGGATACATGTCCGCTGTATAAACGCCGACTCACAGTGCTCAGAGAGTTCACTCGTAACCTCTATTTATATTAAAATATTATTCTCTAGATATACACCACAATACTAGTTACATAGCTGTGATACGCGGTTGTTAACGAATGAATCGACGACGATTATTATAATCGACCATTCGAATGAGTTAAAAGATTTAGCAATTCGAGTTTCGAAAAAAATATATCGAATGCATTCGAATAATTCGAATAACAAACGCGCATCGCTACTAAATAGACGTTAGAACGCTATAACAGTTCTTATTCCATGTAATATAAATATATATTTATATAATTAGATCGCGAATCTCATTTAAATCGAGCCACATTACTGTTACATACTCATTTTTGTATTATTTGTAAATAAGTACATGTTTTATGTTCACATATCAGGGTGGGGGCGTCCCCTATGTTTATGTACATACGTGTAGATGTAAATATTAAACGTTATTTTCTCTGTAATGCATTTATCACGGGCGGGTTATGATTGAATGTTTGTGCGCCTCAGTTTTGGACCTCTGAGTATATAGCCTCACAAATATGCCTTTACTTTCATACTCATGGATGTAACCTATGTGTGAGAGTGAGAGATCAACATCAATGTTATTTTTATGTTATATAAGTGTCGCTATATATTCAAAGAGTCCATATATAGTAGTCGCGTCAGAGATTACTTGTGCCAAATATGCACAAAGTGCACATAACATTGCTCACGTTGCGATATGTCGCGTTGTCGCGTCGCAGTATGTCGCGTTGTCGCCCGCAACACTGTGTACGACGGCAATATTGTTTCGCCTTATATTTTGCTGGAACTGTACTAGTGTGTTGCGATGTAAGGGGGTGCTGTCAAATAATCCAATATTAAGATAAACGTTAGAATCTGTAGCTTCATTTTAGGTTATTTATACCATGTTAACTTGATGTTAAATATTATATAGGCTGTCCAAAATGTAAGAAAAGGCTATGAAGGCACCTCACAGCGGTCCCCCGGGCACACAGCTCTAGTAGTGTTTAGCTTGGCTTAGACGAAAGTAACCTCAGTATGTGAATACAAGCCTATTGCTGTACGTTAAGCGTCGTCCGTGCAATACAAGTTAATAGATGTGTACCTACCTACCCTTGTGTAGCGCTAGGACCAGATATAGATCACGCGAAATTATAGTAATAACGACTGATATTATATATTGTAATAACTCGTCACAGGATATCACAATTATTATTGTATTTAATTAATATATTATTTGTGTGGATAAATGATTATTGTTCAAGTTTCTGTGTTAATGTTAAGTTTGATCACAATGTACGGCAGTAGGCTGCGGTTAACCTGTGACAGTGCACTCGCGTTCCATCAAATAAAGAGATTTTTAAAATTGTCAAATGTTTTTCTTTTAGCAACCCTCTACAAGTATAAATGACTGGGGGACAATACTATTCATTCTCTCAACCAAAACTTGGGCGGCGAAGGCAACCATACCATTTTAAACATTAATCATGTTGTGATATAGTCTACTTATATCCGAGCAACTTTTTAGCAATTTGATACTATTGACAATTGCTTCGGTTGAGAGGTGTAGTACCCGTCCAGTATAATTATTCATAACAACGACTGCACGTGTGTGGTACAAACTATAACAGAAAGCACATTAATGAGGACCTCCCAGGTGGATCGACTATGTCTCTGTGTCAAATAGTAAGAAAGGTGATGCTTACTGTAAAACAAAGTCAAGTAATATCCAATCGCAATAATACCAAAGTAGCAGTCTCAAGCCAACTGCATATAATATATAATTTTATTAAAATTAAACTACTATATACGGATTTTATCGCGTAGTTTATTTAACACTCTATTACATAATTTTCATGATACTTTGAGCTCATTCTGCGTAAGTAACTTAAATTATGTTCGGATACTTTGAAATAAACATAGCATTTGGGTTAATCTTATAGCTCTTTTTGGAGTTGTGTGGCACCGGGAACAGATGTTAGCCAAGAGATTAAAATCACGGTCTTTTCCACTCATTGAATTATGTTACCACTAGAACAGCAACTCAGAACAAATTTGTTCCACTTAACTGCGCAACAAACACGCACTGCACCTCACTTCAACTTGCAACTATAGACTAGATATTGCAGAACAGTAAGTAGGTAGAACAGATACCTCAATTTAAATTATTATAGGTAACCATAGTTACAAAGAATTGTACGACGTCAAATCAAATCAAATCAAATCAAATCTTTATTGCAATCATGAGTAGTAGTATAGGATGTTACATTAATTATAGGCTCATACATGATACCCTGTTAGGGCGCAGCAACATAATATTATTATTTTATTAGTCAGTCGTCAGACGAACAATGCCGATATTCTACGAACGCGATTCGACTGCGTGTGTCAAATGCATGGTAGTGTGCATGTAGTGTTTTTCCATTCATTTAATGTATTTCTAATGCATATTTTATAAAAATATTAGGATTCGCCCCTCATTCTCCATATAAATTTTAACTGTGCCAAATTTCATTCTCCTCCGTCCGCGCAATTTTCGTAATAAGGGCTACAAAGTTTTTGCTTAACGTATTAATATATAGATAAAGATATTCTAAATATCATCTAACTTCAGAACATAGGTACAGCAAAGTCATATCGTTAGTATAAAAATGTCATATTGATATTATAATATTAATAAATAAATGATATACATTATAATTTAATTTTAACATCACGTCACATCCAGGTGAAAATGATTTCGTCATAACAGAACAAAAGACTCGCGTCCCGCCCTGCCCGCGCATGGAACATGTTCTAATTTTGAATTTGCTATTCTAGTGGTAACATATAGTTCAATGACCCCACTAGTCCCTACCAGTTGTCGCACCTTGTTGGGACAAGTAAAAATGCTTTCTCTACGAAGATGTCACTGGCTGGGATAAGAGAAAATTTATTTCCTGTTATCCCTATCATCCCAGTGTTGTAAATAAGAGCAATTAGAGATTAAAAAAGAAATCTATATTATACGCGGGTAATAATTGCAATTTAAAAATAAGGTTGGTTTTAAATCCGTTTCATGTTTTTATTCTCGGCTATCAAGTGAGTATTTTATTTAATTTATGTATGTACCTACTCAAATTTTATTACAGTTTAGAAAATTTAATAAAGATACAAAATACATGTTTATGTAATATTAGGTATAGTTTAAGTCGTTCCCAACATGTAATTCTTAACCCCAGATGAGTTAGTAACAAAACTGGCATGGTAGTGGAAGTAAAAATAAAATTCCATTCACCTAACTAGAAATGTCATGGTAGGGAAAAATGTAAATAAAATCCACTTGACCTTACCAGAAGCGACAGCTGGTAGGGAATAGTGGATAAGACCAAATTTATTTTTTATAATACCAAAGTGATCCATCTCGTATTGGCTATGGGTTAAAATTACGACGATGCACTACTTTTAATTGGTACTAATCCCACCCGCACTCCCACCATTAAAACACTTGAAGTCAGGTTTCGCAGTGGTGACCTAGGAAGACGCCCGAGTTTTGCCTTGTGAAATCGCGGGATCAGAAAACATAAGGATCATAGTTACGAATATTCGGCGGCCTAATAAATATAGTTTCATTTGTTAAAACACGAGTTCAATGTAAGAAGGCTAAAAACGTTAAAAATGTTTTGCTATAGGTAATCTGAATCCAGTCATACCTGAGGCAGAAACATTTAAAATAATTTTATTAGCTTATAAATTAGTACAAATCAATAGTAGTAATAGGGTAATAGTTTCAAAATCATGTAATACAGTGATTAATAAACAACGCGATAAAATCCGTATATAGTAGTTTAATTTCAATCAGTCTACTTGACTTTACCAATCAATATTCTGAATATTAGGGCACATCCACCACTTCTATTAGGTCTGAATAAAACACAACAATACCATATGTAACAATTTTATTTTACCAATATTCATAATATATTAACATATGTGGTCCAAAACCACCCTCTTTGATAATTATATAATACAAAGAATTTCTCACAAAGGTCGCTGAACCTATAACAATGAAAACAAAACAGCTACGACTAACGGGCGACTGTTGACGCCGAGCCGAGACGAGCACGCGACGGCGACGTGACGGCGACGTGACGGCGACGCGACGGCGACGCGACCACTCCCCACACAATAATTACACAATACAACAATATTTAAAACGAGGTATAAAAGGGAAAAAGAAAAGATTAAACATTTCTCGTAATATATTAACGTAATCGATATAATTAACCTATGCGAGAGGCGAGGGATGTAGTGTTACTAAACGGAAGTTATCAAAACGGGCCTCTATGCAAAATTAGGCCTCCTGTTAGTCCTACGCGCCCCTCGCGAACTTACATACACTTTAATGCATTTTACATTATATACAATGGGAAATAAATATTCTATAAGCACGAGGAGATACATAATAATCGTGTATTTACATAAACACAACTAGTGCAGTGTCACCACCGAGTACCGTTATATCACAAAAATATAAATCCCATTGCCGCCTAGGTATTCGTTACCTAAATATTTATATTGGCGTACACTTTTTGGCTTAGCTAAGTTCCTCGTCGATATACTAGAGATGTACCGACTACGTTCAACTATCGATTGAAATCGCGAAATAACAGTTACTTACGTCAACAATTTGTTCTTTATATACAACCGATTCACTAAGTCGACCTTGTTATATAACAATGGTCGAATAGCCAGTCAAATTATGTCTAACCGGGTAGTCGATACAGCTCACGGTCGGGCACGCTTGCGCTAAGGAAACAGCTCAGATACAGCAATGTCTGTGACAGCGGTCGCGCAGTGTCACTACAAAAATACAAAATAAACAATTTTTGGTTTCCATATTGTACCTACAAAGAGTCCCATCCAAAAATATTCAAAACCGTCTCACTTATAACTCAACACTATTAAAAAGAAAATAATTTTCACAATAGAAATGTACAAAAATTTAGGTCCAAAAGTTTTCCTTTAGAAAAGCGTCTCGTTAAATACATCAAAAAGTGTTTAGTACCACATGGGTTGGGGTTCGATGTCGCGCGGGTGACATTCATAAGACGTATTAAAGCTGACGGCTACCCCTTACTGTGTGAAATTAATTTTCTATCGCTATAGTTATAGATAAACACATATATGTTATAGCTGAATGTACTTAAAACCTGTTACTATTATAATGACTACATCGTGACTCGCGAATATAAAACCAAGTAATTTTATAACAGCGCGCACAATATGATATCGTAACATATAACATAATACATCATTGATTTATCGATATCGACATAGAAATGAACGAACAACACTAACTGTACTCAATCAAAACTCATTTATATACATCGATTCTCATGCTAGAAGAAGCTAGAATGATTACTCTATGAGGTGCAGTTTAACGAAGCGTAAGAACCTCACATTGGTACCGCTTAGAGGACTAAGTAATACCAATGCGCAGGTTGATCCTTAAGTGGAAGCGTGAGCGATACATACATTGTATGTACGGGTATGCCAGCTAAACATCAGTCGACTATTCACTATCTACTATTAATAAACAAATTAATTATATACTTTTTTTATCAGTTCCTTATACATAGTACCCATCTCTTTCTATTTTGTCTAGTATATTTTCTTCGATCGTTTACTATAGACACCATACATTTTTTTGCTGATGGCAACATTATTTCCAGTGTTGCCACAAGAAAATAACAACTATAATTTATACAAGTTAGCGGTTGTTCAATCAGGTCTAGGCCAGCTCTACTTCACTCTAACTTTACAGTGTCAGGATCGATCGCTGACGGTGGAACGCGGCATGGGCTTGGTGTCCCAGCGCTGGGCTAGTGGCCCACGGGCTCTACGTAGTTGGCCGGGTAGAGTCCTACTCTTCCGTCCTTTCGTCCCTTGCACCAGCCTTGCTCATCTTCGTCTTCTAGTTTTTCGAATAGGTCTCCTGAAAATAAAATATCAAAATTAGTTAAAAAAAGAATTAGAAATAAACATATACAGGTTGTCCGGTAATTAATGGATGACCTTGAAATGTCTTATAGTAGAACTGAAGGCCGTCCAGTATCCCTGTATAAATACATTTATTTGTCACAACATGTGTACCATTTCATGTTACAATAAATTATAACATTTCAACATGTTCTGGTCAGACTATGGACATGCAAATGTAACAGGCAAACAAAATCTTGATCAACCGATGACCTGATATGAACACAGACAGAACATATAAATTATTATATTAATACTTCACAAGGTAACGTATCTAATGTTTTTAGCAAACACTAGAAGAACTACATTTTCTCCTAATAACCGCAACGCCATGAAAATAGTACAAACAGTGATTCAAATGCCCGAAACTGCCCAATTCTTTGCTACTACTCAGAAACTGGCCATTTGTTGTGCCTAAGTATATTTGGGTTTTGTGTATATGTGTGTGGGTTGGTGTATGTAGGTTGGTGTATGTGCGTGTGTATAAGTGTGTGTGTGTGTGTGTGTGTCCGTACGCTCTCGGCGCCGGTGTAGTCCTAGAGCGCGCGGACGGGCACGCCGGGCTCGCCGCTGTGTGCGTGTGTATGAGTGTGTGGGGGTGTGTGTGTTTGTCCGTACCTTGTCGGAAGCTGAGCTCGTCGCTCTCGGCGCCAGTGTAGTCGTAGAGCGCGCGCACGGGCACGCCGGACTCGCCGCTGTGTGCGTGTGTATGAGTGTGTGTGGGGGTGTGTGTGTCCGTACCTTGTCGGAAGCTGAGCTCGTCGCTCTCGGCGCCAGTGTAGTCGTAGAGCGCGCGCACGGGCACGCCGGACTCGCCGCTGTGTGCGTGTGTATGAGTGTGTGTGGGGGTGTGTGTGTCCGTACCTTGTCGGAAGCTGAGCTCGTCGCTCTCGGCGCCAGTGTAGTCGTAGAGCGCGCGCACGGGCACGCCGGGCTCGCCGCTGTCGGTGAGCGCTCCACCCGACTCCTCGTCCCACTCATCTTCGTCGAACGGGTTGTCCTGTCCCTTGGTGCTGTCCTTCGCTGGCGATGTCTTGTTCGATTTGGGCGCTGGCGCTGTGCCGTTGCTATACAACAAGAAAACAATATTAGAAAATGCGGCTTTCTTAAACTTTTAACTATAATAGAACTGGCACGCACAGAAATACGAGAAATATAGGATAGTTTAGTAGTACATGGGCAATGTCGGATAGTTTTCGTGCAAATTTGTAAATACAAAAATTATTAACACCTTTGGAAAACATAACTAAGTTAATATTATGTCATATCCTCTAAAATAATAAATACAACGATATTTAAGGTATAGGTATTGTTTTCTGTTTTTTGGTCATGCTTATGGCCAATTTAAATACGTATATTGCGCAAGTATATTTATAACCCTTATTAACTTTTTTTACTTCCATAGGTATCTAATACGAAATATCTGAAACTAAATGAACCAAAAAGTTTATTTTAAATGAACCAAAAAGTTTATTTTAAATGAACCTTTACCAGACTGAATTTTTCTCGGCGAATTTCTTACAGCTATACAATCAACCAACTAGTCTACATAGGCTGGTGGTATAAACTAACTATTCAATGAAGTGGTCAGTCATATCAGAGATGGTGAACCGCGAGCTGTTCCCGGTGTCTGGACGCATGGCCAGCCGCACCAGGTGCTCGCCAAACGACGCCGACGCCCCGATCGGATCGCAGCCCGCACCGCACGCAAATATCTCCAGGCGTTCGATGCTATATACAAGTAAGGATTAAGGAAGGATAGGTAAGGATAGTAAGGCACAGCAGTAGTGGGAGAACATTGGACTTCCAGGCAGAGGTCTCGATCTCGATCCCAAGGCGTACCTCTCATATGTAAAAGATAACTGCATGTTTGAAAGTTTTCCATAATGTTGCCAACCCGCACTGGCTCAGCGTGATTGACTATAGCCTAAGCATAAAGAGAGATAGAGCTCGACTAGATTGATAACTCCCAGATCGACAGAACTACGCAGCCATTTTAGGTATGTATCTGCATTGTTTAACGGTTCTAAATTTCGCAATAAAGGCACTGTGTCGACAGTAGAGACTTAAGAGGATTTTATCCGCAGCGCTTGCAGCACATCTTCTTAATACGGTAGCTGGTTACAATCAGACATCTCTAATACTTGTTGGTCGACTAAGTGGTGTGCTTTCGGGTTCGATATCTCGATCGATCCATCGTGCTCAATAGAAGTAGTAAGTTCGCCACTAATTAAATGGGCTCGAAGCATAATTCTAAAAACGTGGATGAGTTATATCTTGACTTACATTTCGGAGATACAGAGTAACAATACTACATGGTACTAACTGTGTTACAATTAAATATTTTGAGTAACGGTCTCTAAGAAAATTGGGAAAGGAAAGGATTTAATAAGAGAACATTCTTATAACAATTCTTGTCACTGAAACAGTTCGCTTAGGCGGTTTCCAATTGAGTACGGCAACAAACGAGCCACCTCACTGTACGGCGAAACCAACTTACTTTTACTGTAAGCATCAAACTGATTCGTAAATCTGTTAGAATGTGAACACCCTGTAATAGTTAGTTTTAGTTACTTACGTGACAGCAATAGGTGCGCTGATGCTCTTTTTATCAATGGTGTTGTTAGCTGTAGTGTTGGCGGTGTTGTTGGTGACTGTTGTTGGCGGCGGCGCCGCATCCGTGTGGTTGGCAGCTTTGGTTGCTTTGTTGTTGGCGTTAATTGGTGGCAGCTCCTGGAATTATGCGCATACTTATATATTAACCTTTTTATACTATGTAGTTTCTGTTTTTATATTTGTATAGAAGGACCAATATACATTGCGTGTGCACACGCCGCAAAAGTGATAGGGTAGCAGGCTGCACTAACAAACACTATGTGTGTTATCCCAATGGGAACAACAACAACACGTGTATCATATCAGCCAGGCCATAATAGTAGGCACGCATGTAATATGACATACATATAGTATGTAAATGAAACATATACGTATAATACGGCATGTAACCTATCTGTATTGCAGTCTTGGGATTTGGTCGTTCCATCCAAATATTATTTGAAAATATATAGACATTATATTTGTGGATTACTTCATCAATATTTTTAAAACATATACTTTACTTAAATATTGTTCAAAATATACTTATAGATTTCACTAAAATAACATATTGTGGGTTAAATTGTTAATTCATGCCAATATGCATAAACTGTAGATCGAAGCGAACATCCATCATGCAACATCGAATAACAAAATAACAAAAATAAACAATACATAACAAAATGAAGCACTTACAACTGAAATAGATTGAAATGAGAATGTCCTCATCCCGTTAAAATCAAACTACATTTAGACCCGAATCATGCTCATACTAAGTATAAAAAATATAAATAATAAGCTTGTACGAGGGACCAATCCAGCGCAATAAGATCTTCATTCTCATTTGAATCGTATGCTGAACGTGTGGTGTGTTGAACGCGGGGGCTCACTCACAGAACACGTGCAGCGAGCGCGCGGCGCCGGCGCGGGTCGCTTTACGTACGACGGCCATGGTGGTTACGTGTCTGACGCTCAGTTCTATATCTTTGGATTACAAACAATCCGCTGTCCAAATTATATTGGAAATTACTAAAATTTTCATGTTGTTTAATGTTTACATTTTAAAGTATGTAGGTACGCGTATATTTAATGTAAATGTAAACGTGGTGGTTAGTTAAGGGCACCGTGCTTTACATAGGTTCTACGTAACTTTCTACTTAAAAGTTCTACTAACGTTCTACTTAAAAGTATAGATAAAAGGAAATAGTTTGTCGCATAAGTCAGTATTCTTTCGTGGCAGAATATTTAAATGTAACTTTGATCTCTGACGGAGATCTCTGCACTTAAACAATAAAAAATCAATTTGCAAAGCGAAATAGGTAACTTTTTAAATTAATAAATTTATCGATCCCATAATATTGTCTTCTGTTTACGCGAATGTTATTCATTGAAATTAAACTACTATATACGGATTTTATCGCGTTGTTTATTTAACACTCTATTACATAATTTTGAAACTGTTACACTACTATACTATACTATTAAACTTTACTAATTTTAAGCTAATTAAATTATTAAAACTATCAAATCTATTTGTTTTTAAGTTTACACTTTCCCCGACGTTTCGGTTGCTTTTCAGCAGCCATGGTCACGGGGAGACTAAGATGGTAGTTGTCTCAATGTTCCAGTGTAGTTATTTCAAAGTACCCGAACATAATTTAGTTATTGGTGTTTCTATTTACGCAGAATGAGCTCAAAGTATCATGAAGTCTAGCTGTGGTTTGTTTCTTCTTGGGTTTGACTATTTGAAGTACTGGATCCCAAGCTGGTGGTAAATTCCAACCATCTTCTCTATTGAAATTTGGATATTTTTTGATCTCAATAGCCTCGCGAAGCATCCTTGGTAGGAATCGGTGTTCTTTAGCGAGAATCTGTGGTTTGTCAAATCTCAGGTAGTGGTTGGTCCCCTGTTGTACATGTTCATACACAGCAGACTTCAACGAGCGTTTGTGTTTAACGTCAGCTATGTGTTCTTTTATGCGGGTGCCTATGCTTCTCTTGGTTTGACCAATGTATGAGAGTCCGCAGTCACAATCTATTTTATAGACCCCTGCATCTTGTAAAGGTAATTGGCACTTGACGGATGGTAAAAATTGACTTATCTTCGTTGGCGGCTTGAAGTATGTGTTGATTGAAGCTCGCTTCAAGATGTAGCCAATCTTGTCAGTGACACCCCTTACATAAGGTAGTATAGCAGGCTGGCGCTCGACTGTGGCTGTCACAGATCCCGAGAAAAGCCAGCCAGAATTTACCACCAGCTTGGGATCCAGTACTTCAAATAGTCAAACCCAAGAAGAAACAAACCACAGCTAGACTTCATGATACTTTGAGCTCATTCTGCGTAAATAGAAACACCAATAACTAAATTATGTTCGGGTACTTTGAAATAACTACACTGGAACATTGAGACAACTACCATCTTAGTCTCCCCGTGACCATGGCTGCTGAAAAGCAACCGAAACGTCGGGGAAAGTGTAAACTTAAAAACAAATAGATTTGATAGTTTTAATAATTTAATTAGCTTAAAATTAGTAAAGTTTAATAGTATAGTATAGTAGTGTAACAGTTTCAAAATTATGTAATAGAGTGTTAAATAAACAACGCGATAAAATCCGTATATAGTAGTTATCGATCCCAGTACTATAGAAGTATACGAATGTTGGTTGTAACTGAAATCCGTAATCAATTTTGTGATAGTACAAATATGTTTACACTTTATTGTTTTCAATAAGCTCAAAAGCTAGAGAAATTGCAGTTTATAATAGAATCGCTTATGCCACATCTATTATGAAATGCTTTTACAAACTTTATTAAAACACATAATGTCCTTTGTCCCCGCATTACGCTCAGTGCGCTTAACTGCCCTCAGCTCGCTTCACGGGGCGCCACGGTCGACGCTCGCTCTAAGCCTCTAACAAATTACATATCTATAAGAGAATAAGGTAGTTTGCCTATGATAGCCAATAGCAATCAACATAAATATTTTTCTGCTATTTCACAATTTGTTACAGAATAAGAAAGGATTTAATATCTTAAATTTGGATATAAGAAAATGTTGAGTCATTGTGGAATTATCTCGCTATCTCACTCGCACAGCTGTGGTTAAATAGCGGTTACGGCACAGTTTATATCGTGCATCCTTTTTTATCATTCGATAATTACCCCTACTACCAGATTTTAAACTCTTGTATCTTATTTATTATTGAGTAAATTTCATAAATTCTTTGTATTTTTAAGTTTGGATAATTTAACTATTTGAGTTTAATATTATAAGAATGTGAGTCAACTATTATATTCCCAATATGTATATCTTTAAGGTGTCTTACACACAGAGTTATTGGGCGTCAGACGTAATACCATAACCGTGATTCATAAAACGACGTCGATAACTAAATGATGGTGTAACGTACATCCTCGCTGACTGGCCGCTGGTTGAGCAACGTGATGGGCCCGGTGGGCAGGCTCTCCTTGGACTTGCCCTTCGCGATGTCCCGGAACTCCTCGGTGTACTCCTGGGTCACCGACACACCGGTCACAAGCGGTCATGGCGAGCGCAACGATACGTTGGGAATGTGCGCATAACATGTCATTTAAAACCAAATATATGGTATGCTACTGCGGCCACCGGTAACCGATGATAATTTTATCCTGTCAGTATATGATAAGCATTCATAATGCCTATTAAATACTAAGTATTAAAATAAATTGTAAATAATTAATTGCTAACAATAAAAAATATATTCAGGATAAAATGGATAAGCAACGAATATAGATTTATATTGTAAAGTAAAAAAAAGAGTCAAGTTTAAATTTTAAATTATGTTTTCGATTCCCAACGTCTCGCCGCACAATGCAAACTCAAAGTAAAAAAAAAAGTAATTAAAATTTAGATAAACAAATAACACGTCCATAGAAAGCCGGTGTACGTTAGAAGCTAACTGCAATACTAGTAGGAGGGGAGAAAGAAAGAGAGAAAATACATGCTATTAGAAAAAATAACTAAACATGGCGGCACATCTCGCCTCTTTCTAAATGAGGGTTTATCTGACATTAAGTCGTAATTTTCTTTTTCCTTACAGCAAGTCGTTGTTGCCCGTAGACAATCTGTTAAAAACATTTACTATACTGTTTTGCAGCAATATTTACATTGGATATTTTATTGAGGATTTGACCCTATTCATACCAATTTCTATCCAATCTCATACGGTAAGAGTGGCGAATGCCTTTCGTAATGTCCGTGATACTACGTGCGCTAATATTGCTGTTTTCTCTTGCTACCATTCCGTACTTCAGTGTGGATGAGTGTGAATATGAGTGCATGTCGCATTGATGTCCAATCATAGAGTTCTAATTTTGACATCGGAAATAAAAATGTCAAATTATTTTTTTTGATTTTGACAGCTAAATCGCAACTAATACTTTTACCGATTTTGTTTTACTTTTTATTGGTCAATATTGTATTTTTGTAATTTGGTTGGTAGTGCTTTTCCTCTGGTCGGTCGATGAACGTACGTCTCCAACCTAGTGTGAATGCTCCATGAGTGGTGCAGTGATCATCTATGAACAAAACTGTTCTTTAACACCAACCATCACGGTGTAATTTCGAGTGACACCATCAAAATCCCTTCGGTGCAACATTGCGAATCGTTTGGTGACAATATTCAATTTACATTTGAGTGCTGACTTTATGATAGGCAATTACAGTGCACTTTGTGGGAATGATATATTAATTATTTTCATTTTTGTAATAATAAATCATACTTACTATTGTTTCGTAACATATAACATAGCATTTGGAAGTTTTCATAGATTTTAAAAATCTTTTATGTCCTGTTGATTAAATAAAAAGATTTTATTTGATTTTTTTAATGATTGCAACAAACTCGTCTCCACGTTTTTCTAACCACAAAATCCACTGTTTACCACCTATTCATAAAGCCGTGCTAGAATTCATCTGTCCACACGCAGTATAACAATGTGTGATCAATACATTAATTCAATAAAATATATAATATTAATAATCCTAAAGCAACTGCGCCTTAAGGCAGATGTGCGATCTATGTGCAGACATAGACTGCAGGTATGTACGACAGTTAACGCTTAGATTAGAATGCACCTATGCGTTAATTGACTGCATCAGATTATGATATCTTTAGACTTATTGTATTGGTCACACTCATCATCAGCTGCGCACAGATCGCCACCGAACCTACACCGTGGTCGTACCATCAGCGGATTGCTGTAAAATTTGCTGCCTCCATAGTACTGGCTACTGCTGACCGAAGGAGCGACGCGACACGACCCTCGCTCATCCACACCGAAGCACATCGCTGGCAGGGCGAGCCGTAAGCGCTGGATCGCTTGCGACCACGAGTGGGACCAGGCCGTGGTTGTCTCTGACCAGGGTGTGGTCGACTGTCGCTGGAGTGGTAGTCGGGCGGTCGCGATCACTCGGGCGACCAGTTCGCTTGCTTCCGCCAAGTATTTGTTACGTATTGGATCCGTTGAGGGGTCATCGTCCTTGTATTAACGTTACTTTTAGTTCAAAAGTTTAAAAATATCATACATTTGTGTATTTGTGTTTAGTATTTAATTTAGATTTAACTGCTAAACTACCTGATATATTTTGTAAGTTATATAATTTATATTTTTTGAGAACTTGGCTGAGCGGACTGCCGTGCACAGAAATTTCGCAATAGTATTATTTAATTAAAATTTTATGAATAAATTGACGCGGTCCAAATACAATGATTGCCAAATTAATTAAAATTTTATTTAAATGCAATCGCGTGTTGAACTTGGCCCAGAGCAATAAAAATAGTTTAAATAGAGGTCGACGATATATTATAAATATTGCGTATTCGAAAGGAAATCCGTAGTTTTGTTGCAAAACGTCTGTTATGCGAGGTAACCGTAGTTTGTCGACGTGTGACTATCTTGTTTTGATCACATTGAATGGTTGTTGAGGTGTTAGCACCTTGTAGTGACCGGGCTTTACTGAAGGTCTATATTGCTACAAGCGTTGTGGCCACACATAGTTTGTTCTTGGGTTTGCATATTTATATTAAAGTGAAAATATGAATTAAATTTACGACTCTGTAAATTTGTTGACATCAGTATAAATAAAAATTACTTATATATTCATATTCTCTCAAAAAATGATCGATTAATAAACGTTTGAAGGTTTTGAGACTAAGTCGCTAAGTATGAACTACTGTCAACTATATTAATCGAAAACAACTGTGGGCGCGACTTAGCTTAGTTACTTAGTTTTTGTCTAATCAAAATAAAATAATTAACGATTGTAATTACTTAAGAAACAATTTCGATATAGATTCTATTTTATGAATGCAAAGTAAATATATAGGTATTCAAGTTTCATATTATTGGGGTCTGAATTTGAATGGCATATGCAGTTTCTGTAGTAGTATTATTAATATTACTTTACTTAAAATTATATAGTTTCTTTGTATTTATCAAAATAATTCGTGTAATAAATTTATGCTCCTATTATTTTATAATAAAACTTAACAATAATTAATGGAGATTATAATATATTCGCACAATGTGTGACCACATATAAATTTAAGGTCTAAAAAGAAAGTTCATAAATAAATAATAGTGGTACTAATATAATAAATAACTTGGAAACTTTAGAATAGTCTACTAATTATTTAGACATGCTTAGTTCATCATACTAATACGACTAATGCCCTTAGTAAAACTATCGCATATGACTAATACACAGATTGTTATTAAACCATGTCCACAACAATTATTACGTATACCATTTCCTCGAGTTTTAGAAATATAAATTTGAATGCGAATAACGATCAAATATCGTCAACATTAATAAGTTTCAATTTTGATATTACCGGTCAAACTGGTTACGTTTTCTGGTTATTATTAACTAACATATTTTTTATACAAAATCGATCAACAATGATTGCATTCGAATTAAGACCAATAATTTTCGAATACATTCGAATTACTTGAACATTCGAAATATTTCCAATTTCTTTGATACATTTCACAAATTAATTTTCAATACCTATCTTTTTGTTGTTATTTTATTTGCTTGAACCGTTTTTTATTACATGGTTTAACAAAATCCGTAAACAAATGCATACGAACCTAAGCTCTAAGGATTGTATAACTAGACCTGCCTAAAGCACACAGTTAATAAGATGCATAGAGTACTGTATCTTATAGAGTAGTATACATTGCTTGCTCAGTGGGACGGGTAGGGTGGCAATATTGCAGGCGGGGAGTATAGCCAGCGATGTATGGTAGGTTACCTCGAACTGTGGCCATGCCATGGCCATGTTGATGCCGTGGTTGTTTGCCCACCATTTCAGGTCCTTTTGGCTGTCAGCGTTGTTTATGGTGTGATGGAATTCTTCGTATATTTGTGGTAATCTGAAAATTTTATGGTTTTACTTAAATAAGTATGTGGCCTTGATAAGGTGACCTAGAAATATCGTAATTCTTTATTGTGCGTCTTGCGGCAACCTCGTTTTAAACGATTACTCAACAGCTAAGTTCACATATATAGTAAATTTTATCCTGAAAATAGTGGTAATATACCTAATATCTATTAAGACACCGCTCTAGGAACAGTCTTTCTGATGCATGTTTAGTGTTACCATTGAAACAACTGACATAAGGCGTTCATTTATACTTCTCCAATTTAGACAAATTATTTTTTTTAAATTAACTTAGTGTAAAGCCACTTTTCATGCAGGCATTTCAGCTAACGCCAGCTAAGTTAAAAAGCTTGAATAAGAAGTGGGTTCACGTTGATAGTGGAATCTTTTTTACGGGCTTCAACCAAATAAACAAAGTAAAAATCTACTCACGATGGTTCCTGGCTAATGTTGAGGCACTTATGGAAGCTGAAGAGTACGTCCTTGAAGAACTTGAGCCGCTGGGCCTCCATCTGCTGACAGCGCTCGAAAACCCCCGTCATGTCCTCGATGTAGCGAGGGTTGTACGCAGTAATCTCTGCCAGTGCCGCTTGGTACTTCTCTCTACTCTTGGAAACTTCCTCGCGGCATTTGGCTACGCGTTCCGCCATTTTCTTCACCTGGAATTGAGGGTAGTTGTTAAAAATTGAGTGACATCACTGTTTTGAATGTTTCTAGCTAACGAATTTAACTAAGCTAATAATGACATGACATATGAATACCAGAAATGAAGACGGCTTAAAGTGCTTTAACACATTGAATGTCATGTAGGAGACACAATAGGAAACTTATTGTTCGCGGTCATTTATGACCGGCATGGCGTTCAATGTGTTGATAAGATCATCATTCTAATAATATAAAGAGGTAAACTTCTTTGTTTGCGTGTAAATACTACTGAAATTATTCTAAATATTTTATCACTAATAAAAATGTACACTATTCCTGGGTAATATAGACAATGATTTAATAAATAATATATAACAAAAGAGCAGCCTCTGGCGGCAGCTAGTCTTTATCATTATAACATTCCTATATTATATAAAATTAGGGAATATACGACTAGCATAATTATCTAACGACTATTAGAGGCAATTCTTAATTCAGGTTATTGGAGATAACGAAAAAGTTTCGACAGTAAAATGAGAATATCTTTTGATATTTACAGCCATTTTTATTTCTGGTAATAAGTGTTATATGTTGCTCATACTAATGAACTTTTTACAACAAAATTCACAACGATTGCACATGGACAGATGTTTGTGCAGTACAAAAACCAGCACCATCCAAAATATTTAACCCTACTACCTTAATTATACAAAAGTCATCGTCAAGTTCAATTCTCTTTAATTGAAATTTACGATGACTGGAAACGTATGTAATTCGAGCACTATATTTAACAGACTAATAAAAAAATACTGATAGTCGTTTATTTCGGTTATATACTTATACTACAAGTACAGAAAAAAAACAGTGTAATCTGTCAATTGTCTATCTCTGGCCGCCATCGAGTCGCTAGGAACAGCTCAACACATCAAGCTGTTTGGGACGTGTATAAACACTCTATTCACAGCGATTTTACCAAAACGATTCAATTGACGATTCTTTATAGGTGAAGTCGATACTAGAGTTGGCAAACTAGTGTCACTTAATCATATATGAAAGTTTAAATCAGTTTACTAATAATTTCTTTTGGTTTGGGTAGCGCATATTCCCAGAAATAAATCATTTTTCGAAATACTATCAGAGGGAGCAGTAATACGTTTATGTCAGTATTTCCAAAATCAGCTCACCGTTACCTGGCTACGGAAATAAATTTGTCTAATATCATTAATGTTTTACTATTGGCTCAAAAACGCTACGAGGCTACTAACTTGGTGTTTCTTGGCTATCTACAGCAACAAACTACGCTTGAAAAATTCCCACTGTATGTTTCTATCAAAACTTTGCTAGGATTTAAACCTGTAAACCGATATTTAATGAGGCAGTATTCGTCCCAGAATCTGATCCACAAGTTGTTTACGACAGGAGCGTGATACAAACGCAGGACAATATACGTATAACAGGGTATGAGTGTGTGCAGTAGTCTCAGTATAAACATTACAAAATTGCGAGGAAGGGAAGGGGCGAGAGGGGAGGGGTCTTCGCAAATTGCCGCGTCCGCCGGCGACGGGCACGTATATACATCTGCAGTACGTATAGACGCATAGCACCCTGCGACTATTGTGACAATACTTCTGAATTAAAAAAAATCCTTCGTTAAGTTTTAAGTGTTTAATTAAGGATAATCATAGAAGTATCCGTACTTAGATCGCATGAAACACTAGCAACACTAAGAAGAATGAGCACACAAATTACTTTTATATGATAGAGAACGATAGCGCACAATTATCGATATATGTGAGCATAATCCAAACTAATATTATAAATGTGTGATTGTTTTTTAATTTGTTACGCTTTCACTCCTAACTACTAAACCGATCATCATGAAATTAAAACATAGACATATCTTCCATCCAGATAAAATGGACTGTGCCCGAGGCATAGAAATTTATTGACAAAATCTATATACACGCATGCGAATTTATTTTTAAGTAAATGACTTCTACCATGCTAGGTCTAATTCCTGTGACGCGGGGAATTTACAAACATTCAAACAACGGACACAAATGACACCTAGATTTGGCACAGCCATTAGTGGACCACGTAACTTTTTTATCCCGTTTGGGTTTCGAACCCATACACGTAGGCGTCGTACTTTAATAATAATATACCAAAAACAAACAGTAATTAAACAGATATTATATTTTAATAAATATACTAAATTAAGAATGTAAGGACTTTATCGGTTGGTATCCCTACTGCGGCGAGGGTTCGCACTAATTGATATTATAGCGAAGTGCGCAGACAGCGCGCGGAACTAAATAATTTACTGTTATTATAGATCATATGAAATATAGGCCATTTATATAAAGTATTTATGCAAATCCCAACATAATGGTACTCTCAGTGAATGCTAATTTAACTTGTAAGTGTAAATAAAACACTGGTGTGCTGCTCCGACTCAATAAGCTAAATGTGATGCTCTCTTAATTTTTAAATAATGTAATATGTTGATAGACAATTTTACAACAACAGCCGATAAACAATTTTTTGCTGAGATCATTTTATTTCGCGGTCAAAGGCCAAATCTTTTAGTCAATGAACAACATAAAATATCATAACTATTTGTATTTCATTGACTTATATAGAGCAAAGTAGAATTTAACAAAAAAAAAACAACAAGGATTGGAGCTTGGTGGATTAGTTAAAAGAGTTGTAGCAATCTGATAATATTGTCTAAAATATATCCCTAAAATCAAACAGTATAATGAAATATCGAGACTTATATATACTATAGCATTACTTAAATACTGTAGCAAGAATAAAAATATAAAATTCTGCCACGTTTATTACGCGTGACGGCCCTACGGCGGCAGGGTTACCTCTAATTGGATAAAGCCGCGCGGCGCCACGATAGCGCTGCGACGAGCTAATTTACTTGTAATCTTTACACCTAACACTTTATATAGATGTTTTAAATGTTATCAGAAGATGCTGCTAAAGGATTACGTTTTCGTGATCAGCATTACCGCGTAATTATCTCTAAGATAGGAGTACCTATTAAATGTTGTGGTGTAAAAACGAATGGCGTGGAAGCTAGTATGTCAACCAATCACTACGTTAACGCCACTGCTTGACGCATTTTTGTCCCGCTTTTTACTTCTCAGACACTCGGACTCAAACCGCGCTAGACTTTACACACATTGAAATATTAAATGCACAATCGGAACTACCCTATTTAGGCATTGATAATACGAGTAGCGAGGTAACTAATTAAACCACTGCGCCATTCGTGCAATTTAATTGTCATTGGGTGTTTAATTTCAGAATCTTCTCACAAACAAATTTAAAATATTTATATACACACATAGCTATATCCTAAAACAATAGTTTTCGCAAATAAACGCACAAATGAAGGGTGACCATGAACGCTCGGTTGTCGGACATTGTGTTCACGCACTGCGCACACGCCGCATAATGGCATAATGGCCAATTATTATCGCTATCGACTAGCACTACACTAGCTAATTAAACACGTAACCTTACCAGTAACACCCGCTAATGGTTGCGTAAAATAAACAGTAAAAAATAATATTAAAATAAAAATAAAAAGAAACCTGTAGAGAATAAGAATTGAATAATATTCTTCTTTCAAGTATTAACTGCTAAATAAGACAGTAACAGTAATTTTTGACAAACATTGAATATTCCAAAAAATAATACCGTATTCAAGTTGTTGAGCATTGTTGAGCATCAATTATATTGTTGTTCAATATACATACATAAAAATAAACAGCGTTATGTCGGTTTCTTCAAATCAAAAGAAGAAAACAATACACTTTTAGCTGATCAACAATTGAATAATATTTTATTTCTTTATTGAAAATAAAAACAAATGTAATTCGAATAATTTTACGACATTTTGATTGGTCTTTATTGACACATATATATCAGAAGTAAAATATATCGAAATCTCCTTTTACACAATATTTTCCCTTAACACATTAAACATAAACGAGGTACGTGTGTACGTTGTGAAGCTTCAAATATAACACAAATATCAATCCGCTTGTGATTCACAAACAAAATTGTCCCTACTTTCAAAATATCCACGTTTGGAAATCAATAGACAAAACCACAAAATCAGCGGGCTCCGACAAGAGGTCTGTATCGGAAGTCGACTAGACGTCGGCATTGAGTCTTGAGGGCCATCCATCATGGCTACCTCAGCGACAAACAGGGGGTGACAGGGATGGGATCAAACTTGCAAATCTAGTTGGGTGAAATGTTGGTTTTTGATCAACGCCTGAGCCTAATTTTTAAAGTAAGTACCTACATTAGCCCACTTTGATAGTTTAAGGTAGATAGTCAATCTTCATCATCAAAAATTTATCGATCGTTTCTGTTCGTGAATATGTTTTTACTTACGGTCGAGAAGCTAAGCCGATTTAATAGCATTTTTACTAACTTATAGCTTATAAAAACATCGTAAAATTCGGTCGTAAATGAGACGTAAAAATTTGTGAATTAAATTGAGAGCTCGGAGCTAACAACGTCGCTACTGTGATAAACAAGTAACAAAATTATTATTCATGTATTTCTCAATAACACAATGCGTATTACTAACTAGATATTTGCATACACTGCTTCATTGATTGATAGCAAAACTTCATACTTCCTAGACTTTTCGATGACTGAATAACAAATATCTTTTTTTATTTTCCCCAACATCTTGCTGAGTGTAAAGTTTCCGGTAGATAGTTGCAAGAAACTTGGGGCAACATATTAAGTATATGATGTAATACATAGTTTTATATGTCTACTATACAATTCTGAACTACCCACCGAAATAACGGCAGAGTTGGAATTCACATAATCCAACTCAATTTCGTTGTTAAAAAGATTTTTAATGAAGTGAATTGTGTAAAACAATTGTCGTGTTTGTGGTTAACCTGTCGACAACGGGAATAAAGAAGTCGAAGCTACATCATTTTGGGATATCCCTAACTAAGTACCTTATGTAGGGCTGTCAACAGTATTTCCAACATCCTTTGGGGTGTTGGGAGACTCAGCTAACCTATTTCGTATACAAAATTCATTCTATTTGGTACGGAAATGGTATTTACATAATTATGATGAGACGTTGGGTGGGCAGCCCTGAGCAGATTACGTGTAGGGGTGCGAATCAATGATGCGACAAAACTGTGCTCCCCTGTGTTACCTGCGCGTCGGATTACGTGCTACGCCTCGGGCCCTTATGACCCGACCCATCGTTCAATATTTCGAACAGCTAGCGTGCACAAATATTTTTATGGGAAAGACACTTTTCCGGTTTCCCAATAATAAAAATGACGTATAAGATAAAGAAATGAGATACGTGTTGTGTTCGTTAGGTACGTACACATGACATATAGACACATCAAACTTACTGAGATTGCAGTAGCAGATTGTTTATTTCATATTCTTGTTAATACAAACGGTGCATTTTAATCTATTAACATATATTTATAAGCAGTAACAGCATAGAGTAGAGATAATTAGACTGCCATGCAGAGGTCTTTGAACCGATCCCTAGTTTTGGAAGGTGTATATTAAATAGTTTAATAGTAAAGAATAACAATGAAAGAGGAAGAGTTGCCCACAATAAAAGATAAAATTTGAGCAACACCTAAAATAAGGTAAAATTATTCGTCAGAATTTTCAACCAATGTATTTTAAGCATCAACCATCGCTTGATAAGACCGTTGGATTGCACGTTATAACTTTTCTAGGAATTAAATAGTTAATTAGCGCTTGCTTTGAGAGTCAATACTCATACTTTAATGTAAATCAACGGCGACGGTCAAAATATTTCTCTCGAAATTTATTCTATTATGCAATTTGCTCTTATTTCAGAGATACACAAGAAGCAGCCAAGGATATAATCCTATTCTGACTAAACTTTATAGTGAGATGCGGTGTGATATGTCTGTAACACTGTATCTGCGGGTGTACTCATCAGCGATATCTACCGCTGTTATAAAATCTTCGCAAAAAGGAACGTATTGCCTTCGTATTTATATATTATTTCTTATGCCTCTTTTTTATAATTTACGCAAATACCTTGTACGTCTTCCAATTCCATAATACATCGGACAGATTTTTACCACGTTTTATTAGATATGAGTAACTACCAATTGTTGAGAACCGTGCCCCATTCTGAAATCAGCCAGTCAGGCCAGAGTTTATTATCAGTAAATATTTTCTAAAACATTATAACCGTTCCGCTATTCAGATTTATAGGATAAGGCAATAGGCTCGTCCCTACAACCTTTTACCCAAATAACCAAAGAGTTACGCCTGTATGGCCTCAAAGGGCATGAACGAGGTACATATTTTGCAACACCATCTATAATTCCCACGTAATAGAGAGCGAACCTACTGCCGTGTACTAGGCACATATGCAGAACTACTACCTAGAATATCATAACTACTAAGAATATCATAATAGCAAAAACCAATAATACTTTGCCGCAATGGAACCCAGGACCTCATTATCTGACACACACATAACCACAAACTTATTTCATGATCTGAAGACCTACAGAGCTGGCAAAATGTGAGTAGAATACACCTGTCTATTTTTCAAATCAATATAAGCTGTATGTACGGATAAC
This sequence comes from Catocala nupta, assembly GCA_963675205.1. Lineage (NCBI taxonomy): Eukaryota > Metazoa > Arthropoda > Insecta > Lepidoptera > Erebidae > Catocala > Catocala nupta. Next base: position 21,904,835 of record OY776094.1, on the reverse strand, counting down.
GTTATTAACATACGTGTGGCTATTACAAAATATAATTCAATCCAAGCTTAATCGTGCCACTGATTAACAATATATGTCACGATGTCACCTAAACACACACTTGCTCCAACATTTCCAACAAACAGTCCCCGTGCCGTATACCCAGAGGGCACATATAACACACGGCCGGAGAGAAGCCAGCAATGACATTTAATTTCCTGGCGGCCACTGCGAGGTTTTCTAGGTCAATAGCTGCCAATACGTGTGATTGTTCGCTACAATGCCGATGCACGTCACACAAGAAACCTACGGGACGTCGAATTAGATTATACATTTTGCATATGCATGGCGTAAACTTAGTTATGATGCTGTAATAAACTAGTTTGGTTCTGTATTTTTGAGGTGGTAACGGCCTGCGTGATGGTAAGTGGTTTTAGTAGCTTTTGACGCTCACAATCAAAGTAGTATTTCTCACGGAAAAGAAGTCGCTGTGCCTCGGTCACGCAGCAGGAATGTCTGCGAGTACTGTAAGGTCTCGAGTTTGGACAAAATGTTATTGGTTTTTCCATCACGAAAGCAGCAAAGAGTCAGAAACGACAATAGGCTCGCTAACTTATACGTTGGTCCGAAAATCATAGCTGGTCAAATATGGCTGTAATACAAGCATGAGATTATGTATCTATGTTCTGCTAGCGCAGACTTCACATTTTTCGTAATCTGTAGTTTTCGGAATCTAAAACGCCCTTGTTTTTTTTGTTCTGTAATCCATGTTGTTTAATGAAGTACAACTTTCTTACAATTCAATACAGCAGCAAATTTTCCTGCCGTTTACTGACTTACATTTTCAGCTTTAGAACATAAAACTAGAAGAGTGACTAACGAAAAAAATGTTGAGCCGGCGTTTTATTGCCAGAATATTCGCCGAGAAACTTCTATAATCCACTGTCCGACGGAAGCCCTACAAGCTTTGTCTTTTAAGAGCGAGATTATGAGAGTTTTAATGAAGTAATTAGGCGAATTATGTTAGCATTTCATTATTATTCAGAGCTTTAAAAATATTTACGGTAGCAATATTTCATAACTCAATTATTTGCACGTGAAACCGGAGGTGTAATGAAACAATTTTACAGCAGAAGTCATCGTCATGGTATAAACTGCAAGAATATTTCTATAGTTACATATGTGGGATACTTGTACTTCAGCAAAATCCATTATAATATAATAATTGAATTTATAATTAAACTGCCTTGCTTCGTTGTCCTCTAAGCCCAGGATATTATTAATGTCCATGTTGAGCAGCGATTTAGGGACTAATTGTCAAGCATTCCTTGTGATAGAACTAAGCTAGAAATTGGTAACCGTGAAGGTATAATGCGAAGATGGATAAATTTGTCACGTTTTGTGTCAAAACTAAAAATGATTGCCGAAGGCTTGATAAATGATGGCTAATCGCCGCTTATAGACGCATTGCAGATCATAATCTGACAGTCAGACCTTTAAGGAAACCAATGGCGCACAGGAAAACGTATCTTATTTCATTACTTCACTTCAAGTTGGCAATAAAGTCCACCTGCCTACACAAATCTACGTGTCCGATCCACATAATTGCAGGCGCCAATTAAAAAACAATCATGACAGCTTCATGTGGAATAAAAAAGGTATCAAAGCTAGATTGTGCACCGCATTTAATAGGATTAGCAGTAATTGTGGCAATCAAATGTCCATCACGACGGACGGTAGAGTTACGAGCGACGGGAGGGTTATCCATTATGTAGGTATAGATGTATTGTGCACATAATACAAAGTTGTTTAGTGGAATATTTTTAGGCAATATGGAATTAAATGTTGCTGTTTTTCGTTTTATAAAGAACCAGGTACGGTCGCGTCCGTAAACAGAGCGACACAGAAAAATACAACATCAACTAAATTGATATTAAAAATGTGTAAATGTGTGAGTGTTTTTACATCTTTACGCTAAGAATACGGTAAACACAGGTTAAATTACGCAGAACGATAGGGATCTTTAACAAATAAGTAGCAATCAAATACATATTTTCTTTAGAAAAATATCTCAACAAATGTGATGAAAAGAAAGGATTACAGTGCACACATTTTGCCTAGTATATTTCAGTTCCACTTTATATTTTGCAGGGTCAGTAATCATTTAGAGATACTCTGGTGTTGCAAGTGGCAAAAGCTAACAGTAAATACCTACTATCAGTAAGATGATATGTTGGTCCGCCTTGTTTTTTACGCTTTCATGCCTTAAGTACTCGACCGATCATCGTGAAATTTTGCTTAGCGTGTAAGCAAGTTCAGGGGTACAAAAAAGGATATAGAGTACTTTTCATACAGGTAAAAAGTACTGCCAGGAAGCTAAGCCGCGGGCAAAACCTAGTATTAAATAATTTATCGTTATAAGAATCAGTCTATTTCAATATTAGCCAATGATGGGACAAACTTGACAGTGTTGACCGAGGCGCGAGACCGGCGGGACGTCAACATCGCACGGTGACGAGGCCGGCGGGCTGCCCTATGCAAACACACCGCCACCCATCACAAATCTATTTGCTGAACGCTTATTTAAATAAGTCTAACGGCACCGTATACTTGGCTACTTCTCAATCAGCTTAAATAATATAGATATTACTAAAACCTGCTTACTCAACTGAAATAGACGATCACTTTTCACAAGCGGGTATAACACACATAACAGCGAATTGTTATTGAAAACTTAAAAACTACTCAATTAAACTTCTAGAACTACTGAACAAATTCCAATAATCATTTTACTATTAGAAAATACACTATCCCTTAGTAACCTGCTACGTATAAACGCAAATGGTCAATTAAATAGGTATCACTTCAACATTAGAGTTTATTCCTGTGATAAAACACAGCGACTGTCATATTACTAGGATTTCCCTGAGAAAACACTGAAACTAACCATACCCGATCCAGATACCAAACCTGCGACAACAAACAAAACGGCAGTTGGAAGCCATTACAATAACGCCACTATAGCTGAGATGCACTCAAAAACCTTGATATTATAAGAATGTGATCACCAACAATCAAAGGTTAAAGAAAACATTACTTTAAATGTGAATCCTTTCATGGTCATATTTGTGCAAACAAACTCATATGCATAAGCCGTTTACCGTTCCTCACACCTAAAGATAACACAGCATATCGTGTACACTGTCTTTGTAGAGTTGCACACACACACAGTTATGATTCAATTTCCGCTCAATTCCGCACACACATATTGCCGTCGCGTTACTTACAGTTAAAGTAATCACCAGATAAGACCACAACGGAACACACACTCATTTTTCTATCAGCATTTATACTGAGAAATATCTGTTAGGCTTTTATAGAGAGATAACTATTAGTTACGTAGGTACCTATCTGTTGAACTTATGTTTCTTTAATTTCTTGGTCAGGTATTCTTAATAGGGCCTAACTTTATAAACAACATACCAGAAGATGAAAATACTATAATATTATGTCGCTTTAACGGTGAAGGAAAACATCGTGAGGAAATCTTGTCTGAGAGTTCTCCGTAATGTTCTCGAAGATACATAATATGTGAAATCTGCCAACCCACCGGGCCAGCGTGGTTGGACTATGGCCTAACCATTCTCACATTGAGAAGAGGCCCATGACCAGCAGTGAGACAGTTTAATATAGGGCTGATATGAGGATAAAGATGTCTTTTTCTATAGAACAAATCGCTGTACGGAATAACCATAAGGTTTAATTTAATAAAACCTAGTCGAATTTTGCCCAAAAAGTCTATGAAATATAGTACCATTGAATATTTATTAATTCTCTTTTATGACATATATTGCATACATTTTGGTAAAAATATTTACTAGGTACTGAAATATACATATAGTGCACAGTTTTAAACTCGCCACATTCAACATTGCCAATGTAAAAATATCCTTTGTGAGTATTGCAGCATGAAAAATGGAAAGACTGACATGATATGTGCATAAAAACAACAACAAAAAATATTCACTCTGGGAAAACATAACATAAATCTGAGTAATAACCGCAGTTGGATGTATGTATTTTACTTTATATTAATGACTTAATGGTTTCAGGTAATCTAGGTTTTTACAAAAGTGATAAACTCGAAATTTAATTGCATACATACCTACATAACATTTTCACATAAAAATAATAACGATAGATAATAGGCAAAGATAAAAACAGTTCGGTATCTTTGGCTTTTCTGTTCAGCTCCAATTTTCTTTACTTTTTAATTTACTTGCTATTAATAAGGTTTCTTAAACTTGTATAATGTAAATTTGGTTATGTTTTCCTTGAATTTTCAATAACGATAATATTCGAATTTCCACTACTGGGCAAAAACACTAGTAAATTTTAAATGGAGCGCTATCAGAAAGGAACATGCATACTCCTTTTTACATTAGGAATAATCTAATTCAAATATATACTGAATAAATAATGATGACGTTCTTCAAGACAGCGCTGTGCGTTTTGAATAAGATTTTTGATATACCTCGCGAAAGCGGGCCCTTGCAATACATGACAACATACATTCAAACACCCACGCCTGTTTCCCGCAGTTGGCAGACTACGGATTTCCACTTGCTACAAACCTGACATGCCTATTATACTTCAAAGGAAGCAAAAAGTCTTATCATATTCTTTATACATACTCATCAGATGAGGTAGAAGACAAGCCTCAGAATTATTCAATATTTTCATATTTCACGCCTAAGAGCTGATATTTACTTCGAAGCAAGCAAGCTCAAAATAGATTTCGCTAATATTGGAAAACTTCTGCTATCGAAAGGTCAAATTTCTCCAATAATTGGAAGTTGGAAGTAATAATACAACATTTAATTTCTACCCAAAGTGAAATACGATAGTAGTATCAAAACAATAAATAAACAGACCAAGTTAATAGACATATTATAGCAGATATACCTATGTATATCTGCCATAATATGTCTATAAACTTAGGATTGATCTCGAGACCTATGTTTTGAGATCAATCCCAATCGGACGATCGGCGCGCACTTTTGAGTATTCGAAGTTACGTGCGTATTAAATTGGTAATTATAGCTTGCTTTAACGGCGTATGAAAAATTGTGAGGAAACCTACATGTTTGAGAGTTCTCAATAATGTTCTCCGTTCTCTGGGCCGGCGTGGTGGACTAACAATTCTCACACTGAGAAGACACCCGTGCCCAACAGTGGGAGAGTTTAATACAGGACTAATATTATTATATATATATATACATGCATAGTCTGTAATATGCTATATCCTCAAATGGGCGATGTTATGACACCAGCTACAATATTTTGTCTTACATATTATAAATCGAGCCTACCTACCAATCTACCAGGCGCATTACCAGACACTGTGTTGCTAATAATAACGTATTGACAAAAAAAATTCAATGCCTCTTCGTCCGGGATTTGAACCCGAGATCTCGTGGATAGCAGCCTCACCTTGTAAAAGATCGAACCAAATATATTTGTGTTAGTTCCTAAAATGAGCAGCTTTCAGTTTAATTAAACAAGCGTTGTTGTGCTAGCATAGTGATTTTTATTCTTACGTTGTCTGCGCTGTGACTCTTTTTGTGTACGATTGGCTAATTACCTCGGATTTTCAAATGTCTAAAGTTAACCACTGGATATCAGAAGAGCTATACGCCAACCTGACACGTTACTCACATAATATTCTTGATGTTCGTTCACAAGCCAAGTTGAAAGAAATTTAAGTGATTTTTATGTCCGATAATATAATCTTATCGCGTATCTTACACCATATACCTTACATCCTAAATACCCACTTGTCTCCTGTATACAATTACAACATATAAAGCCATGCATATCCAAATCACTATACATCTGTAAGTCCTAAGAAAGTTCTGTATTATTTTCACAAGGTCTTGACGGTCTGAATTTTAATGCCACAAGATTTTCCGCCATTCTGTCCAATATGCAAAGACCCTAGGGTCCTGGCACAATGATTATGTTGATTTTGTCTAGATTGCGACTATTGAAGCTACTATTGCGCTGATCGGCAAGTCTTCAGTTCGCAGATAATTCAAAGTATTATTGGTTTTCGTAACAGCAGGATAGTCTGCATTTGTGTTCGTTAGATGGCAAAGACAGTCTCTCTCTTTCTATAGCAGTCGTTAGACTTTAACGAATTTAACCTGAACGTGTGGGACTTGGACACCTTTATAATCTATTCGTAAACCATCAAAACCGAAGAATTTCATAAATAAGAGACATAAATAATTGATGAAAAGTCAGTTGTATGACTCTTACGAGTCTTCACACGAATTAGAAGACCTATTTGCAAAGCCACAGTGAAGCCTTTTTATCACAGACACTAAAAGCTAAAACTTTTCTCTCTATATTATAATGATTTAGTCAAACCGCAACGCGGCAGTCGCATCGTGGCGAAAGAAAGCCGCGACATCGAAACTGTGTTATTGGCGCAATCATGGGAAGCGTTCTGTGAAACTGTCACCCGCCGGCGCACAGATGTTAGTCACATTGTTGAACAGATTATCAATTATAATACAAATAGCTTTATAGCATTCAAAGCAGTTTATTCTGGTAATTAACCATTGCCTTGTTGGTACAATAGAGCGACTTAGAAGTCCTGGATTTCTGCAATGTTTTATTAACAGGAAATTCTCAGAAGCAGGTTGCAACAATAAGTGTGCAGAGATGTAAGCGCATTACATCTCTGTTTAAATTTAATACTGATAATGCCATAAAATTACTGCATTTTAATTCCGTTGTCTTTCAATTGACAACGGGTATATAACAGTGTTCCAAAAACAGTGTGAACCAATTAAAAGTTGGATATCTTCGCCCGGAGATTGCGCCGGACTTAAGCATATGTGTCATATTGACTACTATATTTGAAAAGCTCTCTACCATACATATATTATTTCACGTATATTAAAAATGATCTTTATCAATAAATTCGTCCAAAGATTTGTTGTTAATAATCAAAAGTTATTCGTCAATGTGGATTAAAATTAGAGTTTAGTAAGTAATTTAAATCAGCACTAATATTCTTTGACGTTGATCTTTTGGTTAAATAGTTGTGGGCTGTACAAGCAAACCTTGTTAAAATAAGCTGTTATTTTCACTGTTTATTATTAAAGCTAAAACGATTTTGAAGAAAAGTGTTCAGCTGTTTAACAAAGGATTTTGTGAGACTCTGCAAGAGGCTTGTGCTTTTTGGAGTCCTTAGAATCCAAATTGCGATCTCAAGTTTATTTTGTTAAAACCTTTCGTGGTTTATACGAAGTAACAATAGAATCTATAAGATACTTGTAAATTACATGGGATCCTAGTATTACAGTGATGGTGAATTAAGTGTATGATATACTGGTAATTACAGTTCTGCCTGCCTCTACAGAGATTACAGACGTGATGGTAATGTCCTTGATGATGGTAAATTACAGTGACAACGCTTATCATGCTGCGCATGTGATTTGGACAATTTGCAACAAATAGTCTATACATGCAGCATCGCTGTTAAGCCCACAACATTACACAGCCGTACACTCTTGCCTCTACACTTCGATTATCTTCGTAAAACTTCGGAATTCTATCGTTCCATTTTAAAAAGTGAATTCGTTATTGCCGAAGGTGAACGAATTTAGCCGAAGTGTAGAGTTAAAAGAGCACTGCTGCGGAAGGCTTCACACTACACACGTACCTCGTGTCCTCGCTTGGAGTTTTCACCCTGGAAGGGAAAATATAGTGAAAAACAGGTAATATAAAGATTTTTGAAAATTATTCTAAGCCAATTATAAAGAAGAAGGGAGAGGGAATTTACATTCATAAAGTTAGATTACACAGTAATAAACTTTAAGAGATAGTTTAAATAGTTCTTCACTCGTAGGTAGTAATTAAGGTTCTCCGCGGTTGGCTTTCACTAGAAGGGTGATTCAGTATAATCAAAGTCTAGCTAAAGTGGATCTATACAGTATGTTACAATTGTTAGGAAATATCGCTGTTACCCGATACTCAGGTTGTCTTTTTACAACTAGGATTGTTTGAATACGACAGTTAGCCGACTGTATGAATTAACTTTATCTAAACTGCGGTATAACGGCGTCGTTGTCTTTTCCATATATGTAAGTTAGCATAGCTGATAGCTGTTGTTTTGATCGTTATTAGTACATTTGGCACACACGTTTGCATGTAGTTATAAATGCTGTCATCAGCCATCTTAATTCAAAAGAAGGAATGTACGTATACTGTCACGTCTTTTTTATATTACTGTATAGCATTTTTTATTTAATTTTAAAAGCATTTCAGCGACCATAGAAGAAGATTCGTAAAAATTACTTGTTAACATAAATGGCCTGGAGAATTCTTGAAACGACACATGAAGAACAATACACAACCAAAACAAGTGCCATGACTTAATGCACCTGCACATCTATCTAAAACCAGAATCAGATATATTTAGTCAGTTCCTAACTCAATGCGTTCAAATACGGCACACATCAATAGCCTGGTGGATGTGGGGCATATAATATGTGTTACGTAATCGTTCCAATACCGAGCACAGGTAAATATACGATAGACGAGATACAGAACAACAAGTGCCGAGCGCTCTCCAAACTTTCTTAATAATCTCAAGTGCGAACGTGTAATCATTTTATCTGTTGATCTGATATGTTATTTAGATTAATCTTAAGGAGCGGCAGGCTACGTCAAATGTTGAATGCCATTCACATAAATCAGGGTCTATCAGAAATTACTCAGCTTTTAAAAACATTGTATGATACTAAAAGAAAAATAAATTTGATGCAGCTTAGAGGAAATTACTTTTACAAAAATATCTTCTATCGTGATTGATTCGCTTAATTAGTTTCGCTATAGCTTCGTTATTATATCGTATCTGTAACATGCTAATAGCAGTCATGGTACCACAGATAAATAGAATAAACAGCAATTTTTTATTCTATTTATCCTCGTTGCCTATTACGTGGAACTTCAAAGCGTAGGAGACGAAATGTAGCCATGATATTTTCTTTATACGAATAATCATACTATAGTTCATATTAAATAGTTACATTACCCAAATTCTAAACTAAAAAGAACTTCTTAAGACTGTGCCGAGCGAAATGTGCCAAAACAGGCGGTCACAGTTAAGTTAATAAAATCAATACATATTGTTTAATACAAATATAAAATATACATTTACCATAACAATGAATGTGTTTACAATTACTCCTTGTAAAAAACTTAAAATAATTAATATTTTCGCCTACAAAATTACGTAAATTTGCACGAAAAATGCAAAAACGTAAACTCGTGTTACGTGATTTTTAGATTATAACAGTAGAAATCTATCCTATTTTACAGCTTAAACGAAACATAAATAGTAATATTACAATTTGTCCGCCCCAAATATTTAAGTTATTGGTTGACAATAAAGATACATATTTATCAAAAAAGCACTTCAAATCCTCCATACAATTTCACTATGGCGGCCACGCGCCGATTTCAATATCGAGCTCTGCCATTCAGTCCAACCGCGTCTTACGCTCTTAATTTATTTAATAATAAATAAGATACAAACGTTTTAAATTTGGTAGTAAGGGTAATTGTGAAATGTCAGAAAAAGGATGCACGATACAAACTGTGACGTAACCGCTACGTAAATTCCGATGTCCGAGGCAATAGTGAGATAAATTATATGCAAATTTATAATATTAATTACTCTCTTATTTTGTAACCGATTTTGATACTGTTTTCACAAAAAGATTTATTTTGCTTGCTTTTTGTTCTTATGAGTAAACGAATTTACAAAATTAATTAAATGCAACTACCCTATTGTATTACTGTTGATATATCTATAAGGTGTACCGTTTAGTTGCATGTGGAAGTATAGTGTCGATAATTTGGACGATTACACGAGACGGTGAGCGATGCGTGACCATATCAGAAACTATTCACTGTGCCGCTTACGTAATACTATCTACACATATGCAATGTATTATTATTTACGCTTAACAACTAGAACATGCCATAAGATTGAACCAGTAAAGTCTGCGCTAAAGACGGAATATCATTTAAAAGTAACTTGGTGTAGCAGTTATATGTTCTGAATATATTTTTTAGCCTGGTTTAGTTGTGTTCCCATATAGATTCTCGAGTGTCTGTCTCAGAAGGGATGGCAGAGGAGCATTTAACCAAGATTTATCAGCTTTATCTGATATTACAGGAGGCGAGCCTGTAGGCAGCTACCTGAAAAACTTTTAGACTCCGAAAACTTCCTGTCGGTTTGTGAAAGGGTAGGTAATTAACGTGTAAACATTAAATTTATGAAAAGTTATTACTTTAGCTGTCGCTTATTAAGTTAACCAATCACAGCAGGTTACATGTGTATGTTTGACCGTCCCTTAATTTTTTGATTTGATAGACTTTTTAAAAGACCGGCGGTATGTGGTTAAAACACGAAAATCTAAATAACACTGCATCTAACCCAGGTATCAAACATGGGATCTCAAGATTGGCCGCAAACATAAGTTAATAAAATGTAATGTGCATCTTAATGATTTAAACTTGGCGATACCTACGTATATGAAACTAAAAACAGAAATTAATACAATAATTACATTAAATACTGGCAAATAATACTCTTCGTATAGCCGAACGCTAGCGGAATATGCCGAAGTATATTATGCTGTACCGCGAATCCCCAGAAGTTGTCCCATTAAATTGTCATAGTCGCTAAAATGGTTTGCTAACGGTGGCCGATACACTTTATGGCCATGAAGACTCGCCTTAAACAGGCAGTTACTAAGAGCAAGGGAGTTAATATGTAGTTATATTATAAATAGTTTTTTGTATTGCTTGTAGATGAGTAGTGAAAGCATTATAAAACTGCAAACTGCTAATTTAAAGGTCTCAGATTGAATCACTATATTCATAACTTTGATTTTGATAATCACCTACATATTTCTAGTATTTTATCTTTTGGTTTGTAAAATGACCGTTAATGATTAAAACCATATCCTGTCCTAAATATCTATGTGAGAGGAAACCAATAGCTTGCGCAGGCATTGCTGTTAATTCCTGTCGTAGGGTCAGTAATTAAAAGTAGTGCCTGGGCAAGACCTTTATGTTTTACAAACAGCATATTACAAAGGTAAAGCGAATTACTACGGCTGGTATGCTGCTAGCTCAATGATAAGATATTGAACATGCGATCAAGATGTCGTATTTTGAATCTCACTCATTGCTCTACCGACGTGTATCCACTCTAATCACAAGTGGGTATTCTAGCTTAGCTGAAGAAGTTTAACAAGGATACTAAGAATTAGTAACAAATTTTTTTATTAGCATACTTTATAAACAGTTATATATGTAACACACTGCCTTAAGCAAAGGCTGTTCCTTCAGCTTATAAAATAACTTTAATAACTTAAAATAAACCTTTCCTTTGGATTCACGTTTTGCAGATGGACTAGCGATAGACTGACCTAATTATAATAAGGTTCTTGTTTCTATATCTAAAGAAGTATGTCTGTTGTGTAATTAACATTGCGCTAAATACCAACGAAGGTTGAACAAATGTTTGAGAATGATATTGAAGGCTTGCTTGTTTAGACGATAGCCTTACATTACGGGAGATACGCGCATAGCAATGTTGCTCTACGCCGCGATTTATCAGCTAAACAAGAATTTTTATAATATTTATCTATGAATAAAATAGTTTAGATAAGAAAGATGAAAGATAAAACTAGCCAAGGAAAGAACTTTCATCGTTGTAATTAATTATTAAAACATAAAATATTTTAAATTCTTATAACCGTGGTGCGTTGTGAATGGCTCAGATAGTTTTGCTTAAATACTTATTACTAGAGAGCGTTAAGAAAGGCTTAGATAAATGTCGTCAAAATAATTTAATATAATTGTTATAGGTGAGACGAATCACGAACCTTATATCTCACCTAGACTACAGATTACAATATATGAGGAAAATATATATTTATTTTAATGTTGTTATTGGTACAACAAATTAGAAACATTATCATTCGTTAGAACGAGACACAGCTTTTCACTTTATTTCGCGGTGTCTAACAATACTTTATGCGATGGTTGTGAGCCTCCGGGGTATTATTCATCTATCAGCAATAAATCACCGGATAGTTAGCGGTAAGTAATACTAAGTTACATCATAAAATGATTCCCGCCATGTTTATACTTCTGTAAAGAATTACAAATCAATAAAAATATTTTCGGTGACGAAGCGTATAAGTGTATGCGATTACTCAGCAAGAGGTCTGGGGCCAGATTCCCGGGTCTGGCAAAGTGTTATAGAAGATTTTCTGTCAACAACCCAAGGGGACAGAAAAACCTAACCTACTAAGAAATACCAGCATGGAATCTGGACCCAGGCCCAAAAAACGACTAGAGGCAATGTTGGAATGAATATTATGAGATGTATGTATGTAAGTATTCTTCATTTTTCTAGCTTAACGCCTTAATATGGGCACAGTATCGAGTTTCATATAGAAATCATAAAATGAAAGTATTGCCGTTAAAGGTGTAGGTATGAAGTGCTATCGTGTGTTGAACGAGGTGATTGTGTCAGTAATGACAACGTTATCGTGACATGTGCTCTTATTGTTAAATGCGTTACGCAATCGTATGAATATTTTGCGAGTTGCGCGTAAATTGATACAGAGGCAGAGAGGTAAAGAAAATGATTTATAATGATATATCGATTATATCATAATTTTAATACATATTTCATTGAACTGGATATATTTAATATCTCGGCACTTACATTTCGGAAAAGTTTTATATCATGTTTAAATAATTCCCACTAAACTTATCTTACATTTATTATTGCAAATTGTACCCATTTATGTTTTCCATTCATTGAAGGTTTATCAATATTAATAAAAATTGTCATGTTCACTACTTGATTAATTATATTATAAATATATTAAGTGGATAACGTTGTGAGTGCACATTTATGTACATGTATCATGTTTATACTATTGCTGTTTGTTATTCCAGATAAATAAATAAATAAAATAAAAAATATACTAATTATAATATTATAAATGCGAATGTGTGTTTGTTTGTTTGTTACGCTTTCACGCCTTAACTACTCGACCAATTATCATTAAATTTCGTATACATGTGGTCAGGAGAACAGCAAAGGATATAGGGTACCTTTCATTCCAGAAAAGTACTGTTATCTACTAAGCTAATCTATATTTACGCGAGCGAAGCCACGGCCAAAATCTAGTTTTATATACAACATGTCACAGTTATAACGCACAATCTCAAACACCCCAATTAGATGATTAAATCGTAATAATAATATATTATAAATCTTACTTACTTATACTTTATAAATCTAACATTATTGCCTTTTTGCATCAAAAACCTTATTGTCTTGAATTATGACACATTTTCGTTTATTTCGACTGTTTAAAGAAAAAGATGACTATAATTTAATTTGTTTAAATTATTTTAGGACAAAAGAAATACTATATTAAAATGTACGAAATGGATTCAGTAGCCGTTTCTGAACAAAGTACTTTCAGGAAATGCGTGTAATATGTTACACGTTGTATATATTTGACATATATGATAATATGCAAAAAGTACAATACTGTTTATTTTCGAATACATGATGTTCCAATCAAAGATAATACAATTTTTTTTTTATTATATAAATATAGGTACTAGCTGACCCGCGTATGTTCCGCTCTTTTTGTCGTAGCGTGATGTTACCTATATAGCCTTCCTCGATAAATGGGCTATCCAACACTAAAATAAATTTTCAATTCGAACCAGTAGTTCCTGACATTAGCGCGTTTAACCAAACAAACAAACTCTTTAGCTTTGTAATATTAGTATAAATTTGGCCACTTATTATGTCTGCATAATTTATAGAGATGCATAATACCCTCATCTCGCTAGCTACGTTTTAGCTCTACGTAATATAGGGTAAATATTGCCACCTACGCACTACGGGGCTTCAGCAAAAACTCTGGCATGACCTTTCAGAGAAACAAATTTAAATTTTCTCTTTTTGCGTGGGTTGGACACAAAAGACTATACAACTAAAGCAATAGGTAAGCCATCCAAGCAGACAAATATTAAACTAAATATAGGTATAGGAAATACGTTTAGTCAACCGTTTTCTTCTTACTTTTTTTGCACAGTAAACAAGTTCAATTTACAATATTAATGTTCAGTGATGAGAAACTGATACTTTCCGTTTTTTACGTCACGTAAAAGCATGTATGAATGCAGTACTAAAACACCGCCACATGACTATATCATAATTGGCTCGTAAATCTAAACACTTGGTTGTAGGCGAGGAACGCGGGAATAGACATGTTAATAGATTAGATGCGTATGCGCACGTTAGGTGCGTGACTCACTGCTAGCGTGTAACGAATTTTACGATAGATGAAATTTCTGTACTATTAATTATGCCTATATGTTAATCTGTGTGTCCCACGTCTTGATTTAGCACAAGAAAAATTCGCTACAGTCTACCACGCTGGTCCTCTATTATTAAAGGGTACAAAAATCAGTATTCAATTTACATATAACTTCGAAAAGTTGGCGGTGCGTACCATGTTATGTTATTTATAGATATATTTTATTGCCGGTTTTTAAGAGCTGAAACAGTAGAATTACTGCGATATAGAAATTATTACCTAATCAAGTAAATATCCTTCAACAAGTAAATACTAATAAAATTTAAAATACCGTTTATAATCTTTGCATTTTTATGATATCAGAAACAGTCTTAACTTATAATTATCTCTAATTTGAGCTTAGCTTTAATTTGACTATTTACCGATCTATGATTATGATGTTATAATTTTACTGCAATGTGTGGCTGTAATATACTGGAGAATAACAAATATATAATAGAATACACGGAAATATTTCTCATATGACTATTCCTAGAATTATGTTTGGAATAGCCGATGCATTCAAATGTTTTGGGGATGGCCGGGCTATAGTTAAAACATTGCAGTAACATAATCTCTTCATGCATGTTCGCTATCAGTCAGACACGTGCCTTATGCATGTCTGTAATTGGAGCACGCGAGCTAATCGCGAGTTTTTACAAATCACGTAAGCTGATGCCATGCGTTGGAATTCGAATGATTATACAAGGCATATGTTGAACAACACGAATTACCGACGTCTGACTTTCAGATCATTGACAGTATGAACATA
Organism: Catocala nupta; assembly: GCA_963675205.1. Lineage (NCBI taxonomy): Eukaryota > Metazoa > Arthropoda > Insecta > Lepidoptera > Erebidae > Catocala > Catocala nupta. The sequence goes on along the minus strand of OY776094.1, from coordinate 21,889,595 downwards.
GTAGAATTTTTTATGTACCGATGCGATGTATCTAATATTATGGAGCTGAAATGTTTGGACGTACAAAAATCGTTAAACGTATCTATAAACATCGTATATCGATGAAACTGCGGGGCATAACTTATCTGCTATTCGTTATTTTTTTAACATGTTATTTTAGATGTTAGCTGAAAGCTGGAAAGCGGGTATAATAAATATGTCAGAAGTTGAATTTCATCCATGTTGGTGGTAGAATCGATTTTAAAATTTTCAAACAGATATAAGTCATTTTAATGAACTAATCAAACGTTTTCATTTTATTTATTTTTGGTGTTGTTTGTTACCCAAATAAATAACATGAAAAACATGGGCTCACTATTAACAACGAAAGGGTAGGTAGAGGTACAAATATATTAGATTCAGTCTCTGCTAGCTATGTCTAAAGTCTGGGCATACGATCAGACTCAGTGCCGCTACTGAAAATTTCAAAACAAAAACCTTTCTTTTACCAATGCGTGTAGTATTGAAGTTCGATATCCAGACGGGACAAAAAGTTGCGTGATAGACATACTATTTTATGTAGTTCAATATCCATTATACGCACTCCGATACTACTGCTATTCCCAAATGCTGGAGATGACTTAACCAAATAAAATTAGTGTAGTTTTTAGATAACTTAATTATAAACCATTAACAAAAGTCCGAGCACTTCTTTGTTTAAAACATACGGGTTAAATCTTCCTTTTGAACTACTAAGCATTAACGGGCCTGCTTTTTCCATGCGCACAAATATTAAACGGGGTGACGTTCAAAGAGTTTCATGGCTGGACGCGTCAAAAACACAAGCAGAACTGCCAAACTATTGCGACTCTTTTGTGCTTGTCAACATAAATTGCATAGCAGAAGTCCAATATAAAACAGTATAAAATATTTGCTAGGAAGTTTCCCTATCAAGTCTGTTAGGCGTTAGACGCAAGCGAGAAGAATAGAATTCGTTTATTTGTCAAACATAGGTGATGAAAATTTATCGATTTAAGTCCATAATAAGATACAAAGACAAATATTAATTATACCATATTAAAAACACAGTAAAATAATTAAAATAAACATAAAATAATATCCCTTTACATTTAAATTACATAAAAATTATTATTATTGATATTCACTCATTCTAATTACATCGTCAGATTATTATTAAGCATTAGTTACAATATTTATGTTACAGTTATTACATTATTCATAAATGAAATTTAAAAAATATATTATTCTATTAATGCCAATGTTATTTTATTCAAAAAAATCTACAATATATATTTAGTAAGTTTCTCAGTTTCATTTTGACACCAGAAAAACTCAATGATTACCATGATCTGGGCAATATATTAAAGGCCAAGCAAAAATACATGAAGTATATTATAATTTTATCTATATTCAAAATACAGAAAGAACAAAATCACTATTTTAGATAGGGAATAGATTCGAAATACCTAAAGCTTGCGTTACTCCGTTAACTAAGCTATCCATAGACTTGGCTCACATTTAATAATTATTTAAGGATTTTATAGCGGCATTATAAGCCATTTATTGCATGTTCGTATTAATTAAAATCCTGTTGCAAATGAATACCTTGTTTTTAAAGATTAAGATGTTATTTATGCCTTTGCATAACATTCTAATCTTTAAAAGCAAGTGAATAAGATAAAATGTTAAGAGCAAGCGTAGGAAATGTAGGGAAAAGCCCTATCTAAGGAAACAGGCTTCAATCTTAATACATAATAATAATAATATTCTATCACATACACACAACACCGTCTAGTCTAAACTAAGCAGAGCTTGTACTATGGGTACTAGACAATGGATACATACAATAATATACATACCTCCTTTTTTTGTAAATATATTCATATTATACATAGTAACATAGAAACACCGAGACCAAGACAAACATCCATGTTCATGCATACAAATGTTTGACTTGTGCGGGAATCGAGCCCGCGACCTCAGGTGTGGCAGTCGGTTTCACTAACCACTACGCCATCGAGGCTGCCATTTAATACATAATATGTATATAAATTGTTAAAATAAATATAGTAAAACCTCTGAACATTCACCTATATAATGGAAACAAAGTTATTATAAGTTAGTGTTGGGTGAATAGCGTCCCCCAGCGCGACTGGTCGAACGACAATTAATGTGTTAGTGTTCGTGACAACTACGTTCAATAACTAGTAATCATTGTGGAATGACCCCAGCGTTGAACAAGATTTCTCTTTACTTATTGATTTCTCGGTAAAATTAACGAAATTAGTTAAACGAAATGTTTTGGTTACAGCTAATGACCATCTAGGTTGATGTTTGTAAAATAATTAAATTAGACGTCGAAATTGAAGGAAAAGCGATGATTGAGAAGAAAACCAGCAACAGGCATTCTCACAAAAAAACATATTCAATTTTCTAACGAAGCATTTAAAATTTATTGTCGCATGAATTTGGTCCTAAATTAGGTGAGTCTTTATCTCAAACTGCACATTGCGCATGACGAGATAAAAACAACGAGAATCTTAATTGCTGCGTAGCACAGACTTGATAATACTAACACAAACGGAAAATAGGCGTTTATATTTCAGTATAAAAATACAGTATAAAATGGAGAAGAATCCTATATTATATAAAGACGTCAATTGCGATTCATTGCCGATTCAATACTTAATATATATTGCAGTTGTGCTGTCTCAAAACAATTAGATATAGGTAATGTCGATGATTGCATCCAGCATAATTAGTTGTAAAACGTAAACAATCGCATCTCCGTGATGAATCTCGGCGCAATAACTTGTATTGTGTGTCATGGCTTCAATGACTATAAATAACACGCAATGACGAGATCAGCATACTAACGTGAAGGTACTGCACATCTTAGAATAATTATAGACCTTTGATTGTCACAAGTTGAACCGTGACTATGGCCAGAGCATGAAATGAATAAGTACTTAGGTAAGTGCTTATTAATGTCATGAAAAAGGAGTAATTCGATCGAAATTTTGGTGTATCCTAACTAATATTATAAATTGCGAATGGTAGTTCGTTTGTTACGCCTGCACATCTTAACTACTTGACTGATCATCATGATATTTCGTATACATATTGTCAGAGCTACAGAAAAGGACACACCTTGCATCCGGAAAAAGAAGAAGAGAGAAGCTGCGGGCCAAAAGGTATGTACATATATCATAACATCGAAATTTATAAAACCATGTTTTCAGTAAACAAGAAGACGTAGATTTTACGATTTTCACACATTGTGCTTTAGATGTTTATAAGTGATCAATTCAATCTCAAATTCTATGTATCTATAATAAAGCAAAACATTACAATTTTCCTGAATATATATGTGTGTTTTATTAATGTCGATTTGCCTAAAAAAATGTGCTATTTGAAGACGCTTTTAATATAACATTTATATAATGTTACGCTCTTGCAATAGCACTATTAAATAATATCAAAGCAGAAACGTACACAAAAATATTAGATATATTATGAATAAATAAAAAATAAAAATTAATAAAATTATTATATTATATATAGATACAGCTCAAGAATATTGGAAAACTTATTGTTGTGATAATTAGCACAAGTTTGTTGTTCTCAGAAGTAGAGACGGCAAAAGCAAGACACTTAAGAAAAATCTTGATACTGAACTCGATAAAGTGATTCCTACGGAAAAATTATGTTCCGTCTCAGTTAAATATTTTATGAAGACCAGTTTAATATTCTGTTAGGTTACATAGCTTTGAATAAAATATAGATATCTTTTCAGTGGACTGATTTCGTTACTAAGTAGTTAAGAATTAAAAAAATAAATTTATATTAATAAAGACAACTCCCGCACTAGAAATAAATCCTGTGTCGTGGGGGGCTTTACAAACATTCAAAAAACTAACACAAAAACGTCTAGACTCGACTACCTTTTGTGGATCACACAAATTTTAGTCCCGTGTGGGATTCGAACCCACAACACTCGGCGCCTCCGGTGCGAGTATGTGGGTAATTTGGTGAAGTTGAACGTGCCCCCATTAACAGTGACTTACGCACACTAACGCATAAAGTATGCCCTAGTCCACAAATGCGTAACTGTTTCATAAAGAACCAAGACCAACTCGCCAAAGATATCGGATTACAGAAATATTTATACAAACACACATACAAGCCCTTATCCCCGAATAGTCTTAAGTAAAACAGGGCGAGCCTATTCCCGCTTACCGGACAGTGCTTTGAAAATTGAAACCGTGCTGCCACTGAAAATATCTTGACAGAAAAACCCAAAACACTGCCCGACCCGGGAATCGAATCCAAGACCTCATGCACAACATTCGTATTCACTACTACATCTCGACGTAGTACGCTGTAGCAATTTTGAGATGACTACTTGAGCCACTGCGCCATAATACAATTTTTATACATAGGTACCATACGATTCCTATAATACAATCATTATGATGCAGCCATAAACCCTACCTAAACACAATGCAGAATTTTTTTTACTATGTCATTGAAAGGTCGAGTTCAGCGATTCAGCCGTCTCACATGGCCTGCGTTGCCCTTTGGATAATGACTATTTTCCTGTGGCATTGCGTTAGGTACTCGCGTACAATGGCAACGGACGATCAGTTCATCCGCAAGGTAAAATAGCACCAAATGTAATGGTTACTAATAGGGTAATGAGTAATGACGAAAAGTGAATGAAGATAACTTAAATAGTCGTGCTATTCTGCTAAAAAATTATCTCGAACTTGATTGTCGCTTACCACCCACCTATGATGTAAGAAATCTTAAGTGATAGCAATCGTCTTGGATGTGAGTTATATTAATACGTATTGTATTGGCCTTTGCGTCTATTTCAGACGATTTATGGCGTTATATCTGAGAGACATCGTCTCTGGTGGCTAAATAAACCGATGCGAGAACGACATTCTCTACCACAGGTCTGGCATGTGAAGTTTGTGGTGGTTGGTGCCGAGCGACCTTGATGGCGTTTCTGTCTTTTGTCAGCAAGAGCTCCGAACCAGGCCTCATCGCAAAATTTGCGACCCTCCAAAACACGTTTTCGCCAATCCGTCCGCTTTTCAGCGAGCTTCTCCCAATCGCGGTGGTCAATTTTAAAAGCGATAAATACGTAGGACTGTCCAAAACCACCTTTGGCGAAATCTAGTCGTAATGCATCTTTCCTTACGCTTTCTGGGATATTAGTGTGAAACTATATGTGGAAACCGATGTCACCAAAAATATACATCATAACTGAGATTATAAATACGAATGTGAGTTTATTTGTTCGTTTGTTACTCTTTCACGCTATCGGATCGGACGTCGTATGAAATAATCATAAAATAATATCATGAAATTTCGCATACACGTTGTCAGGTGTACAGAAAAGGACATTGGGTATCTTTTATCCAGAAAAAGTACTCTTACTAAGCTAACGTAAGTAAGTACATTGGTACGAGCGATGCCGCGAGCAAAATATGTATTTTTGACGACACCGGTTTCCAATGCTTTGGTCCCTCTCTATACCGTGGCTTAACGATATTTTGTGCAGTTTGCTCTAGTAATTGATTGGAGTTTATTGAATGTAGTCATCTCTTCGATTGAAAGTAAATCCATTTATAATAAAAACGGGATCGACTCAATATACCAGCGGAAATAAATTAAATTCAAATAGAAATTCCATGCGAAACTGCAAAGTTTATTCAGATTAACGGTAGAATATTTACGTATTCAAATAAAATTTATAGATTTTATATTTAAATGAATATTAATAATGGTGTTTGTAAATCAGCCCAGTTCTCCAGCTATCCTGCTTCTAGTCAAGTAGCTTGATGAGTTATCAGTAATGAGAGAGGTTAAACTATAGACTGAAGATTTGGTTTTAAGCAAATCTATTAAGAATTGTTTTAAATATTAACCGTAGCTTAGTCACTATACTATTTGTGAATAAACATTTGTTTTCGTATCAATTGATAAAATATCCAGCTAATTTATTACATAGAAAAATATGTATATTCCCAAAGGGTAAAGGTATATTATTATACCTAGATACATATCGCCAGTTATGTTTAAAACTGCCACGCAATAGGAAATGTTTGTATTTCTTGTATCAGGCACCGGGCTACATTACATACTTGATAGATCGACCCGACCCAATTATCAAACTCGAAACCGATCGTACGCAAACATAAGCATTAAGTTGTGACCGTCAAGATTACTAATAATATAAATAAAAATGACAAACAAATGCTTTGATAAAAAATGTAAAAGTATTGACAACAAAATTATATAAGGCCAATTCGAATTCGACAGCTGAAAGGGAAAATCTCAGCGAACAACTTTGTTTACAGATCGGAGACTTTAGACATTCTGGAGAAAACCCAGTTTTATAGTTATCTAAATCGAAAAGCGTGCATGAAGAATATAATGTAAGTGTACAAAGCGATGTACGTATATGTGTAGATGGTATGCTAGGATCGTAGCAAGTGAAATCCGTAATCACTGCTTACCTCTCCAGGAAACAGACGTGAGTTTACTTATGTATAAACAATACCAGTTGTGTAATCATTTACTTTGTTTGTCAACGACATACGTAAGTCTGATAACATAAGACAGGTAACTAGATTTTACAATCAAGTGCCGTGTTTCTATAAGATTTATTATTGTGTCAGGGCTGTGATGGCGTGATTGCATCTTCGTGTTCAGATGCTATTGGACAATCGTATTGAATAAATCAGTAGCTGATAACTAGCTCGTAATAATGGAGTGCGGCTGAATATATTAGCTTAGCGTTTCTGTTGAAGATTCGTCGCGAATCACAAGTGAAAATGTGCGGTTTTAATTAATAAATTCTCGACGACAATGTACGATAAATATTTTTGAAGAAATCCCGCTCATTTTGTTATTGTTACCCGACTGCGTTTAGCTTTTACGTATACAAGTAAGGTTTTAAGAATTAAGCATTTATATGACCAAAAGAGGTAGGTCAGAGATATATTACACCTAGATTTTTCCTGCTTTAAGGGTCCTTACCTCTACAATACATTAAATAGAATCCTAAACATATATCCTCAACTAAAATCAGCATGTAAAATATCGATTACCAAGTACCTTAAAACCTTAGACTATCAGGCTACTGAGAACCTTTTAATACCCTACAGTTAGTTTATGCCTATGATAAGGTCCGCAACTCCCAATCACATTCACATGAGCTCTCATGAGCTCTCACACTCCAAAAACTAAATATACACATTCAAACACGCGCACTACAACACATACAAAGGGGGGTTTTCTACAACAATATTTTTCTTTTTCATTATTTTATTGTCTAAATTTTAGTATCTCAATCTCATTCATTTAAACGCCATAATCATACAGAATAAGATATAAATTCATTGCAGCGGGGGGCCTTGGTGACCTGTAATTACAGTTTTTTCTAAACCTACTTCAGGCACCAGTCTTTCATAAAGTTACCTGATTTACTGTGGCATTTCTGTAAATATAACTAGCATGAGAAACTTTTGTGAGAGAGAATAAATGGATTTATTATCATTATTATTTTTACCAGGTTTGTTTTGACCTGTGATGTAAGGACTAAGCTTTTTGCCGTCCGCCAGGCAAATTACCAGATCCGTGCTGCTACAGATAATTCCGGACAGTATAACCCAATGTCACTCCATCTGACCCGGTAATTCAATCCAGGACTTTACGAACGCAAATTCATGTCACTAGCTTGGCATACCAGAAACGTTAGTTTAAAACTAAGATTATATACTAAAGGTACATATAAACTAAATACAAGTTCAGTTATATATGTAACTCATTTCAAAATGAAACTGTAACGAACAAACTTGTTTCTCATTTGCGTATGCGTTGCTAACTTTCGTAATAAGACGTAGAGTAGAACATTCTGCATTTAATATTACTTGATATGGTGCATGCTAATATTTTCCTTATCCGCTGCAATATTAGTACAAGCGCAAAATTCGATTGTGAAGTTCGATGCCTGAGTAAGTGAAATTAGTTTTCTGACAAAATATATATTTTAATAACAGCGATTTTAAGTGACTCGGATGTTATAAAAATATTATACAACGGACACAAAGGCTTATTTATACTATTATACTGATATGTGTACTATGATTAACAAAGCTTAACGTCACGTTTGGGGATTGACCTCGTATCACTGAGCGTATGGATAAATTGGCCCGTATAACCAATATGTCTTTCAAGCAATAAAATTCACAGTACCTAACAGCAAGATGTCTGGAACGGTACTTCATTGAAAACAATTTGTTCCCTGTTTGTCATGTACGATTTAGGTCCACGTTATAACGTACGGCTGGCACATTTCTATGGCCATGTTGAAATACTACATCCAATCTAGGTATGGAATCCGAAACATTGCAATAAAAAATATAAGTAGTGGAAACTACCGAAATCAGAACGCCTAAACACCTATAGAATGGGTCTGCTCGGCTTAAATAATTCATATTTTCGTTCACGATTCCGCTGTTGACGCGATGTTTCACAGGTTCAAAGCGAGGGCGGTGCGATGAAGAATATTAAGTGACAACTTACGCTCGAATTTTGTCTTTGCAAAGATAAAATATTCTAACAAGCTTTTCTTCGAGTTCGACGGCTGAGTATAGTTTGATTTGCACAGTCTATTCAGATATTTTCTCATTTTTCTGTGTTAGAATATACGTAGATATACATACATATACATCGACAAAGTCAGGTCTGGTTCCCAGGGTCGCAGAGCATGCCGAAAGGAATATTCGCAGTACCTATATCCTAATCGTCTATGTATAATCTTCTATATAAAACTGCAGTGTATATACTTAGGTAATTGTCTGTGCTATTTCATGTTCGGTCTTATAGTTTACTTTGCTGTTTGTTATTAGATTCTTATTGAAAAACAACGTAAGTCTTTGAATGTTGTTTCTCCATATTAAGAAGAATAAATGGTTATTTTTAAAAATAAGTTATCTAATATTGTCTTCTGTTTACGCGAATGTTATTCATTGAAATTAAACTACTAGTTACGGATTTTATCGCGTTGTTTATTTAACACTCTCTTACATAATTTTGAAATTAGGATGTTTGAAATTGACCAACCACTACCTGAGATTTGACAAACCACAGATTCTCGCTAAAGAACACCGATTCCTACCAAGGATGCTTCGCGAGGCTATTGAAATAAAAAAACATCCTAATTTCAATGGAGAAGATGGTTGGAATGTACCACCAGCTTGGGATCCAGTACTTCAAATAGTCAAACCCAAGAAGAAACAAACCACAGCTAGATTTCATGATACTTTGAACTCATTCTGCGTAAATAGAAACACCAATGACTAAATTATGTTCGGGTACTTTGAAATAACTACACTGGAACATTGAGACAACTGCCATCTTAGTCACCCCGTGACCATGGCTGCTGAAAAGCAACCGAAACGTCGGGGAAAGTGTAAATTTAAATACAAATAGTTTTAATAGTTTTAATAATTGAATTAGCTTAAAATTAGTAAAGTTTAATAGTAGTATAGTAGTGTAACAGTTTTTAAAATTATGTAATAGAGTGTTAAATAAACAACGGGATAAAATCCGTATATAAATGACAGAGACCACTGTTCTAGTTTTTCTTTAGTAAGACATTTTTAATTTTTATGTCCACTAAGGAAACATACAATTACTATATTTTATATTCTGTCGATATGGATTACTTTGTTGGTTATATGGTATGCGCTTACATTAACTCACGACAGTCAAGGGTTTGATTGTCGGGTCAGGATTATTAGGCATTTCTATAAGGATATTCAGATCAGCACGGAATCTAGAACTAAACCTGAAAAGACGGCAATTCCTCTTATAATATGGGATCCAAACATAGCTGATGAAACGTGGGTATCCTAGAACTCTGTTATACAAGGACCGGATGATTTATTGTGTTATCTTCTGGCTAAGATAGTAAATGCAATACATTTCAACAAACAAGGAAAACAAACAAATATACTACATATATATTGTGTGTAAAATGCGAGAGAAGTAACAAAAGGGTCAAATAGAATCCATTTATAACAGGAATGGGTGCTCGAGTGCACTGAGTTGTCTCCTGTAACGACGCGGCGACGCTCGTATTTCTATCGAAACTATTTGCAATAAAAATCTATGGTTGTCTATATTATGTTTGGTATATATATACTAATATAATAAAGTAGACAGATTTGATATTTTTTTGGTTTGTAATATTCTTTCACCATTAGAAAGCTATATTATCACCGAGTAACATATTTAAGCTATATTTTATATAATGCGAGCGAAGCCGTAGGCAAAAGCTAGTTTCCAATAAAAATATACGGTTGTCTATATTATGTTTCGTATATCTACATTTGTCAAACTTGTGTCAATATTTGTCAAACAAACTATCTTCTAGTACAGTTTGCCGTTTAATGGTATCTCTACAACAACAAATAAAGAAAATATTTTATTTTTATAATTCTTCAGTACGTGTGTATGTCACTGTATTCCTCCTAAGCAGCTGAACTGATTTAGATGAAATTTTGTGTGGGTCTTTGAAGAGTTTAGATTTACAATCGGACACTGCGTTCGGGTGCTAGCATTTTTTATTTCTTCCGGGAACATTTTTCGGTCCCACTAGTATATTTATAATGTAAAATAGTATACCTACTTGTAGGTATAAATAATAACGCGCGTTCGAAAAGAATCCATCATCTTCCTATTTTATGGTCTCTGAACAACTTTTTGAATCACGAGTAAAATAATATAAAGGTATAGAAATAACATTCGATCATAAAACGTGTAAGATTATCTCCAATAAATAACACCCAGCGTTCAACCTCACACTACTGGCGAAAAATATCACCCATTTACTTGATATAATCTCTTAATCGTCTTCTACGATACCCCAGGGAGAGCTTAGAGGATACACTATCCTTCTAATCTTACTAATATCCTGATATACGAAGGTTCTGTTAATGTTTATCGCTGTTAAGTTGTGTCTTGAAATTAAAGGTATTTTATTCTAAATAAGTCTTGTGGAAGCCTATTTAATTGCCATGCAGATGACTAGAGTTCGAAGGCAAGGCACGCAACTCTGAGTTTTCGAAGCTATGTGCGGATTAACCTATTGAGTCGCAACAGCACATTGGCGGCCACATACAATAGGATTTTTATTTAGTTTAGTTTGTTTTTATTAAGAATTCGAACAGTTGACAGGTTAAATAGTGGATTATCGTTTGCTTTAACAGTAAACGAGCAATAGCCTGAGAAAACCAGCACGTCTAAGAGTTCCAAAAGTTCTCAAATATATGTAAAGTTTGCTAACCCACCCTGAGAAAGCATGGTTGACTATAGGCGAACCTTTTTCATTCTGAGAAGACTCCGTTGCCCAGCAGTGGGTCAGTTTATATACAGAGCTAATGTTATGGCTTTAAAATGGATAAATTTAAATTGTAAAAAGTAAAAACACTGCCTGATGCTCGCCTTTTGGCCTATTTTAGGCTAGTACTTCATTGGCCAGTTAGTAATCAAGTCTAATGTAGCAAAAATAATGTTGTAATACAAGAAAAGCTCGGCTGATTCCTTCTCATATTTACTAATATCTTGTAAGGTCGGTACACGGCGAGCTCACTCCGTGGGCGTATGACGTAAGCACTCATCGGCGAGTGTTTTATTTCGGGAGATAACCAGACGCCGATTATTTATTTACTCAGTGCACCGATGAAAACTATATGAACATCTGATAAATGCGGTTTTTGTATTTTATTAACAGGAAAGTAGCGAGCTTATTAAAAAGAAATTTAATGTACTGCCGTTGGCAAGGCTTCGTAGGAAACGTTTTCATCCGATTAAATTGTGGTTTATTTGAAGCGTAGACTGAAGAAATTAAACCACACTGAGCTAAAGAATCACTACATACGTATCATGTGCACAATTAAATCACTATGTCAATAGGATACACCTCCAAGTTCTTTACCAAAACACTATCGTTATATTGACAAAAGTTTTACAAAAACGATGTTACTACTCAAATTTCGACGACAACTCTTCAGAGCCAGCTCAGCCATATATCACCTTAACCATTTCAAAATATTAAAAATATTGTGTCTGGCAACCTACGTCCATGTGCCGATGCAACGAACAAAAATAAATCTATCGCTTACCGATGATTCCTACCTCAATGGAAAGGGTGAGAAAAAAACAAAGTACATTTAGACTCGACAATGCTATCTAATGTGGAACACACATAGTTAAGTTTATTGGATCGCTCTACTCGTTATGGCAGACTGTCTGTCCCGTCCAATAACCGTTCAGTTAAAATATTTACATGTAGTTTCAAACAGCATTATATAACTCGAAAATCGATTACATATCTCGATTTAAACCGAACCGAGTATCTCGCAGGTGAACGATTACGTTCTTTAGTGTTCAGTGATAAGAGTAAGTTATGATGCCATTTTATCTGATAAGGTAACGGTTTTCGTGAAAATATTCTAGCATGAATATGTACAAGAATTTATGACACTGGAAGCGCTGTGTACTTGGTTATTAAAGATTGCGTAATATGTTAAAATTGAATAACGGTCTTTATTTTTAGGGTACAAAATGGTCGAAACGAAACCCTTTTGGTGACCTTGTCTATCTGTCTGTCTATATCAGCTGCTTATTTCAGCAGCTAGTAATGCAATAAACCTAGAATTTAAATCAACTTAAATAGGTACAAGTCTCTGACATCGCACATCTTTTGTAACTAAAACTTTAAAATCATTGAAATATTATAATTAACTTTTTAAAGGCTACTTAATATACACACATTATTTTTGTATAATGCAATAATTCAAAGAGATTTAAACTCTTTGTAGGTATACCAGTCTCATGATATGAATGATCAAATCAAAAACTCTTTGCTCATGTGCGAGATAATACCTTTAACCATTGCATCAATCATATTGTTAGGCATATGCAATACAAGACAATTCAAGACAGTTTTACCGACGTTGAATCTTAACACTCATAGCTGGCGAATAGCGATACTTTTCTGCCTATCTAACAGGATACACATGTATTATTCTACGTGACTATAGGTACTGTAATTGCCGATGTCACACCTAACATAAATAAAACAATAGGTACTACAAGAAGTGCCTCTAGAATCAATACTAGTGGCATGTAAATAATTTGTTTAGTGTGGGTCGATATTCTGCCGAATGAGGGCACTGGTCAAGAAACCCTGATGGCTCTATTGATCGTTGCGTTTAGTATTCTGTATCTACCGAACTACTGAACAGAATTAGTATTATGTTGTGATGTTCTGACTGCCTTTAGACTGTCCCGGTGGCGCGGCGGTAGTAGATGTGCATAAGGTCTAAGGTTGATAGGTCAGGCGGTGTCATTGACTTCTGTCAAGATATTCTCAGTAGTAAAGTCTGAAAATGTGCCTGATGGAAGGCAATAAGCTTGTCTCCTATTACGTGGAAACTAAAACCATTCTTGGCTAAATGAAAGAGCAATATACATCTGCCACCTCCTTCCAGGCATAGACGTGAGACATGTATTTAATTACGAATGAGTGTTTGGATATTTTTATTTACTTTAAACCAAAAGACCACTTGTTAAAAATAAAAGTTATGTATAATAAAATTATGAAAAGTCTGTTATCATACATACGGTGGTTATGTAGAGCGGACACAGTCATATTGTGTGAAAATACAATAAAATAGGAAAAAAATACACTTCTTAGAAAGACACTAGCTCACATGTATTTTGATATTCGCTAGCTAGTGTATTAATCGAAAGCGCAGTGACCACATAATCTATGTATGTGTAAGCCGCATTTAATTACGTTTGCCGATACCTGCTGATACCATTTATAGTTTAATCCAACCGCCTGCAGTTCCCGGGATACTGACCAGTTTAAGCGTGACGCAGATAATCATATATTGGTATTTAAAATCCTTAGATTATAAATTGAATGTAGATCTATGTATGCTTGTTTATACTTCGTGCGGGCTAATCTTTAGATAACTAAACTGGTTGTAGGTAATAAAACATTTCAAACTGATGAACGACCATACTAGAAAGCAGCTACCTTAATATATATTAGACCGCTGACAACACCAGGAGCAAATAGGACACACTGTGTTGTCAGCGCAACAAAAGAAACCTAGTGACCTGTTGATAGCACAGCACTGCTTTAAAAAAGCGATACTGCTTCTTACCTTTGGCTATGAGCTTCTATGGGGTGGAGGTATTAACACCGTTAAAAGATCGTTAGATAAAAAGCTACTCGTCTCTAAGAGCTTTAAATGATAGTCGGGAGATAGAAAAAGATTAGACGGTAGTAAATCGAATCAAAAATTGTGCATCACTCGAAAAGGTATAGGAACTGAACATATTAAGTAACTTAACTTTTTTAAGAAATGCACCACTTACCAGTACTTTAGTATTATATTTAGTAATTGTACTTCAGTACTATAATAAAAAAAGTTAATATAACTAGTACTCAAGAACTATATTTAGTACTAAAACAAATAATTATTTGTTAGGTATAATACCAAATTATTCCACTATTCAACCTTTTAGCTCAGTCCAGCTATCCTGACACTACCTAATGGCTAGAAGACAGGCTTATGTCAGGCAAGTAAATAAGAAAATGCACTTTATATAAACTGTTTTCTCTGACCACTCTATGACTGGCTATCGGTCCCCAGTGACCAGCCGACCACTGGCTACATAAATAAGTCCTTGACAAGAAAATAAACGAAGTGTAGTTTTACAAACGATGTCAAATAACTTCAGCTAGGCAGGGATCGATAGCGGCCGCGGGGACCATCTAACTTTGTCCTATTTACATACACACTGAATTTTAAGACATGAACGTGGTTGGCTAATAATTTGTCACTCAGAGTCAGCTTCGCATTTGAAATTTGTTTTTATTTATTGCAAATTCGTCTGATTGACGCTCAAAGAACTCTTGTTAGGAGGTTAAAGGGACTTTCAAAGTCAATCAGCCTGGGCAGGTGTATGTTGTCAGATTAACAAACATGTTTAAAAATAGGGTGCGTTTCTTTCATACATTTTTATCAGCGCTATAACTTTAATTTAATAACAAAAAGGCTCGTATTTAACTTATGCTTTCGAGTTGTCAAGTGGTGTTCAAGGATGTATACTTCGGTTTTAAATTCAAAACTTCTCAGCTGTCACTTTTATTTTTGAATCTTAAATTTTCGATAAGTCATTAGTGCATAACTAAACGAAAATACGTCCTGTCAAATTGAATGACTCAGCATTAGCGTGCATACAGTCAGTCGCATACTTTTTGCATTACGCTAAAATGTCCTTACAAAACCACTTATTCTTAAGATACGGTTATGTTCGCTACAAAGTAAAATAATTCGTTTCGTGAAGAGAATCCAATTAAATGAACCAGTTTCAGGTGTTACCTACAGCACTCGTAATGTTTGTGGGAAATGAGTAATCGTTTATTGCTTGATTAACTGTTCAGTAGTTGCAAAAATTGCACTTATAATAGTAGGAAATGTGTCTGTAATAAAGTTATTAAGTTAGATAAAAACTAGACCATGTTTATGTATTGTAAACTTAATCTGAGGAAACTTTCTCTTACTTAAAGTTATTCCTGTGTCGCGGGTCTTTAGAGATCGCAGATTCGGAACAACTACATATGTATATGCGGATTACATAAGTTTATGTCCCGTGTGGGGTTCGAACCCACAAAACTCGGCGTTGTGGCAGTGGCGAGGCGATCAGTCAAACCATTACGCCATCTATGCTGATCCAAGATAGTCTGGATATCGATAATAACGTCCAATATTTTTATTGTATAACTATATATAAGTTTTGCATTTAATACGAGCGTTTTTTATACATGTAAGGGTTATTTTTCTATAGCTACGAACGCTACCAACACTAGGGTTACTAATCCTTAGAACAAATATACGTGAACGTTTGTATCATTTTGGTGAATGAAATAAAATTAATTAAATATTGACCCAAAGGACTTAATAATCTAATCATATAGCGATCACTCCCAGCTCTACCAGCCAATCTCCAAGTGAAGCTTCAACCCTTCCGCACTCTAAGTTTGACCTCCTCCATCCAAACCCAACAAGACCCATCTCAAAAACTGTCAAGGGCGTATTAAAAAGTCAACACTTTTCCAATTTGTCTTGTGCCTTTGTGTACTCTGTTAATGAAGTCAAACTTTTCTTTTGAACTGTACAAATTGATGGTCTTGTAGATACGGTTAGAATCGAGATAAAGTTGTCCTAATGTTAAATTGCGTAAAATGTTTTTCTATTTCATCTTAGCGGTAAAAGAGAGAGACTACTAAATTTGGTGATTTATACATACTATATAGTAACAATTGGCGAGCTTAATATAACGCGTAAATATACACACGCATGTTAATCGATTTTGCATCACACCGGTCGAATGCAGTATTTAAAAACAACAAGCCCCTACAATATAAAACATATCCCTAATTTTCGAATTGGCTATTTGTTTTGAACCAATAGAGCAAGTAAAATTCCAATTCTTATATATTTTAGCGTGTTATGTATACGAAATCGCAAGAACGACCTGATAAATATAATTTAAAAGCGACAAGCCGTTTGTTTATTCTGTTGTCAAGAAAGCGGAACAATAAATAAATTATATTGTAAGGAAAACAAAATAAAAGTCTTGGTAAACTGACATTGTTAAAATCAAAGTGGTTGTGTTGTAACTTGTATTGTGATCCCGACTTTATAGTGTTGTCTGTAGCTTTGAGAGATCTTCGTATAATGGTTATGGATTCATTGATTTTTACGTCAAGCAAGTTGTAGTCCTCATCTTGTGTATTATGTATTTGTAGAATCTAAGAGCGTCGATGGCCGCGGGCCTTGTTTACTTTTAAGTTTAAAGGAGACCGTTAGGCGTCGAATTTAGTTTTTGAGTCAGGCAAAGTTCTTTTAGGAAATATATCTGTTTACAGTAATAGGATCGCCTCTATAGGGGACCTAAAACATAGTTGGCAAAATGAAGGTATAAATATAAATTGACATGACACTATACTATGTATTATGTATTATACTACACATTTATTGTACGAAAAAGCTGATGTCCTAAGTGTTCGAAAATTATTTGTCTATCAGTGTATTCGTAAATATCATAAGCATACTGTACCCTTTTTACAACCTTCGGTTAAAAGAATAGACAAATGTCCAGTTCCAAGGGTTAAAAGTAATTTTGCACAACAACAATATAGTAATATTGCACCTAGATTATACAATAAACTTAATTTAGTGTACAAAACAAAACACTTATCAAACTATCAAATTAAAAAGTTTATTCAAACATGGCTTAAGAGTTTTAACTACGATGATGTAGAAAATTTATTGCTTGTGAAGAAATAATATTTCACACACGTAAACACACACACACACACACACACACACACACACACACACACACGCCCACGCCCACGCACACACACACGCGCACACACTTTACACACACACATACACTTATACGCATAGGTACACAAAATTAATAAAATCTATTGTTTAAGTATGTTCTAAAATATGTTTGTTCCAAATGCTTTTTGTAACAATTTTGTATCATTTGTTTTGGGGAGGAACTGATTGCCATTATACAGCTTACGCTAGTTTGGGAATCAGGGCTTACACTTGAATTGTATATACCTTTTTGTTACAATAAAGAATTTATTATTATTATGTTTCTCTTATCACAGGTACTTTCTAACATATTATATTAGAAAATACCTGGCCCTTTGGGAGGCTTACACGGAGACATGGGTCCAACGTGAAGAGGCCCTTCGAGAGTTTTAATCAAAGGTGTAATGGAACACCTACAGCGGCACTAGCCGCAGCAGGCGTAGGACTATTGCTACGTATGGATTCTAATATATGGGCTATAGGTATGGGTGTTTGGTGGACCGGTATATTGCTAACTATGGATGAAAAATTATTATTATTATTATATCAATTTTAAAACATGTTATGTCCAACAATGATTTAATTATCTTTACTAATATTATAAAGCTGAAGAGTTTGTTTGTTTGTTTGGTTGGTTGAACGCGCTATTGTCAGGAAATACTGGTTCGAATTGAAGAATTCTTTTAGTGTTGGATAGCTTATTTATCGAGAAAAGCTATAGGCTATATAACATCACGCTACGACCCACGGCGCCGAGCAGTAACTATAAACGCAGGTGAAACCGCGATCACAGCTAGTATACATACATGAATGATTAAAGATAATCTGTGTGTGGGTTTCTGGTTTACAAACTTTAACGACGAATCAGTAATAGGGCAATTAAAAAAGTAGGCTGTGACATCAATCGATGAATCTAACTCAAAATTATTTATTCATTTAGGTCACAATATAACATTTATGAACGTCAAAGCTTTAGTAGTAAGTTTAAACAAAATATTTAAATTTAAATGTTTACTAGTAATATTTTACGATTGTATTAGAGTAGCAGCTGTGTGGCGTATACGGCTGCTACTTTAAGAACAGATGTCTCGCACCCACATTTCTCCAACTGTATTAAACTTGTAAAAGCACGAGTCTGCTAATGTAAATATCCTGACTAAATAAAAAAAACTCGAGTGGGCATTGAATGCAAGACCTCACGATCGTCTGTCGCACATCCGATGCATGAAACGGATATTTAAAAATCAGTACCTGCTAGACGTCAGTGTCGAACCCAAGGTTACATTTAACAAACATTCATGCATTGCAGGCTTCAAAATTAAAAAAGTCTTACGATAACAAACTCAAAAGTTTAATACTTATTATTGTTTTCATTCATTCTATTTATAACTCTACTAATTTAAGGAGTGTTGTGTATTCATCTCGACGACGAACTTTAACGACGTTATAATGTTAGGTTATTTTTGTTAAAGTTATTAGTAGCGAGTTACCAAATGTGTTTTGTCGAAGGATTTATAATGGCCGTGCGCGGTTCTGTCTGATAGTTAATGGTTAACGAAAAGTTGAAATGTTTTTGTTGTTTAAATGGTAAAGCGTTTAGTTTTAACTTTTGTTGTATTGTGGCTGTTTAGATAGGAAATATAGTATCTGTGTATAGTTTAAAAGGTAAGAGATAAAATAGCTTGATATTGATGCGACTACTTCAGTATTCCCGTACTTAATTTTGGTTGCATGCGTGCGTGTACTCCATTTTTGACAATTGGATATTATTACTATCAGCGCAAGATCTGGAAAAGTGTTAGACAGATGACAATACCTTGGCCCCCTATTACGCGGGACCTGAAAACATAGCTGATAAAATTTGGTTTAAAACAATCCTGCCTCCCCAAAAATTTAGGCGTGCGTCGTATTTTATTATGAACTAGTGCGTCACTTATAACAAGTTACTATATTTTGAAGACATTAGTTGGGCACATTTTCCTTAATAGGTATATGAAATGTATACAATCACATTATAAACTAGCCAGTATATATGGGTATAATATACTATATTTCGCCAACTAGATTTTAGTTCTAAATATTCGGAAAACAAGCACCGCAATAATTTCTAGGTTCTGGGGTGCAACTCAAAACTTCTTGAGAGTATATAATTCCAACCAGAAACAATGCCTAACCATGTAGTTTTCAAAGTTTAACTAGAACTACGCTTCTCCATACGCTTCTAAACATGACCACTCCTTACAGCTACGTTGTAGATCAAAAGTTAATTTCCTAGTATCCTAAAATCAACATCAAACACGCATTGACCTATTTCGTATCGGTATTCGTTAGAAAATGTACAAAACAGGTCATCGCACCGACATTCCGCCATCGTAATGCAGGCGATATTGCGGGCCGAGCCGAGAGCGAAGTGGCCAATGATTCACGAATACCCGCCGGTCCGCAACGAAACTCTGAACATAACGAAATGGAACCACGTCATCATACCTTTCGTATTGGTTTACGCGAAACTGCTAAATATGTAATAGGCTGTTTGTTACATATTAGTCATTACATTGTGAATTTTCGTCAATGAGTCAAGGGGGTCTAAAATAAACTGCGTTAGATTTTATCACGTTTGTTTCTTTTAAAACTCTTTTATTAGCTAATTTAAAAACTATTACACTACTCTTGTTAAACCTTGCTACTATTAAATAAATTATTGAAATCATTTATATTTAAATTAACACTCTCCTCGACGTTTCGGTTGCTTTTCAGCAACCATATTCACGGGTCATCCCGTGAACATGGTTTTGCGCAAAAAGTGCAGCATATAAGTGTTTTTAAATAAACGGCGCGATAAAACCGTATAAAGTAGTATAATTTCAGTGTTAAACAGTCGCGTAAAAGTCTGTCAATCTTAAAATACTAGACATAATTAAAAATCTATTGTGCCTGTCCACCGGTGTACTGCTCAATAGGTAAATATACATAAGAGTTTATTTGACGTGCATCATAGCGTCGGTGTATCATATTGGCTTGGCGGCAACCGATCTGTTGTAATAAATGATAAGTCAATCATTTGATAACGTGTGATAACCATGGAGAAAATATATTTCTAATAAAACATTTTATTCCTTATCTGTTTTACCTGACGCGGATACGCATAAACATCGGCCATTTTGATTTAACGGCAACGATGTTAAAATATAATATTAATATTTGATAATTAAATGTGTTGTGAAAAGATATAGAATATTTTAATAAATAATTTATTATTAAATAGAATATCAAGATATTGTATACATTTTAAGATTGGCAATGAAAAATATTTTGTAACTCATTTTTTAAATATTAATGCGACATTCTGTAATGTCGCACAAGCCTTTTTAAACTTTAATGATAATAATATTTTTTTATTGACACTAGATAGATCTCAATACATACAATTTTTTAACCTATAGAACACTTTGTTAAACAAATTAGTCGAATTCAGTCAGTTTTCAATAACTGGACTAAAATTTCAAAAGCAAATTGCTGGAATAGTGAACAGTTCTGTTTTAACTCTTAAGAAATTTATAAGCTGTATGTGTTTTGTTTCTATTAATACATTCTGTGTTTCTGTGATCGTGGATCGGGCTCAGTAGCGTGCATTTTATTTTGGTTGAGCCGGATCAAATAGGCTTCTGTCTTTTAAATCCTGTCAGCTGATTGAGACCACTTATACTTATTATACTCAGCACTGAGTAACTAGGTTGAGCGATCTTTCGAGAACTTTACCTGGGATTGCCATCAAAGACAAAGTTTAAGTGGTATCTACTCAAATAAGTTCGAGATTGTGTGCACCTTGGCATAAATTTTCTTTGCATTCATGCTTTTTTGCGATCGTGACGTTCGATACCCTGGTCAGATGTTATTAGACTTTCTGTAAGAATATTCTGTGTAGCTGCAAGTAGTTTGGCAATATAAATGGTAGAGTCAATACATTTCTTGCTCTAATTGAGAAATCCTTACCGAAAAATGCAATAACATTTTGCCCAAGTCGGTAATCGCACCCAACACCGTACACACAATCACTGCGCCGCCGAGGCAGCACAATGAGATAATACAGAGCCTACGAAGCGCTGAATACATTAATCACGATATAGGGCAACTATAAATGCACCGTGTTTATAACCGCTGTTACTAACATTAATAATAATCGTTTGTGAAACGTGATACAACACAAACAATAAACAAATACATTATTATTTGTGTTTGGAGTTTAAATACTGGTTAAGTGAGGTATTGTTTTTGGTGTAATTATTTTACGGCATTAATTATTTATACACATCCTAAAAAATATTACAAACTAGATTTTGTCCGCAGCTCCGCTCGCGTAAATAATAATAATATTCTATCACATACACAGAACACCATCTAGCCCAAACTAACCAGAGCTTGTAGTATGGGTACTAGACAATGGATAAACATACCTACATACTATTTCTTTTTTTGTAAATACATACAATAGAATAAATAATAATACATAGAAACACCTAGACCAAGACAAACATCCATGTTCATGCACGCAAATGTATGACTTGCGCGGGAATCGAATCCGCGACCTCAGGCGTGGCAGTCGTCTATGTAGGATATGTCAATTTTCAATCGCTGCATAAGATATTTTAGATGAAGGGTATCTTCCCTACGTCCTTTTCTGTACCTACCCCTGACAACGTGTTCGGTACCTATACAAAATTTGATGTTAATGATGACTTACATTCGCATAAAATATTAGTTGGGATGCGAATGTGAGTTTGTTTGTTTATTTGTTACGCTTTCACGTCTTACCTACTCGACTGATCATCATGAAATTTGGCATACTCGTTAGAAGGTACATAAAAAGAACTTACACCCAAAAAAAACTATTACCGATCGAGCTTAACCGCGGGCAAAAACTAGTAACAAAATAGAAGCCGAGATTGCTTTTTTTTTATTTGAACGCGTTATCTCTGGAACTGTCAGTCCGATTTGGAAATTCCTTTTGCATTGGAAAGATCAATAGGTACTTGAAGAAAATTATAGACTTCATAACATCACGCTACGTGTCCCGGGAGCGAATCAGTAATCACAAACGTGAGTGAAACTGTGGGAGACACCTAGTATTTAGTAATATATGTATAATGCTGAGTGTGGAATAAATTGGGACTTCGGAGAAATATTTTGTACAAACATTTTCGTAATTAAAGCAAAACATTGTTTGTTTGGCAATAAAAAAAACGTTATTGGTTTCGAAAGAACCTCCAATATTCGTTTCTCGAATACACAAATAGGAATTTGATATATGACAGTACGAAATTGTATCGATAAAATGTCAGCTATAAATAACGTTACTTTATTGTTACAATTATGTACGATATTACCGTAATTATAACATTAACTGCACGTTATTTTAACTAGGTAATAACGTTACTGTAACGGTATATTAACGTTACCATAAAGGTAATATAATAATTATGACGAAATTTTTACGTTGTTGTAATGTCGAAGTAATGATAATATAACATAAGACCTGGTAAGTGTCGCAGAAAGCGGTTGGATGCGAGTAGCTCAAGACCGGACACGTCTTGGGCTACCCGTATCCAACCGCTTTCTTTTGTATGGAAAACCTTGAGGAAGGTCGTTGTCCAGCAGTAAACGTCTTTCGGCTGAGATGAAGATGATGAATATAACGTTATTAAGCCGATAACTTAACGTTATCGTACCGAACATAGTTTCTTAAAAGTAACGTGTAAACACTCTGTTGTAGGACAACTTAGGTATTGGTAGAAACTGACCTTTATGTTAATGTAACGACTTAGGTAATATAACGATAACTCATTATTAAAATGATAATAGAATGTTATTAAATTGATAAATAACGTTATCGTACCAAACATAGTTTCTTAAAAGTAGCATGTTAACTGGCCTTTGTAGTGAGACGGGTCATGTATTGGTATAGAAAACTGACCTGATCTGGACTAAGTGAGCTGTCGCCACTTGCATTCCTCTCCTGGTTCTGCGCGGTCCGTTCTTGCTTGCACGCCGTGTGGTACTCCAGCCTGGTTCGTTCCACCTTCTGCAGCAGCTTGGCCCAAGGCTTCTGCGCCTTTTTGAACGCCTCGTCCATTTCCTTGCGTTCTTTTAGTTGTATCATTGACTGTGGACAAAAGAAATGAAATGTTACAACATTTGAAACAAGTTTAGTATATATTAAAATTTACAAACGTATTAAAAAAGATAACATAATTACAAAAACAGAAATAATTATAATACTTAATATTTACAAAAATGGTTTAGGCATCGTAGAATTCTTCTTTATTAAGATTTGTATTTTATTTCCTTAATTATAATTTAAATTACTTAATTATTAAAATTATCTAAAGATATAATGACATTTTAATATTATGTATTATTACTTTAAGATACAACTTAGATTATATTTGAGGGTAAAAACAAGCAGAGATTGAACGTACTGAAAAACGTATTAGCAAATTTCAATTTCTGACGTAGGACCATGAATAACTTAGTCGGCAATGTGACGACATTTAAGAAATCGCTGTTTCCAGTTTCCCTCGGTTTTCAAATGTTAAATTCGAAACATGGTTCAATAAAGCAAAATATATGCATAGTAAAATTATATCAAATCTTTTTAGTCTGCTGAACTAGCTATAAATCTTGTATAGATATTTAAAACACAAAGAACACCTAACGTCGCTACTAATATTTGTGGACAGCACAAATTATTGTGTCGTGTTGAAATCGAACCTACAGCTTTCGCCGCATACTTAAACCACTGCGATATTAGTTCAGCCACAGCAATACTTAAATAAATATATGCAAAATTTTCTTAATAAAGTTAAATGAGGTTGTTGCGGTCAAGTTCAAGATGGATCTTATGTTCACATCAAGCTGTCAGCTGTCAGTTATATGACACTCGAAAGCAGAAATAATTGAAATTCTATTTCCTCATAAGCTCCGAAAGACGTATACTTGCGAATGACTTTTTTGCATGATACTAATGAATGACATTAATTATTATAATTATGTTGGTTGTATACAGCGTGTAACAGAAATATGTGGTCCTACTTTAGGGCAAAAGTTTTTGGTCCGAGAATTAGTCACGTAGGTTTATATCACTAAACCTACGTGACTAATTCTCGGACCAAAAACTTTTTTAATTTTATGTCCATTTCAAACATTTTACTTATTTATTATTTAAACATCGAAACAAACGCGTTAGATCACTATTATACTTGCGCTTGGTCCTTACAATCCCTCTATCAATACACATGAGCCGGAAGACTGTTCCAAAGTTGTATGGTATGACATAAAAAGGAATTGCTGAACCTTTTGGTGCGAGACGGGATTGTGCTAATTGTGCAATCGGTGATTACGAAGACCAGCACGTGTCGTTCTCAAAAGGAAGGGGGAAGGTAGGATGAAGTCAAATAACTCTACAGAGCATTCGCCATGATAGAGGCGATAGAATACGCTAAGGGACGCAATGTTTCTACGAAGTTGTAGCGGTTCGATGTCCTTCGTAACCTCCTGGCTGTCGATTATACGTACAGCATGACGCTGCAGTTTATCTAAGGCATCGAGTAGGTACTTAGCAGAACCATTCTAAAGGTGCGAACAGTACTCCATGCTGCTACGGACTTGGGCCTTGTACAGCAGATACCGCTGTTCAGGAGTAAAGAAATGCCGCACCTTGTTTAGAATCCCGAGTTTGCGTGCAGTTGTTGTTATTACACTCTCGATGTAATCCCTAGAGTTAAGGTCGTGGCGGATGTCTATGCCTAGGATGAGTGGATTTGGCACACGCTTGTGCACTATAATATCTCCTGCGCAGATAGCCAGTCTCCGTTAAGATTGGCCGCCGTGACCGAAATTCCGTCTGGAGGACATTATAAGTATTTTGATAAATCGATAAAAATAACATGCTATATCTTATTGAAAGTAATGTTTACGGATTTATTCGTCGCGGTTTACCATTGTACAGGTCTATATTATATGTCACTTAAACATGACCTTTCTTTTACACGCAGTGTAAAGAAATTGAAGACAATTAATCAACAAAGGCGGTAGACAAACAAATGGGCCGTGTGACGGTAAACCGTTACCGTAGCCTATAATCGCTTGTAATACCAGAAATATTTCCCGCATTCCCGACCCTAGGGACTGTCGACATAAGCCGATCAGCCTAAAATGCGGTGATGCTGAAAGTCAAACAAATTTGGACGAGTTTGCCGACTCATCGGTCCGGATTAGTTGAATAAAATACAGTATCGAAAGTGCTGATCCAACTAAGTGTAATATACACCAAGGCTATTAAAGGGATCATACATTTTTCAGGTGAGGTTTAGATTATCATATATCGGCGAGCGTTATTGTAATGAGAGTAAATTAAAAAGAGATTCATCAGGATTGTATCATGTGGAAATTCTCGGTCTCTGCCATGCTATGTGTGTGTATGTATGTAGATCTTAGTGATACGCAATATAATTCGAATCATATTAATACACAACCGAATACACGCCGCGATACCTCTCTTGTATGGTCAAAGAAGCGGTGCATGAACTTATCTTTATATATAAAACTTTTCCTCCCATATATTTGTATCTTCAAATCTCGTAGTGTAGATTTTACATAACGATTCATTTCTTTAAAAGCGTATTTATATATACTTTTAAAGTCGAAACTCTCATTGGAACAGGAAATTAAAATATCAGACTGAGTCAGAGTGAGGCGTGGCCGGTTTAATTTAGCGTGTATATATAATTCTTTTGCTTCTCTGTAAACACAAGACAACTAATAAATAACATCTAATACCAGTAATGAGGAAGCAGACGCCATCTGCTTACAATGCTGTCCAAGTGAGTGGAACGTGTAGAGACAAATAACTTTCGACCGTGGAGGCTTAAGTGCGAGGCAGGCGTATGCGGAGGCACGCATGTCAACGCTTTACATAATTGAATTACATGAAGTTGTCAGGGACGTGAGCATCAGACGAATTGATGGCAGCGGTTATTTTAGAATGTTGTATTTGAGAAGATAAATCACGAGATAAAAGGGTCGTGATACAAACGTTATTTCGTTGCACATTATACGATCTAAAAAGTTTTATGCTTGGATGGTGAAGCAGCAATAAGCACATGTATAAGTTACCTATTCACATTCATTTATTGCATTCATGTTGTTACATTTTGTGCGATTTCAAACATGAACCTTGCTAGGGCACAGAAACATTATCTATATACCTAAAAGTCTCGTGATACGGTGTTTGTGGTCGCACTACTTCGAAACGGCTCGACCGATTTTGAAGAAAGAAAGTAGGTATGAGAATAGGTAGTAAAGTATATTTCATAACGCTAGCAAATAGTATTATGTATATATAACAATTATCATTCGACAAGAACCTACCAATATCATATTAGAAAACGTTCCACACAATAGAGGAAATTAGTTGTGTAATTCATTTGTAATAGCTGTTTTTATATTGTCTACGTAGTCTGAATCTTTATAATCGATATTCCACGCTAGGAATTAATCCATGCGTTGCAATATAGGGATAAATACTTACCACGGATGTTCATTTTCCATCTGATTAATATTTTGCGCGGCATTTATTTCATAACATGAAAATATCTCTCGCTTTAATTTGTGTATCACATTCACCACATCCGTTATAAAAATGTTGCTGATTTTCACTACGCTTTCTGTTAAGTGAATAATAAATTGGATCGCCTAATTAAAGAACACCTATATACGGTTCAATAGTAGTAATAGTTCAATAGTTTTAAAACTATGTAAAAGTAGTGTTTTTAAATAAAGAACACGGTTTAATCCATAGTTTAATTTAAGAGAACGCATATAATTATAGCATAGTCAAAATGGTATTGTAGCTACAAACTGAGCAATAAAAAATAAACTACGCCGCAACGTTGGCAACGCAGCCATGTAAAAATCGAGGAGAATTGTTGGAAGTATCTCTCTTAAATATACACACGTGAAATTCAAAACACAGCAACAGTTTGTATGAAAAAAGTAAACAACCACACTTTTTAATGTTTCTCTTTTCTTTCTTTTTCCAGATTAACATGAAAACCTACGTTTGCTTTGCAATGAAAACATTAAAACATGAAGTTTTCGTAATTTTGCATTAAAAAATGTGTAGAAGAGGCGCGGACGTTTACCGAAAACAGGCGGCGTGTGGGGGGAAAGTTTTAATCGTTTTGCGGGACGTGTGGAGTGTTCGTACATAAAAGTTTTGGAAGATACAATATTGTACAAACGTGTGGCGTTAAAACCTAACTTTTGGGTTCCAGAATTCACGTTGGGTAATTAAGTGCTTATATTGAGCAGGTGTTTCTGATGTCAACTTGCGATGAGCACTTTATAGTTTATACGATAATTTGGGTATTTTTAACAAATACTTAAATAGCAGAACAACAAACATCATTTATTTAAATTTTATTTCTTAATTTGAAACTTTAAACTATTATTGTTAAACACTTTTAGTTTTAATTACTGTTTACTTAAACGCCAAGCTATTCAAATTATAAAAGCTATGTAGATTTAATTCTACACTTCTTCTTTCTTCGCCGTTTCGGTTGCCTTTCAGCAGTCATGTTTACGAGGAGACTAAGATGAGACTTCGTGTTATCCGAGCAAATATTCATTCTGAGACCCGCTTTTTAGAGACTCCGTCCATCCAATTTCCTTAGATCTCCTATCAATATCCCCTACTCCTACCTAAAGGCCGCAAACAGCGGCACTCCACACGCTCCGTGCTAACTGAAGTTATGTATTATTGTGGCTTCTGTAATGCATTTCGTGGCTTATTGGCTCTAACCGCGAGAAACGTCACCTGCAGCGCTTAGTACAAGACCAAGGCATAATTAAATGCGCCGCCTGTATATACTAATATTAAATATAATCAACCAGTATACCATTTAATGACAGAACGATAATCTTTGTTCTCAGTAATGGGTCGTCACGCGCGCTTGCCTCCCATCTCATCTATACAGCGATTGCGTAATTACATTGTGTCATTAGTTGCGTAGATTAACTTGTTCTGATGTCTAGGCTAGACTAACGAATGTTAGTACATCGCTCGAAACGAATGTTAGGCAAGGGACCTATTACGGAGGTTATACGATTCGAAAAGAAACGTTTTGGGTGTTTGCGTAAAGGATAAGTAAGATGTGTTGAATACTGCAGTTATAAGACGATTAATAGTTGTCTTTATAGTAAATGAATTGAAATGTCAGGTATTAAATTATTATTATGTTGTCTAGATGCAGGTGTTCTATTACGGTTTGTGCCCACTATGCTGTCATTGTCAACCATGATATAAACTTATTATTCTATATAAAATCACTGTACGTCAACGTTGAGTAATGTTTTTTTATCAATTTATTGCCCGTCTGTAGTCTGTTTACACATATTAATTCATATGTCTGCACATATGGCATAGTGATTAAGTGGTCGCCTTGCCATAGCTACCATGCTGAGTGTTGTAGGTCCGAACATCACAGGAGACAAAAAAATGTGTGTTCTACAAATAGTCGTTTCGGCTCAAAAGTGTTATTTGTGTCCGAAGCTTGTATGTTTGTTAAGTCCCTCGCGACCCAGGAATGACGCCTAGCGCCAGCGTTGTCTTTAAAAAAAAAATAAACATACAAATTAATATGTATTGAACAGATTGTATGACCGGATGATCACAATAATAAAAGATATAGTATGTGATACCTTTAGGCTTCACAAGGTCTCGATCTCTCAATGAGAAGGGTACCGATTGGTAAAGTTAACACGCGTTTGAAAACACTATAAACTACTCAAAGTCTCGCAGCTTATGCACTTATGAATAACTATTTATTATTATCATTAATTTTAATAGGATGTAGACTAATCTACCGATGGGCTACTAATGCCGCAACTAATAATGAAATTTGGTAAGCAGATTTTATATAGACCGCCAAGAGATAGTACTGCCATCTTTTTAGTCAAATAAATCAACGAAGAGTGATGTTGTCATGTCAAAACCGAACTACAAGTATATAATTATGTATTAGTACGATTTCTCTTTTAAATTACGCTTTTATAAAATGTCTACATCCTGTTACTCTTGTATAAATAAACTAAACACTTCGGTTCATTACTAGTTCCAAACAGCATTGGCCGCGACCATGTCCGAAAATATCCTCCCCAAAATACACGTTCCTAAAACGCCAGCATTTTTTTATTTCTCGTCCAAATACGTTGAAAATCTTCTTGAATATTAGTATCGATGTATTTTACGTTAAGAAATATTGCCTTAATAAAACGGACACTTAAAGATATTTCTGCAGTGTTTGGAGACACTATGGTAATAGATACGTATGTTATGAGCAGTTCGTGTTGGACATCTATTGGTCCCGTTGTGAGGACAACCTTGCGAGAAATGATGGGTTGTCATTGATGTACTCTAACAATCGTGAGCGAGTATTTATGTTAGCAATTATTATGATATTTGCTGTATAAATAGCTGCACTATTCGTAAGTGCAGACATGTTTATTTTGCATGATTGGAATATTGCTGTTGAACGTTTATCTGAGTCATTGCTGCTTCTTTATTTATATGTGGTGTTATTATCCCGGATAGATGACACACTACTGACTAAAACTGTACTACCGTTTTACGTTAAGTTACAGTAAGCGCTAGACAGCAAATGATTTCTCTTCGCTAAATCTTTAGACCTCTACCCGGCATAAAATAAAATGCTATTCATCAAAATGCCAGAATGCTAAGTACAATCCCGCTTCACGAACCAATGTTTCCTCACGAGCATTTTAAATAGGCACACTAATACGAAAATTTGAACATGAATAAATATATATTCATATTATCGCAGGCCATGTATTATACATAATATTACGTGAGTTCGAACAGCTAAAGATAAACATTCCTAATCTTGTCAAACCATAAATAATGACCAATACATCAGATAGCTGTAAATGGCATTTAAACGAAATTGATGAATTCATTTTATTTCTATATATTTTTTATTCAATATACGAGGCTTATCACTATCGTATGCAAATTATTTGTAACCTACATTCATACCTAATGAATATATTCCGATACACGGTTTAGGATAAAATGCACAAAGCGAAACTGCTTTTTTATAGTACATACTTTTCAAACTGCCTTTATCATGATAATTAAATTACTGTTTTCATCAAACGATGGTAGTTAGTTTAATTAGAGAAGAGCAGCGATAACTTAGTGGGGAGACCAACAGACTGCAATGCACCCTCGGGTTCGAACCCACGTCGCGCACCTCTGACTTTCGGAAGTTATATGACTTTTCGAAATTATGTGCCTATTGATTGACAATTATCGCCTGCTCCGTGCCTCGGAGAGCACGTGAAGACGTCGGTCCCGGCTGCCATGAACATCTATGGCAGTCGTTATTGGGGAAGTCGACACAAAAGATCCCACTGGGTCGAAGTGTCGCCGGTCTGTACTAACTGGCCACTACACAAGATAGTTTAATTAGAACTTGGTTAATAAGATAAACCATAACCGGTATAACTAGACCTGCCAATGGTATTGATGACTTTTACTGAAAGTTATTTGAGCCGCAGTCTTTTTAAGCAAATTACGAAAGGAACGAATCAAGTATACCAATGTTTTAAAGTTTTCATGATGGTAACCGAAAGCTGCTATATCCTTTTGCTTTTTTTAGTTCATAGAGTCAAAGATTTCATAATAAGTGAGTCAGTTAATGTCATACTCATATTTCTAGGTATCTATGTAATAATATATGAAAGTGAAATTCCACTTTCATATCTATTATAGGTTCCAAGAAATGCGATTACTTATAGTATACTGCTTCACTGCCTCGACGGTGCAATGGTAATGAAGACAGGGTTGGGCGAAGTGTTATTGGGTTTTTCTGTTTAGAATTATAGCACGGTGTCAGAAACTGCTTGGTACACCGCAAAAGGTATGCCCCCTAGTAAGTGGTACCTAAAACCACAACTTTGCTCAGGTATTTCGTGATACAGGCGTGAGATTATGCATGTATGAAGTCATCCAAATGAAAAAAGTAATATTGGCTTTTATATGGGGTTAAGGCGCTGATTTTATAGAAAAATAAAGCATAAAGCGCATTGCAAAAACCTTTTTAATTCAACACGCATTCTTTACTTGATAAAAACGTATCTATATTATTTGCAAAGAGATACCATTGTTTGGGCGAAAATATTTCTTTTACAAAGTAATGTATCTACGTAAGTACCTAGTGCAATAGAATTTTGTTTTAGTGAACCATTACAAAGATCATTTAAAAGTATTTTTTTAATCTAGATACAATGCACATAGACTTAAAAAAAACCTTTTTCTGATTCCATAGTAGTCTCTAATCTGCGTGTCTTTTATAACCATGTAAGCTGACAGAGCACTAAATATCAAGACCATTGCCAGCGTTCAGTGTTAAAAATAATTTGCGATAATTTATAGTCCAGATAGGATTACGATAGCGGATAGTCGCATCCATAATCATTAGATAATTTGATAGTGATAATTCTGTAAATAAATGTGCGGGCACTTCAAGGACAATTTGTACCTAATACGCCTGCATCGATATCACAGTAGTAAGTGAATTTACAGGCATTTCAATATTTCAAGCCTAAATATTTATAGGTTAAGATATAAGCAGAAACTTCTAGTAAAAAATGTTTGTCTCTTTGTTCTTACAATCACTTATTTTTAGCCATTTATTTGAGCATTAATTAGTTTTAACTGATTCCTTTTACTAAAACTTATAATGTCTTTACAGTAAACTTAGAATATGGTGAATCTAAAGAAGGTGGTGTGATGGGGGCTGAAATAAACAGGCGGCAGACGAAAGAGTGGGTATTGTAGCGCAAATAGGTAAGGCTGATGACCAACAATGGACTACTAGAAGCTGATCATTTGACGTTGATCATTAAATTTTGAAATAAATAAATTTTGCCAGATATCTTCTTCACAAAGTTCAACGTGTCAGCTGTTAGTGATGTTGAATGTTGAAGTATGGACTAGGATTTTATTAAACGGTTTATAAATATCAGCAATATTGATAAGTCGTTGAAAAATAAAATTATATATGAATTCATTTGTCAGTTTTTATTGTACAGGGGGTTCATTACGTGAGGCTTAAATTTGACCACACCTCTCTGTAACACATTATATATTATATAAACAGGTTACCAAGCTATTTAAAATGTAACTCTTACGATGCATTACCACATATAATACGTCGATAGTCGGACATTATCGCTGATAACACGTGATTGATATCAGAATGCAGACCGATACCGATAATATACTGATATGTTACCATTGTACAGTATATTTTAATACCGCGTATCAGTATGCGCCAATATTGTTATTTTCTTTTTGATATAAAGAAATGGGAAATTGGGTCGTATGATATGATATTTATTTTTGTGGTACTAATATTATATTACATTATTTCTGCGCCGGTGGTGCAGCATTAGGTCAAGTCTGGTTCTTTTGCCAGATTGGGCAGTGTACTGGATTTTTCTGTTACGATATTTAAAAAGTGGCTTTGTCTAACATTGTCGGTTCGATATCCGACACATTGTTATAACGATTTCCTACTACGAATTCCGCAATAAAAAAATATTTATTTTCTGCGGCATTAATTTTGTTACTGGTTTTAATAAACACCTTTATCGGCCATATCCGAAATGTATTTACTTCGTATGGAATAACTCGTTTTTGAGATATACAACATAAATAATGGTTCCATCAGATCATTAGAACAATAAAAGAAAGATACCAAGGAAGATGTGACAGTCATATTATGATGTCAGACTATAGCTTGTCTTTAATAAGGGATTGTCCTGAACATAAACACAATAGAAAAGCTTACAGATGAAGTTTTATCTAATATTTTTTTTAATGATTTTCGTTAATAGCGTCTTTATTAAGTTATCTTGTCGTTATTATATAGCCGCTTCTAAAATACATATATATTTAATATTTAATTGTATTTAATATTGTCTTCTGTTCACGCGAATGTTATTCATTGAAATTGAACTCATTTATACTGATTTTACCGCGTTTTTTTATTTAACACTGTATTACATAATTTTAAAGCTGTTACACTACTACTACTATTGAATTTTACTTATTTTTAAGCTAAAGCTAAAAAAAACCGGTTAAATCAGTATAAATGAGTTTAATTTCAATGTAATTGTATTTTTATTTCGACCTTCTTTCAGTCACATAGTCTCATCTCATAAACTAGAGTCAATTTAACAAAGCTGATATTTTTCTCGTATTCAGCACATTGAACTTACACAAAAGTGACTCCAACTTACCATGCCGCAAAATGACTGTTCCCCAGTGTAATCTTTTACTTGTGAGTATACCTTACTTTTGTTCATCACTTTACATAATTCATTATTAGATTTTATCATGCAATAATACAAATATTAGAATGTATTGCTCTAATCGCACGACTAAGACTTAAGACTGTCAAAATATGATTTATGGTTAAAAGTATTGAGTTTTGTAAAATGTCGTAAATCAAACGTTAGGTATGATGTAAAGAAGACACGGATAAAAAGTTATATAGCTGGCAAAATTAAAGTGCAATAAAACCTAACCTTTTAGGTATGAAAACTGTATAGTGAGTTATGTATGTATGTAGGTACATCGTCACCTTATAATGCAAATAATTTAGCACAAAAACACCACTTAAACATAAACACTAAGACTTAAACATAAACACTAAGACTTCAGACACAAACTACAAGTGCCTCTTAACGCGTGTGTCATATTTGATGTACGATTAGCGCGATGAGCGCAAGTTCCGCATATTTGCGCGTTTGCGTCCAGTTATCGCGTATTACGCGCAAATTACGCATCGCTATGTATACACGCGGCTTTAAACAAGTTCATGTGCTAATGATACCTCGATTAGATGTGTGTGAATTAGATTTTAAGATGGTTGGAGTTAAAGGGAAGTTTAATTTCAACACGAATTATTCTTGACTGTGTTGATGGCGTAATGGTTTAATGACTTTGTCATCAGATTTACGTTTAGAGTTCATAAGGTCGATTTCTGTCCAAGACATATCATTGTTTCATCGAGTAATAGTTGTGCCACGTGTTGGTGTTTTTTTTTTGTATCAGATGTTTGCAAATTTACCCGCGAGAGAAAGACATCGGTTAATACACACTTATACTCTCTAAAAATATTTTTTTATCAGATCAGATACATTCTGTCCTGTTCATTCAATCCTAAACCGTCGCGCTTGCATAAGATACGAAGGAATCGTAGTAAGCGACTAGTCATAGCCGCTACCTATCTCGAGGGGAATCGTGCGTGTGTTATATATGTCTGTATGAAGTAATTTCGTTTCTGTCGTCCATCGGATCGCTTCTTAATGCATGAATCTTGAATACCGCTGTAGAAATACGAGTGTCATACAATTCTGCTTACCCTTTAAGGGTATATAGGGGAAGCAACGACATTTTACAATTATACAGCAATTATACTCAGAATATAAAGTGTACTTACAGTACGCCAGATGTATTATCTCCATACTATAATGAAAAAGCACTCCAGTACAACATTGCAAAAAAATCTCCATCAACAAAGCGTTAGAAGACCTAAACCAATATATCCAAGTGTATTCACGTGTACCACTTTTGCACAACGCCATTATCGGTTTTCAAGCGTACTATTATATAACAAAATTAATGATAAGCTACACATACACTCGCTAAACTCGTATAATTGCAAAACAAAACTAAGAGAATACCTACTTACCCTAAATTATGACGACACAGAAAAAATATTAAAACGTCCCTACACGTAGCCTAAAACACGCATACACACACCCTACAAACACTTTTATATACCACTCAGACACATAGGTACTCACGCAAGCATATACACATACACATACACACATACACACAACATACACACACACACACACACACACACATACATACACACACACACACATACTTACACACACAATACACACACGTACATAAATAAAAAACACAAAAATAAAATACTGAGGAGGAAGATGGCCCATTATTTCCTTTAATATTTGTTATTTTACCTTTTAATTTTTCTAAATTAGTCTATTTTAATTGTTTGGAAATCAGTTTACTAAGCACAGCATCGTACTCGCATTTGCATCAACAACTCTGTATATTATAATCAAAACTATTTTGTGTACTTTCATGACATTACACAGGATGGAGGGATGTCCCCCGT
Organism: Catocala nupta; assembly: GCA_963675205.1. Classification (NCBI taxonomy): domain Eukaryota; kingdom Metazoa; phylum Arthropoda; class Insecta; order Lepidoptera; family Erebidae; genus Catocala; species Catocala nupta. The sequence goes on along the minus strand of OY776094.1, from coordinate 21,853,795 downwards.
AACACAGGAATTTCCTAGCTCGGGAGACATTGCTCACATTGTATACCTCAGATGTATCCGACCGATTTCATTTATTTAAATATGATGATGTATACAGCTCTGAACCTTTTTTGTTGCTAATAAACTATTACTATTACTATATATTACTATTACTATTTTAGTTCGAACCGTAAGCCGATCGTAATGATGGACAATTTCATTTACGTCCAACACTTTGTTTACTGCAGGTATATCTGCACGCTATGTGTTAACTGAAGAGTTCAGTACGGGTGTACAAATAGGTAAAGCAAGTGAAGATTTTATAGATATTAAGAACATCCACATTGAGCAATTTAGTCGATTACGAAAATGTTTGTCTCACATGGGGATAGAATCATCATACCTAGACACACTAGCAGTAGCGAAGCGACCACTTAATTCACTGCTTTAGTTGTGTAGTCCAAATGGAATGAGCATTTGCTAAATATAGTTTAAGATTTTACCCTTCTATTATCTATATCTAATTGAAATTAAACACTTTATACGGATTTTGTCGCGTTGTTTGAAATAACTAGGTACACTTCAGAACGTTGGGACAACTACCATCTTAGTCTCCCCGTGAACATGGCTGCTGTAAAGTAACCGAAACGTCGGGGCAAAGTGTAAACTCAAATATAAATAGTTTTAATTAAAAATATATAGCTTAAATAGTAGTAAAGTTCAATAATAGTAGTGTTAGAGTTTTCAAAATTATGTAATAACAGTGTTATAAAGTAAAATAAACAACGCGACAAAATCCGAATAAAGTGTTTAATTGCAATGTATAACATTCGCGTAAACATAAACTACTAATATTATAAAGAGGAAAGATTTGCTTTTTGTTTGTTTGTTTGTAAGGATTTAATTCAAAAAGTGCTCCACCAATTTTCGAATTATTTTCCTATTTCAAAGCTACAGTATTATCACCGATTAATATAGGACATATCTATATATTAATACATGAAGGAAAAAGTTTGTAACCCTTTTTACTAAAATTGCGCGGGCGGAGGAGTATGAAATTTTGCACAGCTAAAGTTTATATGTAGAAGGAATGGCGAATCGTTATATTTTTATAAAATATGCATTAGAAATATATTAAATTAATGAAAAAACACTACACACAACCATGCATTTGACACAAGCAGTCGAATCGCGTTCGCAGTATTTCGGCATTATTCGGCTGATGCTGTAGAATTCTTCGTAACTATGGTTACATATGTATATGGAGTAGGTGACTAAATGAAATATGATTATAAGGGTATAGTTATAAACAATAAAATCTTAATAAAAATATCTATCAATTATGGTCGAATTTCGACCACTCAGCGACCGCTAGCTTTATTAAATAGAACTGTTACTAGCCTACATTTACACGAGCAAAGTAGCAGGCAAAATCTAGCTATTTATAATATAACACGCTACACAAATAAATGGCGCTATTATTTATATTCCTTTATGTCGCTCCATGTCTATTGACGCTTAAAAGTAACAAAAACGTCAAGGATGTATACATAAATATTTCATTTACCTATGTAATTCAAATTAACCGCTATCAAAAATCCATTTAGAGTAGTTTTCTTTCAATATGAAATGTTGAATGGGTTTGGTTCTTGTCGAGGAGTTGGATATTTGAAATGTAAGTATAAATAAGTTATTCTAGTTAATTAATAGTAAAGTAACTTTTAAATTATAATGTGAAATCTATTTAATTAAAATTAGTTCTCACGAAAAAGAACAGCGATAGCTCGCTCAAGACTTAATGAACTGCTAATAACAATATCGTCTTTCATTATAGATGAGATGATAATTTAATTATTCGATCCTTAACAAAATAGAGAAGGGTATCTACGATATAGGTTACATTTAGAAAAAAGGACTGTTTCCTAGGGCTGGAAATTAATTGACAAAATCTCCATTAAGGCGAGCGAAGTCACAAGCAAAATCTAGCATAGTATAAAAAGCCACAAACATAGAAGTAAAAACGATGCCCCTCCCAAGCTATATAATTCACTTACTATCCATATATCACACACCTATCTTTTGTTCTGACAAGGTGAGGCAGGCCCGTCTCTTTCCCCTGATACCTGGCCGAGTGCCAGAGCTAACTTTGAAGAGGCGTCGCGATAAATAATTCACAAAAATAAGTAGAAAACAGTTTTGTTGTTGTGTTGCGGGTAATTGAACCGTGAAGGTTCAGGATGTTGATTCCATGTTTGATTGTTGAAAGGTATTGGATTTCTATCATTTTTAAAATATTAATTTCTGTATTTTCTCCGCGACATTGCTCGCGTAAAAGTAGCTTTGGTCATGTTAGTAACCAATGTTACTGTAGCCTATGTTACTCGGTGATAATATAGCATTCTAATGGTGAAAGGATTTTCAAAATCGGTTAAGTCGTTTTTGAGTTAAAACCTTAAAAACAAAAAATCTAATTTTCCCCCCTTATAATATTTGTATAGAATTATAGATATGGATTATAAGATATTAAACATATGCATTTTCGTAAGTAAGAACTTGATTAAAGTAAACTGATTGGTCAAATAAATACTGAAATAATGTTGCACGTTGGTCTCGGGGCTTAAGTTTGATCTTATGATTGCGTGCGCCGTAAGGTCAGGGGTTTGATTCGACAACTGTAGATATTATTAATTGATTTAATACAAATTACAACTAAAGCGTATACCATAAAGGTGTGGTCATGTCGGAGGTTTGAAACGGGCACACTTTATTTGGGAGGTCCACTAGATGGCATTATCAAGTAAACATCGCTGTTGACGAGCTCTCACAAATTTTATTTTATAAATAATGTTATAATCAATATTAAGTGGAACTTTTATGATAAATAAGTAGACAATGGACCAGTAATATAGTGACAGTGTTATCTTTGGTTAATACAAACTATTTAACAAGAAAGTGCACAATACTATACAGTGTCAATAAACACATAATATCAACATTAAACCACTACGTGGATATATCTGGATAATATAATAGTGAGTAAAGACATTTATTAGACAATAACATTATATTCCAATGAAGTAACAACGGCTTACAGTGAAATAAGTGAACAATAATTTTAAAGAACCGTTGAAGAAAAATTTTTCATTCAAAAATTGGCTTTGTATAACAACTAGCGCCTCGGGTGGAGAGTAGCTAAATAAAGTTTGACACTAACTTTGGAGTTGCGACTGCAAAAAATATAATTTTGTTATTAAGATTTTATGAAAGAGCCATCTAGTAGTGAGCAGCTAAACAAAATCAAAATCAATCATATTTGACATTTTTGATGACACTGTCGGTAGTGTTGCTATTGTACAAAAATAAAAGTACATGATTTGGTAATACCATTATATAAAATTAAACCGTAATTGGTAGAAATTAATAGTATATTGGAGAACATTAGTTATTCTTGACTCATTTTTCTACAAAAAACTTTACAAAATGAGTTACTTTGATAACGTTACACTGCGCACTCGGCGAACTTCCGAACCTGCAATAGAACCATTTGAAGAATGTAGTAATTACAATGATTCGACAATAGAGGGCGACACCAATAACAGCGTGCCTAATATTACTGTGGATGACGAACATGAAGAAATGGAAGAACTCAAACGACAAATCTGTGAACTTAATAACCAGTTGCAGGCGGCTCATGAAGAAATAAATAATCTTTCTATAGAAAACACAGATCTAAGGAAGACGATGGAAATAATGAATAATAAATTTAAAATCGTACAAAAAGCGACCAAGAAGTTAGCTAGCGAGACAATAACACCAAATAAAAAAACTAAATTGCGCACACCTCTCAAGCAGATCATTAAGAAATCATACCAATCTGACAACTCCAGATACGGGACTCCAGAGTTATTCACCTCCACTCAAGTTACTCCTCAGAATAAACCAGGACAACCAGTGAATCAAAGGAGAATAAGTTCTACCATTGAAGAAAAAAACAAGCTCTGCATTATAAGCACCAACCGATCGAATAAAATATTACCAATTGCCGAAATCACTTTTCCATGCCATCAAATTTGTCATTTTCTTTTACCAAATTGTGGCATAAAAAACTTATTGAGTAACATTGACACTAAACTATCTGGCTATACAATGAAGGACAATTGCATCATATTTATTGGTGAGGATGACTTCCAAACAACGAGTAATTACTTTGATTTAATAACAATCATTCGTGAAAGTCTATCAGTTATAAAGCATACAAACGTGATATTATGTTTACCTACATATAAATATGGTTACTATTTCGGAATGTACAATTTCAGAATCGAAATGTTTAATAATCTATTATATAAGGACATTCATATTGATAATTATGCTACACTATTTGACTCTAATTTAGACTTACTGTGCTCATATTCGATGTTTCAAAGACAGACTGGTAAAATTAACAATTATGCCGTTTCAAATATTTTCTCTAATCTTAAAAATTTTATTTCAACTGATTGTAATTTAAATATTCAGAAGGTTGCGAAGGAATCAGTGTCGGAAAAAGATGTTTTGTATTGTGACTCACCTTTATCCTTTACTTCATGTACTACTGATGTCCTCAACCAAAATTTTTTTCGTGTATAACTCATTATGTGTATTGCATCAAAACATTAATGGACTGTTGCCCAAAGCTGATGTAATGACAGAACACTTAGATACGCTCTTGAGGAATGGAAAATGTGTTAGCGTTTTATGCTTTACAGAACACAACATGAAACAAGCTGATCTTGATTTTTTGAATATACCAAATTTTGTTTTAGCATCAAGCTTCACTAGACTAAAGCGAAATGGTGGCTCTTGCATATTAATTAAAAATCACATTAATTTCAAAGAAATAGAAACTGTGAAAAAGTTAAATATTCCCAATGTGTTTGAATGCTGTGCAGTAGAATTAACTGATGACAATGTTATCATTTTGTGCATCTATCGAGTCCCCAATTCAACTAAGATACATATTTTCTTTGATAATTTAACGAACATATTGCAACAGTTTTGCTATAAAATAAACCAAAAAATAATAATTTGCGGCGACTTTAATATTGATGTTCTTCAGAATACTAAAACTTCTATACTGTTTAAGCAACTTTTGAAGGAATTTAATCTGAGACTAGAAATAAATGAACCAACGCGTCCTAGTAGTGGTACATGTCTAGATAATTTTCTCCACAACATAAGTGGAAGCAAAAGTGAAATTTTGGAGCTGGGTGTGTCTGATCACACAGCCCAACTTATGAAGTTCCCGGTACAACAAAAGTGTATTCTACCATTTTATTATATTTATAAACGGGATTATAGCAAAGAAAATATTAACCTTTTCAAGAAATATATCGCCAGCCTCAGTTTCTCCGAAGTCTATGAATCTGAAGACGTAAACGAAGGGTTCAATTCATTTTTTGAACTATTTAAATTAATATATGATTTATGTTTTCCACTTGTCAAACGCAAAATTGCTACAGTTACTAAACCTAAGTGGATAACACGCGGAATTAAGCGTTGCAGTAGAACCAAACGATCTTTATTGTGGAAATATAGATTAACTCGAGACAATGACTCTAAAGTGGCATTCAAAACTTTCTCGAAAAGATATCAAAATGTTATCAAACTAACACAGAAAGCACAGAATTCTTATTTTATTGGAACAAGCTCCAACAAGTCGAAGGCAACTTGGAAAGTTATTAAATCTATAAAGTCATACATTCCTAAATCTAATATAAATGCGATTAATGTAAATGGCAATTGTATAACAGAACCCAAAGAGATAGCACAACAATTTAATGACTATTTCATATCTTCAGTTCAAATGAATGCTAATTATTCAAAGTCGAACATTTTTGGCATGTCAGGATCGTATAAATCCATGTTTATGTCACCAACCGTACCTAAAGATATAATTACAATAATAAATTCTCTTAAAAACACCAACAGTACAGGCTATGATGATATTAGCACAGGAGTAGTCAAGTCGGTTGCTCATGTCATAGCACCCATATTAAGTGACATTATAAACAAATGTATTCAGAAAGGCATTTTTCCCGATAAGTTGAAGATTTCAATAATAAAGCCATTACACAAAAAAGACGACAATACACAAGTTACCAATTATAGGCCAGTTGCACTTATACCAATATTTTCTAAAATTTTTGAGAAGATCTTATACAATAGTATTAACAGCTATTTAGAAAATAATAATGTTTTTTGCAAGGAACAGATGGGCTTCAGAAAAAATAGAACCATTAATATGGCTATTTATAACTTTTTGGAAAAAATTCATCATAATATGGATAACAGAAGACCGGTGATGGCGATGTTTATGGACATGACTAGGGCATTTGACTATGTAGACCATAAAATACTATTAACTAAGCTCGAAAGATATGGTATCAGAGGCAATGTGCTTAATCTGATAAAATCATATTTGGAAAATAGAAGTCAAATTACACAAATTAACAGAGTTAATATAAAGATCAAAACCGAGCTAGTTTACTGCTCTAGCTCTAGAGTACTGCCATGTGGTGTGCCGCAGGGTTCTGTGTTGGGACCGTTACTTTTTATTTGCTATATTAATGACTTTCCTCGGGTTATCGAACATCAAATGTCACTATTTGCCGACGACAGCACTGTTATTTATGACTCTGGCACTACAAAAGAAATAGAAGCGAAAATAAACAATAGCCTTACTCCTATTATCGATTGGTTAAATGCAAATAACCTTAAAATAAATCTAACCAAAACTAAAGTTATGAATTTTAAAATTAGGCACAAAAAACAATCACAGTTTCAATTTCACTATAAGGGGAATGAAATACTTGAAGCTAGTGTAACGAAATTTCTTGGACTACATATAGACAACGACATGACATGGAGAACTCAAATTGAAAGTGTTTGTGGAAAACTTAGTAGATTTTCATATGCTCTCTATATGCTGGGTAAAATTGCCAATAAGACCGCCCTACTAGAAGCATATCATGGTTATGTCGCCTCAACTTTGCGGTATGGCCTCATATTTTGGGGTAATGCACCTAAGGTTCAAGAAGTACTTGTTGCACAGAAAAAATGTATCCGAGCTATTTCTAAAATAAAACAAAGAGAATCATGCAAGCCACATTTTCAAAAACTAAATATATTAACCTTACCGTCACTTTATATTTATGAAGCTTGTATTTTTATAAAGCAAAACATGAATTTATATAGATTTGTAGAAAGTAAACGGCGCTCGAATAAGTTACACGTGTTGGCAACAAAAACAAACTTTCATAGTAAAAGCTTTTGTGCAATGGCTCAAAAACTTTACAATAAGTTACCAAGAGAAGTCATCTCATGTAAGAACATTAACGAATTTAAAAGGAATTTATTCAAATTATTAGTTAACAAGGTGTATTATTCTGTTGACGAATATTTAAATGAGAAATTTTGATTGTTTTTATTCATGCATTAACTAAATAGAATCGTTTTTCGTTATCTTATGTGACATGTCTACTGAATGAATTTGATTATTGCTGTATTGTTGAATTGGTGACATTATTGTTTTTATTTTGTATTCTTTTCTTTCTCATTTTACTCTATTATAATTTGACATGTTATCTAAATTAATAATTATTGTGATTGCCTAGTTTTGAAGATTTTTTTTTTGATATTTTGTATGCTTTTTGGCGGAACTCAGCTTGGATCTTATTTATCATCATAACATCTACTTTATGTACCCTGTGTTCACGAAATAAATGAAATTGAAATTGAAATTGAAATTGAAAATTGAATTGAAAATTGAGGCAATTGAGTTAATATACGCACTAGAGAAGACAACTGAACTAAATTATTTGTAATACGCGTTAAAGCTACTCGACTGATCACCATGCAATTTTGCATACACCTCGTCAGGGGTATAGAAAAGGATAGAATACCTTTCACCCAGTAATAGTATAGTTCCCGAGGATAGCAATTTATTTCCAGAATTTACATTAACGTAAGCGATGTCGCGGCTAAAATCAAGTGGGCTATAAGACAAACACTTTTCGTGGGTATAAGCCCATTGATAAAGAGTGTACCCTACCGACGAGCGATCATAGAGCAAATAAGATATGTCAGGATCATAGCAAATGGAACTCCATAGTGCTTAATGTAACTCGATGTGTAGATATATAGTCACACAGTTTCGTACGTTCTCGTTTCGCGACACCGTCAGAATAGAACGGACAAACTATTGAATAATGCAGAGTTAGGTGTAAACTACGTGCCTAGGGACACAGTCGTGAAGCGCTAACTCGTTTAAAATACGTCTAATATTACTTTGACGTGCTAGTTTTATCTTTTAGGTCGTAAAGACATTTCTGAGACAGAAGCATAGACGAACGCTTTTCTCTGCAGGGGTAGGCAGAGTTGTAGATACTAAATTCGCACCTTGCCATTTTAGGGTGAGCTACCGATTGAGAACATAAGTTCTCACACCCATCTAAAAGAGGGTGAGCTCATCTACTGTGTCATATCTTCTGCAAACTGTATCCTGGTACATACTGTACGTTTAATCCTGGGACTTTGCAGTCCAGCATTATCTCAACTAAACTATACCAACCTAAATGATAACAAACCAAGTTCCTTGTACAGAGTAACCAGAGGTGTATTATTATTACGCTCACATTCAAACACCTTTTAATCCAATAGAGGGCAATCTTGTTGCCGACGACCAGCCACATGACCAAAGACTGTCAGTACAGCTTTTGGTCAAGTGGCCTGTCATCGGATTTGGAGTGGGAGATGTTTTTCTGTGAGGGGATTCTCAATAGAAGTCTATTGAGAACATAATAACACTTTGCCCAAGTCGGGGATCGAACTCCAAATCTTACGATCGCACACTATTTTTTACTACTAACATGGCAGTTACAATATAACAACAAACAAATCCGCGTTGTTCTGTAAATAAAACAATTGTCTAATCAGATACAGAGAGTTTCTATTACAAGTGTAGTGGGTGTTCAATTTTATGTGATTTACGAGCTCCGTTGAACTAAATCGCGGCAAGTATACCATTGTCCAGCTTGTTAGCTCATGTACGGAATGATTTATTTACCGATTCTGTAATTCTATTAGCTTTTATTATTTTGTTTAGACTAATGTCGTACCTTACACTGCTTGGAACAAATAGTATTTCGGTATCGTAGGATTTAACCAGAAACCGAAGATATGTCGCGTAGCATTAAACATATGATCACGTACATCAAAGACTAGATTTTGACCGCGGCTTCGCTCGCGTAAATGTAAGTTAGCAACAGTACTTTATCTGGATAAAAGGTACCCTATGTTCTTTTCTGTTCCCCTAATAACGTGTGCGCGAAATTTCATGTTTGGTCGGGTACTTAGTTAAAGCGTAACAAACAAATGAACTTACATTTACATTTAAAATATTAGATAAGATTGAAATCATGTGTCTATGTCCGTTTAATTATGGTCACCTTTCTAGACGTTAAGTTGTCATCTGACACACAATGCCAACATCTGAATGGTGTTATCACGCACATTCATATGAAAATTGTGCACCATCGTTCTCCATCTAAAGCTTATTCTTCTTAGTGTGGTCACATTTTGTGCGATCGAAGTATGATGAGAGAACATTTATGCTTTATACATTTAATCTTTTAAAGAATAATGTGAATACTTTATTTATTTATTTATTTGTTTAAAGTAACAAAAAATATGCTGCCTAAAATTCACAAATACCGCACACAAAGAATACCGGGATTGGTACACTGATCACTCTGTGCCCCTCAAATTCGAATCCCGTGGGCAATCAAATTTGAAACATTCAGCCTTTTTAGTGGCGCTAGTTCCAATACTGTTGCATTAAATATTCCTTTTGAACCAGTTGCAAAATTTAATGGGACACTCGTGCTTTAAAAAAAGGAGTCACTGTTTTGCAGTGCAAAATAGAAATATTACAGTTCCGCTACGTTACGGCACTTTCTTAAAAGCAACCTTTACACAATACTCTTTGCAGCAACATTCTTTTAAAATGAGTTTGTTTTCGCGTTGCCAGAACAACGGACAAATGTTATTTGTCTGCTGCGCCACAGCGCTCTTTAAGGAACCTGGAATCCCTAGTCACTGCAGAAATACAACGCAACGTTGTTTGACTATGATTTATTGTAGGAAGCAAGCTTTCCCAGTGAGACTGTGCTAGTATAATCGAAAGCCTTTTAATTGGGTGCCCACTAAAGATGCTACTTTAATTCTTCTCCCTAACCTTTTATTATTCTCAAGTTACTTGGGGTCGGCTTTCTAGGCTAACCGGATTTGACTGGATATCAGTTTTTACATAGAGCGACTGCCATCTGACATCTGCTAACGATACTCTAAGGCTAGACCAGTGTCAGGATATTAGAGGGCACTGACTTTCCAATAATGACTGCCATAGATGTTCATGGCAGCAGGGACCGACGGCTTAACGTGACTTTGCGAGGAACGGAGCAGACGATAATTGTCAATCAATACGTATATAATTTCGAAAAGTCATATAACTTCCGAAAGTCGAACCCGAGACCCTCTGCATCGCAGTCTGTTGGTCTCCCCACTTTTTACAGACGAAATTAAATTTCTCATAGATCTATATAATCAATGCTATAATTTTATATTGCTGGTCTGAGAACAGAAAGACTACCTCGGTGGTACAGTTATATTGTTGTGCATGAGGTCTAGTTACCAAATCCTGGCACGAGCGAAAGTATAATTAGGGTTTTCAGGGTTGTCACGAAATTCTTAGTAGCAGCAAGACTGCAATAGGCTTATGCAATAGGTTTTTGCACCAGACGTGGGACCTGACCCTTAGCTGTCGAAATGAGGATGTAATACAACTCTGCCTACCCGCTCAGGGAAATAGGCGAAAGATTATGTAGGTATGTACACAGAAAAAACAGCGACTACCCACATATGATACGAATATAATGAATATGTACTTACTCGTAACTAGATCCAGTGAGAAAATGTTTACACAGTATCTATAGTAAATATCTGTATATAAAGCGCAGTGTGTACGTTTCTTTATCGTGTGTTATCACTGAACGTGCGCAATTTTACAAAACAAACTTTCTCGTTATTAAAACTCTTAGTATCGTGAGAGGCACTTTTCTAGATTAAACCAACTCGTTTTAACTTGCTATTTACGTTACATTACGGCCTTGCTCGTGGGAGGAGAGCCAATCGCGCTAATTAATATTCTGTTATTATTTACGGTAATTACATTTTATTATCATTAAATTATAGTGACAGGAGAAAATGGTCGTGTGTTTTGATTAGAGACGTTGTAGCGACAAGTAAGGTTATGATTACCCAAAACCGATGAGTCATGATACTTTAAAGTAGTCAGATAATTATGCTAGAACGTAGCAAGTGGCAATCTCTGCTTACCCAATCTTGAAAAAGGCGGGAGTCTATGTGTGTAGGTATGTTAATAATAAAACACCAATAGCAGCGACACTGTAATGGAAGACCGTTGGACTGCTACGCAGAGGTCTCGAGTTTAATCTCAAGGCACGCACCTCTGGCTAGTCGAAGTAATGTGCGTATTTTACGATGAAGATAAACTAAGATAAAATCGTAAGAGAACCTGCATGTCTGAGAGTTTCCACGATGTTCTAGAAGATATGTGAAGACTGCCAACACGTAGGCCAGCGTAGTGGACTATGGCCTCACCCTTCTAACACTGAGAAGAGGCCCGTGCCCAGCAGTGGAACAGTTTATATACGTGGCTGATATTGCTGCATGTTATAGAGAGCATACAAAATTAATCCATTTAAATGATAACTTCACCAAACAATACTTTTTATTATCAGTCTATTGATCAACCTTAGTCCATTATGCCAGTTATAGGTATAATTAATTAAAGTAACTTATGAAATGTATTAATTGCCTTAATTAAACACGTTGGCCCGGCTAATAAATTAACTTAAGTATTTTGTTGGCAAATATAGCAAGTTCGTTTATTAGACTGTGTTAATTGCGATAACAATTAAAGGTAACATTTTCGTTGTGAACGAACATTGATCAAGTACAATATTTTGCGACTTGTGAAATATTTCGTTCTTTTTTGTTGACTAGTTTTTGTCCGCGGGTGCACTCGGGAACAATACATTTTTCTGGACAAAAAGTGCCATATGAGCGCTTCTGTACTCCTGACAATTTACGGTCGCATAACAATTATTTTGGGGGACACACAAATAATATTTAGGGAATAGAGTGCACTTGTGTTTGCGCACATTCTTTTTCGTCGTTATTTCATATCGAGTTTAGTTGGCTTCCACTGTAAAATGTGGATTGTCAAGCAATAGAATCCTTTTTTGGTTTGGTAGTCACGCGACATCTCAATACGGTAGATACCGTTTCTTTCAGGAAATTCGAAACAGCAACAGTTAGTCTGGCAATGTGCCCGAAAGATGACAAAAGACGCGCCTGCTATCAAGTGAAGCTTTAAAACTGCCCACACCTCTGCCCACCTCTTAAGGAACATGGCTACATGTTTGTGATACTGCCGTTAATGTAATGATTCGTTTCAGCATCGCATGGTACGTAGTTGGTCTTTGCCGTATATAGTGATATTAAAAGTAATTTCATGGAACTTGAACGGTATATATACAATTAAACGAAACATCAATTGATAATTGTTTAAAGTGTGTATATACAAGACACATAGAATCAGTAGGGGGTCTCATTTATTCTTATCCAATTTGTAAATATTTTAAACGAGTTAAACGTTGCTGAAATCTTGCGGTGTATCTACAATAAGCAACAACATTTATTCATTCAGGCCTGATGTATAGGATATACATAAATAGAGGTACATTTTCTCAGACATCGCTACTTATGTTTTTAGGTTCCACATAACAGAAGATGAGCCTATTGCTATCTGCGAAGTATATACCCAGATACTATACAATACTACACTATGCGTGCTGCTACAGAAAATTTCCTAACAGGAAAACAAAATAATATATTGCTAAGTCCATGAAATTAAATGGGACCCTACACATGAACATAAGCGCAAACTTATGCAACAGCGCCAAGGACGCAGCAACAAGTATGAAACAACGATCAAACATCATCAAAGAACTATTAGCAAAGCAACAGATGAACTATGATTTCGTTTTATTGGCATCTGAAGTATTTTTATCCTTCTCGTTATAGCTTAGAAATGCCAATAAGTAACACCACATTTATACGGCTAGCCCATGTAGCTAACTACGCAATTCACCTATAGTAAACAGTCTACAGTCGCGTAGTTAAAATTCTAGTCCGCTATTGGTCAATCAATTTGACACCAAACGGTCGACGTTATCTTAGCGAGAGAAATAGATGGTCGTAGCAGAGCAGTCAATTATGTAGCTTTGCATTGTGAAAATAGGGTTGAATATGGATTGCATTCTACCTTGTATATCATCGGGAACCGTGTGTTCGTGTCCGCGCAAACGAAGATTAACGCCATACATTTTGGCGTAGATAAGGGCGAAAGAAAGAAACTATAATATTTACGGAGAAAACTTGAACCATGTGTATTATTAAACTATGTATCAACAAATACTGCATGTGCAACGAATTCGGCCAGAATAGGCTTTTAAGCTTGTAAAAGGAAATGTTTTACATATTTCTTTTCTGTACACTTCGATTACAATTTCTTTAGTTCAATCTGCGAAGGATACGATACGATATTACTTAATTTGAAATCAGCATATTCATATAAAACGTTTAATATTAAGTCATTAGTAGTTGAACTCTTTCAGGTCAGATAAGAAACAGGTTTACTAAATTAATGTCACTTCGATGCTTCTACGACGTAAGCCTTATTCTATAAATAACACTACAACTGGTTCGATGCTATAACTTGAACCAGGTGTTGTTGTTTTCTAATAGGTTCCAATTGTATATTAAATAGGTTGGCTTTCATGGTGGTCTCGTTTAGACTATATTATGGTGATTACGTTTTCCAGCAAGTTGTAAAATGTCCGTAATATTTAAGCTTCGCAGCTGCAGGCTATTATTAACTAGCTCACAACAATAAACATAAAATTGATGTTATTTAATATTATCAGGCATGGTTATGTTCGCCGAACCCTGAAAACTATTTGAAACCTCATAGCAAATACTTGATTGGAGCAAGCACTATGCTTTAAGTCGTGATGAGGTTTGCGGTGTAGGTGCTGCACGGTACGTAAATATGTGTGATCCATTTAAATGTGAAGGCCTGTTGTTATTTTCCTATTCGTTGAGTATGTTCCAATACATAAAATTGCCTTGCCATGGTAAACCTTTGCTTAATAAACATGTAGTAAACATTATTGACAAACAGCAAGACACGTTTTCAATTATATTTTATTTTATTATACACTAACACATTGTCACCACATACATATGCATAAATCTTCACACAGACTCCAAATTCACTCACACACACACATCATCGACTGTTTGAGATACACGTGGATGACATCCCATTCATACAAACGTCACCACATAAATATACATCACACGTATAGCCTCACTATGATCGAGCCATTACAAATATCAATGTCATTTGGCTTCAATCCAACTACTATCAAACATAACACTTAATGTTCTATCATTAAGAACTATTTTCCCATCATGTTTGAATCTTATTATTTGGGCAGTTTGTCAACAATATAATTTTATTAGTAATATAAAAATTGATTTACCTTGTGAGTTTAGGTAGTTAGTAACAGAGCAACCACAACTATATGGGGCGTCGTTGATCTTCATTTATGCAGATAAGAAATGACAAACGCCAATCATTCAGAAACAAATTCAAATATGACCTTGATATACTAGGATCGATTCTCGGATTAGGCAATGTGTTTGCCTTTGGGGTATTTATTTTAAACAATTTTTAATAGCAGTTCGACTGGTAATGGATTGAGATGGCAATAGATTCGTCCCACATTCAGTGAGACCTAAAAATATAGCTAGTGTAAAGTAGGTGTAATGCAGCTTTGTATAGTATGCATATAGTTTAATTGCGCATTTATAAAAATACTACTCACGTTACATATTCCATTTCCTAAATATATTTTATCGAGGCAAATGTTTTGCTTTACTTTGCTTGACACTGAACTGACTTTGAGGCGCTTTCCATACATTGATTACTAACTTCCAATTTTTATTAAAGTATTTTATTATTATATGGTTCATAGTGTGAACCAAGAAATTGGTGTCAAGAGCCAACTGTAATTTACGCAAGCGATGACAAATGCTGGTGTTATATGATATTACGACAATTCATATGTATGTTTTAAATCCTGGTACAGTACCTACATAGAAAATAGCACCATTATACCGGAAAACGACAACTAACAATCAACATTAACACACGTTATTATTCTAATGGGCATGCATTATGCAAAGCTGTAGATAATTGATAGTAAAAGAGCATTTACTTGGCTATGAGTTCCTTTATTTAACTTCAATAGACAACGCATTAGTAGAAATCCCTGTGTCTCGAGGGACTTTACAAATATCGGACTAATTGACATGACGAAAATGCAAACTCGGAAGAATCTAGAATATTATAATAAAGCTTAAGAGCTTGTTTGCTTTTTTCATTGAACGCGCTAATCTGTGGAACTGACTACCGGTCGGATTTAAAATATTTTTTGTAGTTAATAGCCCTTTTCTCGAGGCAGGTTATAAGCTATATTAACATTAGCTGGCATATAGCTATGGGAGCAAAGTAGCAGTAATCATAAACGTGGATGAAACCACGGAAGACAGCTCGTTAATTATAATTGACAATGGATCACACAAACTGAACAAGAATTTTTTTTATTCACTTCTTCCAGCGGAATAGTGAGGGGGATATATACTTTGAAAGTAAAATTTAACGTGATTTACTATGTGAAATCAAAAATATAATTTACTGATTCTTCGCACACAAATACAGATAAATTCAACCAACGCTTCAAAATTTGACAGTTATTTTCCTGCCATTATGACAATATTATCCAAAAACAGAGTTCATCCAATTAAAAAGCATAAACTTGTGGAACAATACAGCGCTCTATATTCTACTTACGTCAAACTCATATATCCCTAAAACTGTGGGCCCGTACGTGCTTTAGTATCGCGTGGGAGACGTCTCTTACACTGTACCGAGTTCATAAATATGGACACGACACGGGAATTGCGAGATCATAATTTATCTAGTACCTACCTTTTTCCTACTACTAAAGTGCACGTCTAGAGCATGATTTGCACTTCACGTAGGCTTTATATTAACAGCTCTGTGTATTAACTATCCCAATGCTAGACACGGGCTTCTTCTCAATGTGAGAATGGTAAGGCTATAGTTCACCTCGATGGTCCCAAAGCGGTGGTACACTTGACATATATTTGAGAACATTATAGAGTACTTTTAGACACGAAGATTTTCTCCCGATATTTTCCTTTACCGTTAAAGCGAGCGATAATTAATTATTTAATCCGCATGTAAAAAAGTTAGAGCTGCGTGCTTTCGGATTGTACTCGAGACCTACTAGGCTATCGCTGCACGTAGGTTTTGGATACTTGTAATACCAAAGCCACTAAAAGCATTAACTGTACCGCCATTACAAAGGACAAACTACATGCCTTTGTGTTTTACGCTCGAACTGCAGTAGTTTCCAGCAATCAACTGTATCTGACAAGTTAAAAGTATTATCTGAAGTTAGTCTTAGCGCATAACCAGCTTTGTTCTAGAAAGACGCTGCAAAGGATATTAAATTCACTGTCTACTTCGGACAAAGTTACGATTGGGTCGTTAGCTGGCAAACTTTCAGGTACACCTACGACACAAAATTGTTTTCATAAATGGCGAGAAACTCTTCTTATCACATAGAGACAAAGTACTTGTTTCAAAGTTTTGTTATAAAGCAACTAAGTGCTTTACTTCTTTATAATCCAACTTCTAACTTTTATTAGTCCCGAGATGGCTATATTTTAATTATATATTAATGTACTAACGGGATTAGCGTAAATTTTTGAAGATCCAAAATGTGTTCTACTATTGTGTTGACATATCACATAACACATCTATCCCATTTTGGCTGAATGTTTGAGTTCAATGCAAGACTGTAATTAACGTGTATAACTTATAAAAAATGAATACTAGCCATTCACGTAGCAAATTATTTATTAATCATAAGAAAACATTCTTGGTAAACTCTCTTGCAAATATTTGTGATAAGAATGGGTCTATGTTCCTAGTCTAAGAGGTAAGAATGTAAAATCAACGACTGTTGGATCGCTGGTTGTCATATCCACAAAGAACCAAAATTAATCGCAATTTTGTAGCTATGTCAAGTTCCTGTCATTGCTCTCTGTACATTTAAATAGATCCTACTCTTTAAATCAAGAGCACAAACAACGGGTATTCATTGTATATGAGCGTCATGGCGTGTATACGTGGTAACTAAAATGCTACATATAATAAAGACATAAAACCCATCGAGTAAAAAGCCAAATCTAATTACTGTATATTGCGTTAGTGTAATCACTAATATGGTTTTCAAGGGAGTAATGCAATTATATGTTACGAGTTCATATCTAAGGAGCTACATTCAGCCGAACGCGTTGGGTGTAACGGGGCTCATTAATGAAGTTGTTCTGTGAGATAACCGACATTATTAAAGTTGTGCTCCTGGAAATACTGCTAAGAGAGATTTCATTTAAAGGTAAGCTATCATAATCGGAATATAGATAGTTATCCTATAATGTTATTAAGACATATGTATGTTCGAAGTCCTGGGTATGAGTTCTGTGAAAAGCATAGTGGTACCTACTGGGATTGTCGGTCAGTAACATCTTAGTAGTAGCACGTAGTCTGGGAATATGCCTGGCAAACGACAATAAGTCCACATCTTGTTACATAGTACTTTATGCATAGCAAGCGAAATGTGAGGTAATACATTCTGGGAAATGTAACTGTATGACGGTAAAGACTAGAAGGATACTTGTACTATCGGTGAATCTAATATTTTAATTGTCATTATAAACACAATAGACTTGACAATTGTCAACGGGCTTTATTCACTATTTTATCCCTCACCAAAAAAAGACAATGTTACAGGAAGTAAGATTTATATTACTTTAAATATTTAAGTGTTTTAAACACGGTTTCTAAAAGGCAGATCAACAAATAAATTAGTAAACAAACGGACAATAGCATGTCAACTGCTGTAATGGTCTAACTGAATGACCTATAGCCAATCAAATCAATTCACAAAAGTTTAATTTCGACACGTTGTTAATTAGCCTTGCAGAAACGACACGTTAAACTCCCGTCTACGTACCAATAAACGTCATAGATTTACCTGAAGGCCTTTCACCGAATATGGAACCCTTAGTGTAAGAAAAGTAGGAAATTATATATTTGATTAATTATAAAGTCCACAGAAAATCACCAATAATGGCATGTTTGTTCAAAGCAAATATTTTTTTTTTATTTGTGCGCAATTGTTTTTTTTTTTAATATGTTCCGCAGTAGGTTTATTACCTGTGTGCGGGGGACTTTACAAACATTCAAACACAGGACACAAAGAACATTCAGATTCGGATCAACCATTTGTGGATCACACAAATTTTTGTTCCGTGTGGGATTGGCACCCCAAAACACTAGGCATAGTAACAGTGGCAAGGCGACCGCTTAAACCTCTACGCCATCCGTGCAGTCAAACTCAATTCTTGATTATCAAATTTAGTTATTCTCTATATTGCCTACTATATTATACCTTTACCATTCTGTCATATGATATACGGCGTTATATTTTTTACACGACCCGAAATTCGAACCCAACTGCGCTACCATCCCTGAAGCAACGAGACGACCAAAAGACTTCTCAAATCAAATACCCAATAGGCAATTTACCGGTATACTTTTGAACAAGTGAGTACTTGTATAAGGGTACGTCGAGGAAACGAGCCGGCTCCGATTCGAGAGGTCTCATTATATCGGAGTATCATGGTATCAGGTAGAAAAGATTATATAACTCAATTGTGGGTATACGGTATCGTAGCAGGTTTGATAATAGAGCACTACTTTTGTTACTGGCTTTCGAGATAAATGTGTGAAAATGTTGCACCAATTGATCTTAAAATAAAAAACACTGTTTACTTAGATTTTATACCTATAACAGTTGTTGTCGGCAAAAATTAAACTTATGCATCACTTAAGCATTGTCTGTTATGATTGAATTGAGATGTTTTAATAAGGGAATTAACTTATTTTCTTTAAAATTATATCTCTCGTACTCGGTACGGGAATTCGGTAGTTGGAAATGTTTCGTCGCAGTCCGTATCAAAGGCATTCTGCAGTCCAGGGCAAAGTACACTTATAATCATGCATGAGAGAAATAAACAATAGTGAATGCACCAAAATATGCGTGTCCTGACTTTTTAAAAGAAGGCGTATATCTTTGCATTTATAAAGTAGTAACCGCTTAAACGAGTGTGGTTATAATGTGTCAATCTATATCAGAATTGCAGGAATACCACATATTCGTCTTACAAATTCGACTATAATACTGAAGGCTTACGAATACAGAAGCAGTTTAGGCAACTTAGCAGCTATCATTTATTATATAAACTAAATAATTACGCTAACAGCACATTTTGAGTGAAGTTCATGCGTCAGGGTTGTAAGCATAATAAAATAATGCTGCTTATTACATCATAATGTACATGTGTACGTGCAAGTGTCAAGTGGATTGTTTAGCAAACAATGGCCGGCCGTGGACATCTTTATACAACGATAGGACCAAGTCACACTGTGCATTATCCAGTCTTTTTTGTTTTGTGGAAATACGACTATACATACGGCGAAGATACTAGCGACATAGTGTACGATAAGAGAACTAATAATGACATTTTTAGAGATATATCTAAGCGGCTAATCGACGCTTCGCGTGACCAGAAGGCTGGACTTTTCTTGGCTCAAAGAATCAGCATTGCCATTCAACGTGGCAATGCTGCCAGTCTTCTGGGCACTTTCCCGGTCGACAGCGATTCTGAGGAATTTTACGACGCTGCCTAAACCAGCCATTTCCTTTCTTTATATTAAATTTATAGACCCATATTTTGTTACTTTCATGTTTTATTTATAAGTGGTTAGGTTTGTTAATATTAGTTAAGATGTAAATTATAATTGTTGCTTTATAATGACATTAATGACAGTTACTATAGGGCAGCTGTTCAAGTAGCTTCTTCTGTTGCTACTCACTAGACGCGTTTTCGAGAGTGCTGTTTTAGATTCTCATACAGGATCTAAAGTATCGTGATCCAAAAATAGTTGTTCCGGGTCTAGGTAGTTTTTGTTTAAATGTGTGAAAATGTTTAAATTATGTTAGAAGTAATTGCCAGCAATCCAAAAAACAGACATAATTATAGACATGTTAGAAACACATGTATATTTTTACATAATATTAAATATAAAAATTACAAAGCTCGCTAAGAGCCAATTCAGTTTCGAGGTATAATTATCTAATCGTGCGATATCTATGCAAAAATCTGACATCTGACACAATTGTTCCACGGTATCATATCTTGGATCTAATCTCTTCAAATAGTAGGTACAGTATAAAGCTTATACTTTAATCCTAAAAATGTTTGTGGAATCATAAGCAAAGACACAAATTACATAAATACACGTACAGCGCATTGGGGTGTGTTGTAGCGGATGCATTCACACACACCCATTTATACAAATTTCGCTCGTCTTGTGATGTACATACTCGTGTATATGTATGTGAGTAAGCCTGTTTTATAGAGTTGAATCAGGCGGGCATTCTGTAACTATCTGTTTTGTGACACAGAGCACGTATATATCAAACAGCAATCTAACATAGTCAATATAACCACTGCTGTTGAGAAAGTCTCTAGCTATCTCTTCAATCAATAGCAATCGATAAAATTTTCTCATACATTATTTTACTTTTCTAAAGACGATTTGAGCTCTAGGGAAGATCCCTACATTCCGGTAACTTTACAAAAATTCAGACAACGAACATAATGAATACTACTATTAATACCTATGTACATACGTATTTGTGGAGCACACACATTTTTGAACCGAGCTGCTTCTGTGCGTGCGAACTGTCCGGGATGGGTAAAAACTAACCTAAGCACTAGCAGTAGTGAGACTTAAACCAATACGCCATGAATGCACTCGCTATAATTGGTCATACTTGAAATCTTCTCACTAGCCTTTATTACTCCCAAGTCACCTGGGGTCGTCTTTTCTGGTCTAACCGGATTTGACTACCATCAGTTTTTACACGGAGCGGCTGCCACCTGACCACCGCAACCCGAAGGCTGACGATACCCTAAGGCTAGACCAGTGTCAGGATATTATAGGGCACTGACTTCCCGGTAACGACTGCCATAGATGTTCATGGCAGCCGGGACCGACGGCTTAACGTGCTCTCCGAGGCACGGAGCAGGCGATAATTGACAATCAATACGCACATAATTTCGAAAAATCATATAACTTCCGAAAGTCAGAGGTGCACGACGTGGGTTCGAACCCGAGACCCTCTGCATTGCAGTCTGTTAGTCTCCCCTCTGAGCTATCGCTGCTAAATAATAAACTATAATACATTAACAAGTTCAGGTATAAGTACTCCTTGTGTACACATCTCAAGTCATAATGCAGTACGTTTTAATATTGGTATTGCGTTACTGGCAGCCATCGACATCGAACTTTATGGTAGCACCGGGTACTTATGTAAATATATTGCACTTTGTTTCATGTCCCATTGTAGTAATGTATGTAGGAATTTGCATGGGACATACCATTGTTGAGCTACGCGTATTCGTACGAAAAAATAAACCAGGCACGTCATACATATTTTAAGTTCGAAGGTTTCGTGTGGCAATAAACATTAATATGACGTGACAATAAGAAAGCGATATATAATGAATATTATAAAAAAGATGTCACCATGAAGCAGGATTTATATTTTTGGACCAACTCGCGTTCAAGAGAACGTGGGTCCAAATTGCACCCCTTCCACGACCAACGTGAACCCACTCCTAATAAACGCATAGTAGCTTAGCTGGCTCTTCAGCTAGCATTCTTGTTATCCTCTGTTAACAAGAATGCTATTGATTTGCAACCTAAATAGATAGTAATCAATTTATTTTTTACATAAGCCTATAGCGCCCGCTTTTCGCGTCATCGCTGTACTCGTAAAACCAAGTGTAAAATTTTGATTTGTAGAAATACATTATTTTTGGATTATTAGAAATGAAAAGTATTATCATAGCTACTTTGGTAGCTAGTCTAGCATAGTAAGTAAGTAAATATAGAAAAGAAAATTATTTCGAACACAAAACAGGACTTAAACCAACAATAGTAAATTAAAGTCCAGTATTTAATGAAAGTTGGTTTAATAGTTTAAATAAATGATTAGTCACCGTTTCAGCTACGAGTCAGCTAATTACAACGCAAGTTGAATTGTGTAATTAGGATTTACCTTCAGGGCTTTAGTTTTACGGTAGTATGGGCGGGTCAATAATATAAATGGCCGGCCACCTTCCACCACTTAATGTGTCATAGCCTTATATAACAATGCAGCAACTTCATTCACTACTCTAGATATTATATGTGAGAGATTTTCTTGAAACTAAAGTAAAATTTTGCACGAACATTTGCGAATTATATTTTTTTTTTGCAAGAAGAATTACGTGCTAAACATACTTGATTGTTTTTAATAGACTATTTTCGCATTTGTTATAGTTCCTGGATGGTTATGAGCTTCAAAGCTTTCAAACAATTTTAAATGAAACTCCTAGACACGGGTTCATAACCTATGAATCTTAATATCTTAGTATAAATCGGAACGTTAAGATGTTTGGTTGCAAACATTCAGAACCTTTTACATTTGTAATATTAGATCTTAAGATTATTTTAAATCTGGATTTCTTCATTACGCGATGCGCACCATGAACAGATTTGGATTGAACTTGGCACAGAGAGAAAACCAGGATACTTTTTATGCCGGTATAAAAGTATTCTAAGCGGCGATGGACCTTCAACTTTTGCAGTGGCTGCTTAAACCACTACTTAAACAACCAAACATTATCAACATTACAAACATGATCCAAAAGAAAGCACCGGTCAATTTTCTCGTCGATTTCTCAATAAATAAGTGCGTGTATTACACGTACGTATTACATAAACGCGTGCTTCCGTCCGTCCGTCTGTCACGGACGTACGCGACCGGACTAGGGACTACATCACTACCTGGTTTATTCATAAGATGCTATATACGGAGCAGGGTTGTCAGACAAGTTAGGTAGTAAGAGCGAAAATATTATACAGTAGAAGTGTTTTAGAGTAATGATGCCGGTGCGTGCTTCTAGGATCAAATGTGTGTTGGAAGCTCAAATGTCTGATATAAGGCAAAACAGTCTTTTTTCCTCGCTTCTGCAAGAAGCAGGGAATTTTTCCCTCGAATTGCACATTAGTCATTTCATACCTCGGGAAAAAGAAATCTTATGGATAGTTAGCTACGTAGCGCCGCTTGTCCTATGAAAAATTTTAGTCCTACTCAAGACTTGAAACGAGATAATCCGCTCATCAGAGTCAACTATAAGTCACATATGCCACAATCGAGGGATTATGGCATATCTGTAAAATGTCTTTAGGAGTGGCCTATATCAAGTGTAGTGGACTGATACCAGATGATTATAAAGATTATTAATCCTCTAAACAGTTTACGCACTCAAAGTCGCAAATAAGTTTAGCTATAAAATATATTTCTATAAAATAAATCCCAATATCACAAATAATTATTTTGGAAACATTTAAACAAGGGCACATTGAGACCCGGAACAGCTGTCTCAGAACCAAACAATTTTTTTTTTCTAAGTACGATGCGACACCCCAACACTAGCCGTAGTCGCAGTGGCAAAGACAGTCAGTCATAGCTGTATTTGCGAAAGACCAGAGCTCATCAGCTTTTATTGTTGTTAACCAACAGTAAAAAAGCCGTATCTTTCACATTCCTTGAATTTGAAATAGTTTTTCACTGAACGCCATTACCAGAGCGGATAGGCAAACACTACGATTTTATTACCTAGAAACACTCGTACGTATTCAGTTACCTAAAGCATGTAGATATCGAAAGTACCAAGCCCTAAGGAATAAAGAGGTCTCCTAATAAAATTTAATTATTTTGAAAACAGTTCAACGTTAAGACTCAATGTTTATTTAATTAGTCTCCAAAGTCCAAGCGTTATTGAATAACCGGGCGCTTCCCGGGCAAAGTTTCCAAGGGGGATGTATCCTTGAAATTTCAGTTGGAGGGCTACGCTCCCTCGGGCAGTACGTATGAACAACATCAAGATAAGACTATTAGCAAAGTAGATACAATATTATATTCAGTTTGCTCTAAGTTTGCTCTTCCATTCTAGTACTTTGGTATTGTGTGATTAAACTTAATACAGGTAAAGAATCTACGGACAGCCTGCTATTCGTTTTTTATCCTTGCTATTCGACTTTTACCATAATTTGCTTCCCTAATGTTTATTGTATGAGGATAGTCGTGACGTGACGTTTCGGAGATGGTGAACGTATTTTATCCTAACTATAATTTACAAATGCGAATGTGAGTTTGTTTGTTACGCTTTCACGTCTTGACTGCTGAACCGATCATCATGAAATTACGTATATACGTTGTCAGGGGTACAGAAAAGTATATAGGATAACTTTCATCTTGAAAAGAAGAGTCCGAGCGAGCGATGACACGGGTAAAATCTGGAACATCTATAAAAGTAACTGATTATCTAAACGTATTAGTATTTGCACAGCGCCTTTTTAAGGATCTTGGAACCCGCAAATCGAAAGGAAACACTAATTAAAGAAATATTCCAGAAATAATGTGTATATTTTTATTTCATGCCACTGTCACTGAAATGGAAATGAGTTCTAGTTGTTGTTGTTTAGATATCTTATTCTTCTGAAATTATAGTATAGTATAGTATCGGCCAAATTGTTACACAAAAACATATACTCTTTTCTTCTACATCTTAGAAACAAATTATGGATGAAACAGTACATGTTTGGCCCCTTGACTACCTATGTTATAACTTCGTTTCAATTAATATGTAAATGAACTAATGGTTTATCTACAAGAACAGCTATACATGCATAGATAGCGCGAGGGATTATCGCGATAAACGGACGCCAAAAGGGATTACGATAATACGCAGCCCAAGGCGAAAAGTATTGTCTGGTGAGTTAGATCTTGCGTGAAAAACGTACGAAGATAGGTAATGCAACTATCGGAATTGAAAAGAGTGGAGTAGATGTAAACACACCTCACTGTAACTTACGATATCTTACGATTGCCACATTAATTTTCGTTACAGATAAGCAGATGAGTATAATTAACAATAATTATCGCCGCGATCATCTAAATAATTAAGACATTTTATCAGTAATGGAATAGACACATTCATATGCTAAACACAATTTAGCTACACATAAAATGCACATAACATATCAACAACACACTGAAGCATTACGTGACGGAAATAACTTAAAGCACATTAGCGAAACAATTCTAAGTCTGGCCTTAGCGTTAGAAAGGCGTTTTCATCTAGATTTGTATTCGAACACAGACGGACATGCATATTTATTGTAGAGAGCAATCGTATTTAGCCACGGTAATAAATAGTTATGAGGAAAATCTTCGGAGAAAGTGGATTTATTGTTGACTATTGACCTCATGTGAGCCTTAGAGCATCGATTAAATCCGTTAATTAAGTTCTCGAAGATGTGTCAGTATGATAGACGTGCCTTGGTCTTAATCATTTTTGATAGCACGTATTTACCAATACTAAATATTTTTTTACTTTTGGGCACTATTAAAGGTGAAAGTTTTATAATTAAGATTATATATGGTGTTGGCCAGTTCAAGCTAAGCAAAAGATATATTATTCGAGTATAACAAAAATGGTTACTTTATTAAATGGCCTTTACAATTCTTGACAGTTATCAAATAAGTAATACATTCAACATATTGTTATCATAACGGTTTTACTTACCGGTTGGTGCCCAAGCTATTACCTATAGGCAAAGTATTGACGGGAGCTAATTCAATAGACAAATTTGTGATGCTCAAATAACGGGTTCGATTCAGTATTTTCGTAATTATCTATTAAGACATCATCGACACAGGTAAAATTTGCGTAATTATCCTAGATAATACCGCATTGTGCGAGGTGAAATTGAGACAAGCGTCGATCTAGGCATATTAATGGTGCAGATAGTACATAGACAGGGATAAATATAGACCCCACTTGGAATAATGAACAGTTTCCTGGAAAATAATATCATGCGCATCGAGCCGTGTGCAAAAACTAATAGATAATAATATACAATCAAGCTAATGGAAATCCGTATACCAGTTTATCCCTACGGGAAATAGGAATGAGTCCCACACTATATCAAAACTTCATTAATACACATGTAGGTAACTTTCCATCATAACTATAGTTCCTATTGATTGAGAAATAAAAGGAAAATGAAAGTAGGTATGCAATAAAAGTTTACTACATCGCGTGGTTGTAAAAAGCAGATGAGCGAGTGAGGTGTTGTAATTATATGCTATGATTGAAAGCACTCGCAGTTATTCAGTGATATTAAATGGTTTTGCATTTGCGTCTGGATTGGAAACATGGCGTAAGGTTTGCTGATACATTTTACGTGGTGCAAACATACGTTAAGCGAAGAGTCACCTAGTTCAATTGGGTAGATTATCAAGCTATAAGGCATGGGAGTGGATGAGAATGATACTTGAGGTTACGGTTCCCTGTGGATACGAAAAATTTGGCATAAGGAATTTGGTTGTCTAGTAAAGTTTTGGGTTAATATCGATTTGTAGAAGACATTTTACACATGATAATTATTAGATTATCTAACCTCCCTTTTAATCTTGGCCCAACCATCGCCATGCTTATATTTAGTATTAGTCATCTGAGATTAGAAAATATTGATTCGTTCTTTCTTTAGAACCCACCATAAATGCTTGATAGTTACTTAACAGGTTAAAGTAAATACGGTCCTCAATGCCGTCACACATAGAACACCTATCGACGTATTCCAATCCTTATCTGCTTGGCACGTCGCCAGATTGTCCCCGACAGCAATCATAAGTCAAGCGTTATGACCCAACCTTAGTGAACATGTTGGTATGATAGCTGGCCAACTTACACCCATATTTGATCCAACAAAGGCACATTCATGACCTTTTCAAGTTGGATCGAAATAAAATATTAATGAATGTTGGCCAAATGATTCAAATTAATATGTATATGTATATCTGGGACACGCCCTTCGATTCTATAGCCTCGTGTTTGATTTCTATAAGACAATATAGTAACGATAATTCATTATAACTATGGCTTTATCGTTAACCATGATCAAAATGGATATTTAATTTATAATTGGAGATTTCTTGCTGGTCCATTGCCGGGTCGTTAAACGATATGGCCGGCTATATCAACAATTCGCCAATCGGACAATTTTTTTATTCATCTTTCGATTCTTTGGCCTGCTAGACAGATATTTGTATCGTCAAATATCTGTGTGTAACTGTAAAATATTTGCAATTTTGTTCGTTAATGAACTGTCACTAGGCATTGAGCATATAATTAATGGAAACATAACAAAACCTAACTCAGAACAATCATTTGTGGATGCACGCATGGCGTAGTGGTTTAGGTGGTCGCCTCGGTACTGCAGCAGCGCCGAGGGTTGTGGGTTTGACACAAGTTAATAATGTGAGTGATCCTCAAATACCTGTTCCAAGTCTGGGTCCACTTGTGTCCGTTGTTAAAGATTCGCGACACATGACTTGTTTTTAGAGCAGATATTGTCGTTTTTAACAAAAGAGCAATTTTCGTTTCTATCTTGGACCGTAACTCTTCTTTGTATTCTTGCCAGTCATGTAGAAAGCATTGATTGTGGTATAATCCTATTGCTTTGCAATCATATATTTATTGTTACTATCTCAATGCATCTGATCAATATGTCAATTGAATGCAGGGGCATTTTATAAGAAATTGCTTCCTACTTTGGACATCAAAATGTCATATATTGACATTTTTATTTATTTATTTATTTAAACACACATAAATGCTATCTTTACAGGTACTTAACCTAATGCAATAGCCTATGTAATTCTATATTAAAAAACAAACAAAAACAAAAATGGTAACTAATACATTACTTTTACTAACTTGCAATGGAAAATAAAATATTTTAACAGCTTGGCTTTAGCAGTTGTTTACTGCTTTATTTGTGACACGTGATTGTGTCTGCATATAATATGAGTAATAGCCTGCTTATTACTAAATATGAAGCAGATAGAATGTTCCTACTGTAATTTAAATCAATGAAAAATAGTCATAAAGTCCATAATCGCTGCAAATCCCACAACGGAGCTAGGAAACGGTAAATGACACGTAAACACAAGTTACAGCGAGGACTGTTCTCTCTTGGGCCATTTAGCACGATGCAGGCTGCACGCGAGTGTAGGCCTTCACAAAAAATAACGCAAACACGCTAAATTGATATCGTTAACTTGCAATTGCTCGGAAATTGTTTCCTTTTCAAGTGTGTATATGTTGTCTGTTGCAGGATTGGGGAAATCAGAGTTATTGTTTGCACCAAAAGCTTTTACTTTGTTGCTGTTTTAATGCATAAGCGTATAGGTCTGTATGTTACACGTGTAACAGCCTTCTGCAACAATTTAGAAACTTTTACCGGCAAAGTGTACAGATTTGGCAGGAGTAGAGTAGTGTTCCGTCATATTTTTAAGTCCTCTTGAGAGATTAGAAGCACGTTTCAAACATTTTATGAGTGAAAGAAAGTACGTTTGAACTACTATGCTCGTTCTTTCATTTTAGCTTAGCACATTTAAGTCGATTCATAAATAGAATAAATATAGTAATAGTGTAAATATATTTTTTAATACAATATGTAGTCGTTTCTTATGCCACGCACTACTTTTGGTAGATTACTCCGATTTTGATGATTTTTTTTATAACCAATAAGGATTTCTTCGAACTTGGGCCCATTCAATTACGTTGTAATTCTAAAAGGGGTATGGACTGCAACTGATGCTAATATAGCTTAACAACATATAGTATAGTATTCGACTGACCTTGTGGTAGGTGTCCTTCTGCCAGTTCTTGATCTGCGCCATGACGTCATTAACAAGCCGGTCACGCACACTCAGGTGCAGGTCTGAGAGACGCTCAGCCTCCACCATGCCGCCCTTCCACGCCGCTTCCATTGTGCCATATTCTGGCCCTGAGAACAAAAGATCAGATTTAGTAACTTGGATTGAATGGAATTCAAAAAGGCGTGATATTGTATTTTTACCTAGATTGAAAAAAGTTGTTTAGACAAAACGCATAAAAAAGAAATCATTATTTTATGATGTAGACTGTAGACGACTAATGGTCGTCAAGAACAATTGTTTTCTTAACCACGTATTCAATATTACATCCACATTTCGCCAATTCTTGTTTTAACATTCAACAATTCTATTGCCATTGCACAGTGGCAGACTTGCAAGCAGCTATTAAGAAAATCTTCATATAAAAACCTAATAAAACTTTGACCGAAGAAACGAAGCTGATACATCACGCACAGTTAATAGCACTGTATTTTAATAAGACTTGACATATGTATATATTTCGTACAGCCAACTCTTGTTCTACAGTATCGCATGAAACCGATGTAATAACTCTGGTAACAAGTTTGCAGAACAACAAGTAAGTTCAGTATTACAAGCCAGCGGTTGCGGTGCGCAGTCAAATCTCCGGCAGATTTTAGAATATGCAAAGCTTTTACCAGATCATGTCACACAACTTTGACTTCGTTCCAACTGTGGTTCACTAAAAAAATGTATTTATAATTATCCCTATGGCTAAGATGCTGGTCGTCAAGGAGACGGTCGTCCTAAAGTATAGTTGTTTCAAAGTCACCAAGCATTATTTTATTAGGGGTAGACGTCATAGACTCTTAGCCGGGCCTTTTGCCAGAATGTGTCCAGGCTTGTCAAAATACGTTAGCCAATTTCTTTATGGAAGCTACGATGTTGATTGATTCGTTCTTTGGCGTACGTGGTTCAGGCACTATACTTTTATCATTATATTTCGATATAAAGAATAAATACGTACATGTATCTATTCTTTGACCGCATCGGTCTTGCGGCGCAAATGAGCGTGAATGCGTACTTTTCAGTTACGGGTGCTTGGGCTTTGGGCTTTAGACACTTTGGACAGTGAGTTATTGTTTAGACAAGAAGGCGCTACGCAGATAATAGAAGACTAGAAAAGTCAGTGGCCAGTCTGCCAAAAAGGAATATAACAAAAAAAGAAAATTAGGAAAGCATATTACATAATTCTCTCATCAAAATAAATATTGACGTAATGCTATGACACCAAACAGACGGGAAAAAGAAAAGAAAGAGTATTAATCTAGTAAGAAGCTTTGTTTGAATAATTGAAATGATAATAAATCGTGGACTACATGACCAAACACAATTGTAGCATGGAGACACTTTCATTACACTTTCCATAAACATTTAATCAGAATGTGACACACGCGAGGGTTGCTCAACCAATCCATGCGTTGACTGCGGTACCATTTTGGGTGATCTCGTAATAACTTTCGTTGCACTTGCAGTGGTTATAAACGAGCTGCAATTGCTTGTGAAACCGGTTGACAACAGCGGTTGTTGATTATTTCTTGACGACAATATTATTTTTTTTGATTGGGGTAATTTACTGCCTTATGCGTTCAGTGATGTAATGCGATGGCTTGATCGTATGCCGATAGAATATCTGAGTTGAGCACAACGTTTTCTGTTGGGAAACAATAATGAAAGCACAGAAGATGCAACTACAGCTAAGAATTTCCAAATATAATAATCCTTGGCCGTCAACGAAGGGTTTCCGTTTCGTTCATTAGGTAATAAAGGATGTTATTTAGCTGTGTAAAATAATATACTCTAGGTTTTCGGTCATAACAGTAAGCATTTATAAAGTGCCTTTAAACGGTGGATCCATTTAAAAATAGTAATACAGAAATACCCGCTGTTATTTATGTCACTATATGTAGTCCGAAAAAAGAAAATCATAGTATATATGATATGTGTAAAGTGCATTATATATGTTCCTAAGTAAGTAACAGCTTTTATTGTTAAAGTTATAGGTACCTACCTACCTATCCATAAATGCACACATCCAAAAATCCATGGCTACATATCTCCCAGAAGGGTAGACAAGGATATATAATCCATATTTTCCCAGCTATTGGACCATATCTATTCATGATACAGTTACCAGGTTTGCAAAACACAACAAGGCATTTATAAAAGTACACTGTCATTTCATGAACATTCTTTTTTACAAGCCACAGCGCTACAATTTGGCGTTATTTTATTACCGTGCATGACCGAATTAATGAGAATTAACTGTTTCACGTTATATTTACGTTCTCCATTCCATTAAGCTCGGATGAAAGTTATGCAAACTAGTCAGAATTTCTCTGATGTATTCAATTAGTATTTCTGCATAGTATAATTTATGCTCGTAAAACTGTCACAACATACAATGCTATGAATTTAGTTTGGTATAAAACTTTATGTGACGTACAGCAAATGTAAACGGAACGAAGTTAAAATCGTGTGTACCTCATATAATATTAGACAATGAGTGTTTAAAGGTAGATAAAACGTGCATCGATCGTGGTATCGGGCTGACTGCAGTTCCGCAGTGCTCTGACTACGATGGATGCAAGTCGGTCGAAACGTCGGGCAATCAATTAGATATTTATTAACATTAACCTTTAACTATTAAATCGCGAATAAGCCCCCTTGTTTAGACATATTTATATATAATATTAGTATTATATATAAATCTGAAGACACCGATCGGCGTCAGCGGTATTTGAGAGGTTAAGTATATGTACAAATCGCGAAAGTCTAAAAGCGTTTAACTAAGTGTGGTCAATCATGGGTCATATGCATTAAGAGAGAAGGTCCACTATATACATACATCACAGGTGGCAATCAAGCACACGGCCCACTTGAAACGCTTGCTATACTAGAAGTACGTCGTATGTCCCTTCGCCAAACGAAATAAAATAAATGTACAGGAATGGAAGAAATAAGTTTTCTTTCAGATTTTTTGCAAGAGGGTGATTGTTATTCCCCAAACGAGCAGGCTCAATAGTACTGTTATCAGATAATTGACAAATTGGTAAGCTCTTCCATTTATTGATTTGAAACAGAAATTTTCATTAGGGGTTTCTGATTTTTAAAACGTCAATTCCGAATTTTGTCTTTGCTATGAATGTATTTATGGCAATACTCGTACCGTCTTTTGTGAAATTTAACACATGCTCTTTCAGGTAGTTTCCTACCCTCCTGCATATATCAGTGTTCATGGCTTGGCCCTAGCTAATCGCATATTTTGTTTTTGCTATGAATGTATTTACTGCCTCTGTGGCGCGGCGGTAGTGAATGCGACTGCTGTACATGAGGTCTCGGGTTCGAATCCCGGGTCGGGCCCACATAAAGGTATTGGATTTTTCTGTTAAGAAATCTCAATACGAGCCCGGAGTTAGGAAGTTGGCGGTGTTAGACACCCCCGTGCCTCGGAAAGCACGTAAAGCCGTTGGTCCTGCGCCTGATCTCTCTCCGGTCGTGTCGGATTATCCGTCCCATCGGAGCATGAGGGTAAGGGAACAGAGAGTGCACTTGTGTTTGCGCACATATGTACTTGTGCACTATAATATCTCCTGCGCAGATGGCCAGTCTCCGTTAAGATTGACCACCGTGACC
The DNA here is from genome assembly GCA_963675205.1 of Catocala nupta. Taxonomy (NCBI): domain Eukaryota; kingdom Metazoa; phylum Arthropoda; class Insecta; order Lepidoptera; family Erebidae; genus Catocala; species Catocala nupta. Next base: position 21,820,886 of record OY776094.1, on the reverse strand, counting down.
GAAAATCGGTCTGGAGGACATTATTTATGGCGATACTCCTACCGACTTTTGTAATATTTAATACATGCTCTTTCAGGTGGTTTGCTACCCTCCTGCATATATCAGTGTTCATGGCATGGCCCTAGCCAATCGCATCTATCTGTGAATCCGCATATAAGTTTTAAAAGGTATTTGAACGCCACCGCAATCCGCAACGATGCCGTTTCGCTTTGCGACCTGCTTTAAGGAAAAACTGTATACATTGCAATCGTTTTTTCTTTCGAGTTCGTAGTAAACAAAGTGATAAAATAAACATGTTACAACTTCACGTTATGTTCATCAAGAAATAAGTTTATGTGACAGAAGAAATAAACAGTACTAGCGGTCGCTTAGTGCTCGAAATTCGACCAAAGTTTGCCTGTAGGATATTGCTGATATATGTCATTATAATTGATATATGTAACCATAGTTACGCGCTTCGACAGCGTGTGTCAAATGCATGGTTGTGTGCGTTTAGTGTTTTTTCATTAATTTAATGTATTTCTAATGCATATCTTTTAAATAAAATTCTCGTGTCACAATGTTCGTTCCCGTACTCCTCCGAAACGGCTAGGTCTGAGAATCGGCCAACATCTATTTTTCATACCCCTTAGTGATAAGGGTTGTCCAGCCCTAAGATTTTTTTTTAATGGCAAATCGACGTTTGCCGTGTCAGCTAGTTTTATATAAATATTAGGATTCGTCACTCCTTCTCCATATAAACTTTACCTGTGCCAAATTCCATACTCCTCCGTCCGCGCAATTTTCGTAAAAAGGGGTACAACATTTTTACTTCACGTATTAATATATAGATTATTCTAGATTGAAGGTTCTATCAGCTTTAATGGCAATAAATACCTTAGAGATAAAGGTAAACTAGCGCTCGTATGTAAAAGTGGTCATTATAAACACTCAAAACCCTACAAGTATTTATTTAATAAATAATCCTATCTATCTTCTTCTAATATTATAAATGCGAATATGAGTTCGTTTATTTGTTACTCTCTCGCTGTAACAACTCGGCCGAGGATTATGTAATTTCGCGTACACGTTGTAAGGAACAGGACATAGCGTACTTTTCATCAAGAAAATAAGTACTGTTCCCAAACAAACAAAGCCGCGCAAAAGCTAGTAGATATTTTTAATCAAAAACTATATTTAGAAGCAAAATAAAGGGAAATATTAGAATTTATTATTTTGGTATAAAATAGCAAAATCTGCCCACGCGCGATGCAATAGTCTGTAAGTGTCACTCTGTTTTTGTATACAGTAAGGTAATACAATCATCCATACTTACTAATATAATCATAAAGAATGTTTTTATTTACAACGTTTTTGTTAACACAGAGGCGTAAGGCGGTTCGATTCTTGAGTCGGGCAGTGATATTGCAGTTAGGCACAGCTGTATTGTTACGTAAGGCGAGCTTGACTAGGATATTGGACAAATAAGAAAAAACCACTCTTAATTGTTACATTTGATGATGTGAAAGGTATGGATGTCTATTCAAATATTATTCTCGATATGTTTAATTTGCCAATGCCAACTTTCGAGAATAGATAATATTGTCTTATGTTTACGCGAATGTTATACATTGAAATTAAACACTTTATACGGATTTTGTCGCGTTGTTTATTTTACTTTATAACACTGTTATTACATAATTTTGAAAAACTCTAACACTACTATTATTGAACTTTACTACTATTTAAGCTATATATTTTTAATTAAAACTATTTATATTTGAGTTTTGAGTTTACACTTTGCCCCGACGTTTCGGTTACTTTACAGCAGCCATGTTCACGGGGAGACTAAGATGGTAGTTGTTCCAACGTTCTCAAGTGTACCTAGTTATTTCAAAGTACCCGAACATAATTTAATCTTTGGTGTTCCTATTTACGCAGAATGAGCTCAAAGTATCATGAAGTCTAGCTGTGTTTTGCTTCTTCTTGGGTTTGACTATATGAATGACCGGATCCCAAGCTGGTGGTACATTCCAACCATTCTCTCTATTGAAATTAGGATGTTTTTTTAATTTCAATAGCCTCGCGAAGCATCCTTGGTAGAAATCGGTGTTCTTTTGCGAGTATCTGTAGTTTGTCAAATCGTAGGTAGTGGTTGGTACCCTGTTGCACATGTTCACACACAGCAGACTTCAACGAGCGTTGGTGTTTAACGTCAGCTATATGTTCTTTTATGCGAGTGCCTATGCTTCTCTTGGTTTGACCAATGTATGAGAGTCCACAGTCACAATCTATTTTATAGACCACTGCATCTTGTAAAGGTAATTGGCACTTGACGGATGGTAAAAATTGACTTATCTTCGTTGGCGGCTTGAAGTATGTGTTGATTGAAGCTCGCTTCAAGATGTAGCCAATCTTGTCAGTGACACCCTTTACATATGGTAGTATGGCAGGCTGGCAAACAGATACTTAAACGGTGAATCTCACCACCATCCTAAACAGTTAGCTACCGTGGGAATGTCTTTGTTTCAGAGAGCCCACGGGATCTGTGACAAGAAACATCTGGACGCTGAGCTTCAACATGTCAAGCAAGTACTGCAAGACAACAAGCTCCAACAGCCGCGCCGCCGTCACAGATCCCGAGAAAAGCCAGCCACAGTCGAGCGCCAGCCTGCCATACTACCATATGTAAAGGGTGTCACTGACAAGATTGGCTACATCTTGAAGCGAGCTTCAATCAACACATACTTCAAGCCGCCAACGAAGATAAGTCAATTTTTACCATCCGTCAAGTGCCAATTACCTTTACAAGATGCAGGGGTCTATAAAATAGATTGTGACTGTGGACTCTCATACATTGGTCAAACCAAGAGAAGCATAGGCACTCGCATAAAAGAACATATAGCTGACGTTAAACACCAACGCTCGTTGAAGTCTGCTGTGTGTGAACATGTGCAACAGGGTACCAACCACTACCTACGATTTGACAAACCACATATACTCGCAAAAGAACACCGATTCCTACCAAGGATGCTTCGCGAGGCTATTGAAATTAAAAAACATCCTAATTTCAATAGAGAGGATGGTTGGAATGTACCACCAGCTTGGGATCCGGTCATTCATATAGTCAAACCCAAGAAGAAGCAAAACACAGCTAGACTTCATGATACTTTGAGCTCATTCTGCGTAAATAGGAACACCAAAGATTAAATTATGTTCGGGTACTTTGAAATAACTAGGTACACTTGAGAACGTTGGAACAACTACCATCTTAGTCTCCCCGTGAACATGGCTGCTGTAAAGCAACCGAAACGTCGGGGCAAAGTGTAAACTCAAAACTCATATATAAATAGTTTTAATTAAAAATATACATATAGCTTAAATAGTAGTAAAGTTCAATAATAGTAGTGTTAGAGTTTTTTCAAAATTATGTAATAACAGTGTTATAAAGTAAAATAAACAACGCGACAAAATCCGTATAAAGTGTTTAATTTCAATTCGAGAATAGATGTTAAAAATACTATGTATACCACTTTAGAAGCTGTCAAGAGGGCTAAGGCCAGCCTCGATATAAATTGCATAAAAACGGATGTTTTAGAGGAGCTAAATGGTAAATATTGTACATGGCTTCGAATATTCACTGACGGGTCCAAAATTAGGGATAATCGAGGTGCAGCTTTTTTTGATTCATTTAACACACATTCTGAGTTATTTAAAATTAAAAATGCCTTATCGATTATGTCGCTGGAGCTCATTGCTATTTATAAGGCCCTAACGTATGCTGCATCTTGTGATGCAAGGAACATTGTAATTTTGACCGACAGTAAGAGCGCACTTCAACATCTGGCTCGATGCGCCTCTGGTCACAGAGGTGTATCGATAGCCTATAGGGTGTTGCAAGAAATGTATGACTTCGATCAATGCGGTAAGGTCATACGATTTCAATGGGTTCCAGCACATATTGGTTTATGGGGTAACGAAAATGCTGATCGATTGGCAAAAGCTGCAATACATGTCAAACTCATGTCAAAGCTTTTTATCTTGAGCATAGGTGTAAATTTAAATAAATGTGCTTCTCTCATTGGAAAGAACACTTCGATGAGCGGTCTAAAACCAAAGGCATATTGTACAAGACTATACAAAGTGAACCTATGCAAATCCCGTGGTTTATAAATTGCAAACTTAATAGAAAATATATAAAATTAGCATTTAGGATTCGTTCAGGTCACTATCCATCCAGAAAATTTGCATATTTAATAAAAATCACCGACTCACCGAATTGTGATGAATGTGGTGTTTTTGACGATATGCAACACTTGTTAACAGAGTGTAAAAAGAACCATTTCCAAAGGGAGTTACTCATGAGACAGTACAATATAAATGTTTTAGATGTGGGTATAATGCAATGTGCTTTGTTTAAGCCTTGTTCGGACCTAGCATTGGCCATATATAAAATGGTCGCAGCCGCTCATGAATAACTCCCTAAAATCGTTAAATTAAATATGTATTGGTGTTATTTTCTATAATAGGTTACGATGGAATTGGCATATCCATTTGGATAAAAATCCTAAAATAAATAAAGAAAAAGAAATGGCGAGCTTGTTGTTGTTATTGTCATCTATTGGCCATTATTCCACACACCATATTTAGAATATTAATAGATATATTTTCTCGTTGGTCTTATGGCCTAGCATTGCGGTTAAGTTTGCGTAAGTTCATGAGATCCCGGGTCATCAAAGTGTTATTTTCTGTTAGGAGATACTCTGCCCATTTCAGTTCTCATTACCATTTTGGTAATGAGAATATGAGCGCTCATCAGCCTATCTACCTGTCCTATGTCTGACCTATCCTATGGAGCATGCAGACTTGTAAGTCTGTACTAGTCTTTAAGGAAAAATTAATTACCTACATATGGCTAAAACTAGAAAAAACAATTATTCCATAAATTATGGTGCGATATGGGTGTGGTACATTTGTGCTTAATCCTACAAGCAGATACTCCATGTTATATTATAAATGGACAAACTGCAATTCAAAATTTTAGAGGCATCTTTAGGTCGAACGCATTGTTTAAAGACAAATCCTGTACCGCCAGTGATTTTACAAACAAGAGACACAAAGAACACCTAGTTTCGGTACAACTATTTGTAGATATAGTGCGAAAACATCATATTTTATTGTAATACTTTACTACACACACATGTACAAAGAAATACGCACACATGAGAATCACTTACACATGCTCAAAATGATCAGACCTCGTTCTTAAATCTGTGACAAGTAGTGCCAGTTGTATATGCATACAAACGTAATTATACCACCAGCCGTCCAGTTCGCTTTGCTTTCGCTAGTGAAAGAGATATAAGTATAGTATAAAGCACGCAATAAAGAACCAGTATCATCGGCCTGAAGGCCCGAGCCGTTTTCGCAAGTGCATTTCATAACAACAAGATTTACTGTGACGTAACGGTACACCGACTCGATGACCCATTCGCATACCATTCTAAATTCAATAGCGCCAATCGCGACACTTTCGATATTTAAATCGGCCAATGAGATATTATGTTAAGGTTCTTGTACATCGGCGCAAACGCACGCAATAAGTCGCTTCTAAATTCGGCCTATTTTGCTTACGTATATAGTATTTATAATATAGCAATTATATACCCTGAACCACTATCTTATATGTACAGGTATATTTTTATAAGAAATCTCTTTGATAAATGCCATAATTGTTTACGCCGTGTTCGGCGAAAAGGATTTAGAGATTTTATATGCTTAAAAATATAGATTAATACAGCCTGCACTCAAAGGTCACATAAATAAAATCAATTAGATTTTAGACTCGTTGATAATTTGATATTCGGGTTCATACACACGATTTAAAATTGTTAATAGAGATGCATAAATACCTACTACTTCATTATGCCTGAAGAATTTTGTGTTTTTTAGAACATAGTCGATATCTAACAAAGATATCCTTGTTTAAAAAATCTTTCTGTCTATTCAAATAGGTTTCGTACAACAAACAAACCCAGAGTATACCGCGCCTTGCTAGCTGACGAGTTTTCAATGTACAATGAAAGTGTGTTTATTCATTGATAAATGCGTTTGTTTATTATCTCTACGTCCACATGGAGAAATAAACAACGAAATTTTAAGGCACTATTTAACGAGACCGGTGGGTTAGTCCCGATGTATAACCCTTTTGCAAAACTGTCAATATTGCTTTCCTTAAAACAATGTTTTTTGAATAAACATCGTCTATTGACCTGAGATTAACATAAAATACTTTTTAATCGGTAAATGCTCGGTTCCCGTGGGACAAATTAAAACCGTGACTGAAGCTGCGGGCAATAGCTAGTACGAAAAGCACTTTAAAAATATGTCGCCTTATAGTCCTCGCCTAAATGCGCACAAACCTTAAAACCGCGCTTTCGGCACGTACGCTGCGCACGCGTCAACCAACCAATTGTTGCCCGTGAGCCGAATACTCGATGGTCGTTATCGATCCTTGAAATTGTGATAAACTTTCCATTTCGATGTGAACATATTTATTCACGATACGTATTATTGCACAACGGAGAAGAAAATTTGTTTTCATCGGGCGCACTTATTTGTATAAGTCAATGTTAGTACTTTCGTTATTGAGTAATACGTTTATATACATACTAATGGAATGCGGCTTTTTAAACTCTTGTTTGCTATTTATGTATGGCTAAACTACCACTACGTTTTTTTTGGTATGGAGATTGCTTGAACTCTAGTCAAGTTATGAACATAAATTATTATAGTAAAAACAAAATCAAAGCCACGGGATAAAGTAAGGTTAGATAAATTGACTGTCATTTTAATACGGACGAGTCAATTATTGTTTACCAAGTATTTATAGTTCCAGATACACTGATGCTACCAAAGAATTTTAATAGGAATCTATACCAAAACTTATTCCAATATCCTAACATTGATAACATCCGGTTCGATTCTCGGATCCAGCAATACGTTACTAGGTTTTTCTGTCAAGATATTCTCAACAGCAGCACGGAGTTTAGAACTGTTGCTTATAGACAGTAACCTCTGCCTGTGTCTACTGGGATATACGTGTGAGATTATCTATGTACATATGTATATTATTAATTAACACTAATCTAGATTCTGTTTGTTCCGATATGTAGGTTAAATCGATTAATAATAGCTACCGAAGCAACCTATTAAGTATCAAAAGATAAAAACCGTTTATCGATCAATCGATAACAAGATATCAAATAAAGAATAATTATTATAATCGATTCGACAGTCTACTTTTAAATTCGGAACAATTGTGCAAGTATAGATTAAAAATGCTTTAAAATCTATGTTATTATCGTCTGCGAATTTAGAACAAGGTCTTCATGCATTTTTATTTGTAATATAACACTGATAAGCGATTCAAATGAGATTATATTATCTAGGAGACAATATGATATCAAGGACGGAGTTTTTTAATCTTTCTCTAAGTAAAGTAAAGAAATATAACAAATTTTACATACTTAATCATATGGTCGCCTGGATATTGCAATGGAGCAGGCAATGGTGTTTGACATTTACAATTCACCAACTTTGGTTTGCTGCTAACTAATGAAAATTTTCAATCAGAAAACCCAATAACAATATGTCCGACTCGATATCGAACCCAAGAGCTCACGATTAGCCACAATCGTAAACGCAAACTTATATTACTGTACCAAGAACGGAGTCCTTATCACTTATCTCCTCCATCCTTATCACTATCCTTATTACATAAGGATTTATGTAGAAATAAAATAAAATTAGGATTCACGTAATAAGGGGCAAGCTTATTGTCGTCTACTCGCACTATTTTATTCGGACTTTGACTTTAACATTTTCTATTCGGTCTTTAACCTGTTGTAGACCGCAAAAGAGCGCAATCTTCGCACGGAGTTATCGAAGTAGTCTATAAATTCTTAGGTAATTTAGGCCGGTACCGTGAAGTATGTAGTTTTAAGATCTGTTATAAGATGTGTAACGGGTTAATAAGAGCAGTTACACAAAGCTGTAAAGCTATGTCATAAAGATAAATGTGTAGTGCCAACATTTTGTCGGTTCATCGACTGTGTTTACTGTAAAATCATATATAATAATCTTTTACGTGGCAAATTATTAGAGCAACATCACATACATTTGACTTTTGATCACTACAATCACTATCACTACATATTATAAAACAAAGTCTGTCTGTCTGTTCGCGATAAACTCCAAAACTCCTGAACGGATTTTCATGCGGTTTTCACGAATAGACAGAGTGATTTTTCAAAGTGGTTTTGGTGTATAATTTGTTAAGGTTTCGTACTACCCGTGCAAAGCCGAGGCGGGTCGCTAGTTATGTATAACTAGCTGAGTGACGCGGTCTTCTTGCCTCTGACCCTGGTCGTAGCGTGATGTTAGATAGCCTATACCTTCAACGAGATGGGTGTAAAAACCCAGTAAAATCTCCGTCTTCATGTGACCTTCTTTTTCTTTTTCATCATCTTTTTGTAATATCCCACTGCTGGGCAAAAGCCTCTTCCTTGGACTTCCAAATCACTCTGTTAGTGGATATCACCTGACCTTATGACCTTGCGACCTCTATATCTCGGGGGTCTTTTGACCCACAGGGCCCATACTCAAATTCGACCGAGGGATGACCCCAAGGTGTCTGTACACCAAGTTACAAGTTAATCGGTCCAGTGGTTCCGGTGCTATGCCTGTCATTAACATACAGACACACAGACCCACATAAAGTTTTCATTAACTTCTTCGAAGAAAACTCAGAGGTTAATAAGTAGGCTCTTTCAGACTGGTTCTTCCAGCGATTAGCGCGTTCGAACAAGCTCTTTAACTTTATATATTTACTAGGTTTTATTTGCGTCTTCCCTCGCTTGCAATAAACTAATCTCTAGGGGTAGAGATATTTTTCTGGTTTAGTATCATTTTATGTAACTCTGACAACGTGTATGCAAAATTTGATAATGATCGGTTGTGTATTTATGGCGTGAAAGCAAACGAACAAACTCACATTCGCATTTATAATATTAGTACAGATAATATCAGCCCTGTTTATGAAAGTGGCATTGCTGAGTAATTGATACTTCTCAGAATTAGAATGATTAGATTATTAAACTTCTTTAAGGACTCTTAGCTGTGGAAGTTTCCTAATGGCATTTTCATTGACCATTAAACTAAGCGTTAATTAACTACTTAACACGCACATAATTACGAACCAGCGTAATAGGTAGTCTGGCGTTTTCCTATCGCTGGCTGGTCAAACTATCGCTACCACATCAACTTCTTCTTCACCCTAGTTTTTATTATTCCCAAGTCACTTGGGGTCGGCTTTCTAGTCCGGATTTGACTGGATATCAGTTTTTACACGGAGCGATTGCCATCTGATCTCCGCAACCCGAAGGCTAACGATACCCTACGGCTAGACCAGTATGCACTGACTTCCCAATAATGACTGCCATAGATGTTCATGGCAGCCGGGACCGACGGCTGAACGTGCTCTCCGAGGCACAGAGCAGGCAATACTTGTCAATCCATACGCACATAATTCAGAAAAATCATATGGCTTCCGAAAGTCAGAGGTGCGCGACGTGGGTTTGAACCCGAGACCCTCTGCATTGCAGTCTGTTGGTCTCCCCACTGAGCTATCGCTGCTATATCGCTACCACATCAACGATTTAGTTTAATCTTTAACTATTGAGTTGTAGCGGCACACCGGCGGCCAGGCACAATAGTTTTTTATTATGTCAGTCGATAATTTTACACTGCAGAGAAAAGGACTCTCTCTTACCATACCTCTCTCTCTAGAGCCACTTAGGACTAATCTTTATTCACACAAAGCTGAATCGAATCTTGTGTCTTATAAATTAAATTAAGAAATAAATTATATTAGCAAAGACCAGCTTATATTACAATCATCTTTTATTCAGTATAATCAGTTACGTTAACGGGCATGCATTCAAATATTCAGACTTATTTTTTAATGCTTCTACGTCAAATATGTATCTGTCATGCTACATAAGCCATTAAATATTTATGATGCAACCGTGAGTAAATTATTTGCGTGCGTGTCTAGAATAAAATGTGACGTTTTCTGAGAATAAAGTTTACGTAGCGGTATATGTGTTGTGCACACTAAGCGCTCCAGTTGCAACTGTAAAACGCATATTACCTACCGTTGTGAAATTATAATCTTTATAAATAAAACCAGATCTCAGAGAGAAAGAAAATGAAAATTTTAGGTTTTTAGTACCCTTAGCCGGTCATCCATGAAGAATTTTTTCAGGTTGAATCGAGAAAGTTGTGCCAGGAGCGTAGCAAGTGACTATCCTCTTCTTCCGGAAAGAAGCTTGAGTCTATCTTTATTATATGTAACTATCTATATATGAGCCAGGACAACACCCAGCCTGGTGGATCGATACTCTAAAGCAAATTGGACTAGATTTGGCAGGCAAAAAACCGGTAGTTACGGCGAACATTGGGAGAGGCTTATGTCTTAAAGTGAACTGCAACAAGCCGATTAATTTGACGCCTAAATCGACATTGCTATTAGTTATCAGCGATTTTGATAACAATATACTGGAATTTTAATTTAAGACTGGTAAGATCCATAAGCGATAAAACCATTTGCTATGAACGTGCTTTACGAAGCAAAGCTTAAATAATGTTAATGTTTTAATGTTACTTAATGTTTGCTCTCTGTTGCTCACTTTAATTAATTTATTCTATTTCTATAAGTGAGAACTTGTAATTGGCTCTCAGATGACTACATATGCTGCCGTAATATTTAATGTGTTATAGCTGTAAGCTTTCCATGTTCAAATAAATAAATAGATTGACATTTTGCTGGCTAGCATGGCTATCATAAAATTGTTTTTTAATGCTTGTAACTTGTACAATATCCGTTTGGTAAGAAACAGGCAGTATTTAAATAAACACATATTTAAGGCATACAGGTGTATTACGTCATAACGTCCAGAGCTCTCATTTCCTGGTATTCAACCGGTATGGTACGTGCTTCCTCGCGTTCACGGTAATGCTCAAATATTTCCACAAATGGCCGGGCTTAGGAACCAGTCGAATACATTTCTAAGGACGTTCTTTCCTACGACAATCGTTCCTATTGATATTGCTTAGGTAATTCCTTATTGGTTTACAGAATACAGGTTTTTGTGCTTACAGAGGTCACTTACTAACTAGGGTTAATTGTGGCTATCGTAACAAATTGACTAATTGTTTTTAATCTATGTTTAGATCTGCTGGTTTATTACTCTACAGAAACTTCGTGGTGAGCTGAACAATAATGCCAGTTATGTTTCATATGCAAATAACGTAACGACTTTAAAAGAGGTAATCTTAAACCATAATAGGACTCTTTATATGCAGCTCAATGATAACAATGAGAAAATCATAGAAACTTTAGCAGTATGCAGACTTTCAATCATAAGCAAACGAGAGTAATTGGCCAAGCGTTTATTTCATACTTACTGCATGAATCTTTTATCACTGAGTAAAACTCTTTCAATACGTAGTTTTTATCTAGTATTACCTACACACGTTTGCCGGGTGGAATTGAAAATTAAATATTCAGGCGCACAGCGTCAAGCAGCCTTAAGAAAATCGCTCGATCTTTCCCTAAGGAGTAAGTCAACGCTGCCGAGATTAACGCTACGGCAAATGCTTGTAGCAGTTAATGAATACATAAGTAATGATATTTATGTACTGGGAATCAGAGCCAGCTTTTGCTTGATGCTCTACTTCAATGTAGTGTTAGACAAATAAACGCTGCTCGTATAAGGGATCAAATATTATAATACTATTGTAATATTGGGGACGACTAGAGTTTGTGCCTTGGAATGGAGCATGAATTTACATAGGTAGTTGAATCTAGAAAATTTAATTACTAGTGCAATACATGTGGATGTAATAAACCTCAGCCTAACCGCTTGGGGGATTATAAGCGTGAAACAATAATTAGTAGATAGCGAATGTTGCGACATTTTAAGTTCGACGCATGACACAGAAGAATCTTGGTCACAGAAAACTGTTAACGATACAAATATTCATTTATTCTCGTAGTAAAGCAGTATGGTTTTTAAATAAGTGTTTAATGGTCTCTAACATAAATCACTAAATCTCTGACAGAGAAGATATTTATGTTATCCAAAGATTATAAATTGTTTCGGGTCCCCAGCGAATCTGATCCATTACACACGTGAAATGCATAGCGTGGGAACGACACACATAATGTTTGTGTTATAAAGTTAAGTATCAATTATTTATATAACTACTAATACTAAAAGTAGTCTTGTCAATGAATGCGACTATCCAAGTCGTACTAATCGTACATATATGTACATACATATGTTATGTACAAGGACAGATGGAGAAGTATAAACAAAGCTTGTTATATGGTGGCAGGACGCCAGCTTATCAGTCATCAAGTTGGACAACAGTAGCCCTTTTTCTTCAACACAATTATGTATTTTTTGGTATGATCAGTACGTACGTTGTCATCTAGTTGTATCACGCGGTTTCAGTCGCTTAAGACGTTTATGATTACCTTACACGCTTCTTCAGATTATAACATGATGATGGCTATAATGTCTCTAATAAATGCAAAAAGAATGTTACAAATTGGACTGGTATTTCTCAAGATTAATGCGTTCGAATGTACCAGATCAAAATTGTTACAGATATTTTTGCTGTTCAGTAGGACCAGTTTGGTTTAACTTTGGCATTACGTATTTAGTAACAGATTTATGTAAATTTTGACAAATAATTCCATCTAATACTCGATGTTCTATATTGCGCTCGACAAGTAGCAAAATACCCATCTTATATTACAAGGGGCCTTACCAGAACCGGCAATATATGACTAAAGGGTTAGCCCTCTGGTGATTTATTTATACAACAGTCTATTAACGCCACTTATTTGCATAGAAAATGTGCCTTCTAGAATAAATAGTTCCATAGCCAATAGCTCACATTTAAAAACGATAGAAATCTTTATATTATTGCAAAGAATTGGTTTAAAATGAGATTTACTCAATTTGAGCTTGTCAAACAAACAAGCTCAAAAGCCTGGCTTGCCTTATTAAAATGAAGAATGAATGGATCCATAACAAGTGAAATTAAAGAATAAAGAGGGAATAGCATGTAATTAATACATTTACTGTTTAAGTTTGCCTGGGTGGCGAAGCGGTAGTGAAAACGAATGCTGAGGTCTTTGTTCAGTTTCCGGGACGGGTAACGTGTTATTGGGATATTCTGTCAGTAAAATCTCATTAGCACGCAGTATAGTAATATGCCTGGTAGACGAAGCTTGTCCCGTTATATGTGCTCTAAAACATAGTTGGCGAAGTGTAGGTCTAATTCACCTCCGTTTAACACTCTGGGAATGAAGCGTTAGACTATGTATAAAAATCAGTATGTACACAAACTGCCTTGATCTGGGCCCCTGGACACACTACGAGTACTTACCAATAAGTTTTGAAAGGGCAATAAAATGTTCCTTACATTTATAAACAGATGGACAGCCATATTCTCCGTAGCTTTTGATGCGAACATTACGCATTCATTTCGTAATGCCGACATCTTGGATCCTTTGATTAATCAATGAAGAATATATGAATAAATTTCCGGTTTTAAGAAGAGCGTCGTATTACGTAGCGAGGCAGGGGCCCGCAATAAATAGATAAAGGGAACCGTAGGAATTATGTTAATACCATATTAGCATGTCACATGTGTAAGCCAAATGAAAAGCTACAGATAATACAATGTAAAATTAGGGTAAGGGTCTACAATAGATCAAGCCAGGTGTTTGTGAGACAGGGTATTTAATAGGGGTCTTATCTTTTACTGTAAATGTTATCGTATTGTATATCGTTGTAGGGGACTCTGGCCAACAGATCGGATTTTGAATCGCCGCACGTATACAGCGTTAGGGAGCTACTATTTTGTTTACCAAATGATAGCGACAATAACGGTGACAAGTTGGCAAGACAAATAGACGCTGACAAAAAACACGATGAAATAAAACATATAAGTCACTAGGCATTCGAAACGCAAGTGGCCATAATAATAATAATAATTTCATTTCGCGTGGCATATACGCATAGATGAATACCTTATATGTATATAAATGACTAATATACATACAATGCTGTGTGTTAAATTAGAGGGTTTGTCCTCGTTCTATGCTATTGGCCTTCTGGAGAGTAACTTCTAAAAGACCAGCATGATAAGCTACACTACTTCTGATCTCGAAATTTACTGTTTGACCATAAACACGCTATAATTTAATTTTATGCAAGTCTTTATTGGAAAATGTTGTGTATAAAACTGTCAGTTTTCAAGGCCTATTCATTTATTTCGGGTTATCCAAGGACAACATTTTTAGAGTATCTGGAGTTGAGATAATGACTTACTTAAACCCATATAGAGATAAAATCTTAATTACAGCGGCACCATTAGAAAACACGGCCATAATTTATAACTTCAATTTATAAATTCTATTCATACCATCACGCTATTTATAAGATGCTCAGCACAAGTATAATGGAACGGCTGTATCGCTGGTATTTCTCATGAAGAGAGAACATTCCCACGGCATTGTGAGTGTGTCACTGTGCAATACTTAATTGTGTGGACTACTTGTTTATGAATGTATGAATTCTACATAATATGCTACTTGTTGAAAACCGGTTTGATATCTTATTTAGAATCAAATAATTGATTATGATCGGAATTATTACAGTTACTTACTATAACTTGGAAATAATTACTTTTGTAAACGGATCGTAAACAGCTCAAAACGTAACGTAACTTAATTTGATTTATTGACACATTGTTGGACTAAATTTTGCCTCTGTTTGTGTAACAATTCATTAGAGAACAATATCGTTCGTATCAGGATAATAATAATAGGTTGAAAATTTGGAGGATTAATAGCTGACATGATGTACATAGGTAACGTACATCTTAGTTTACACCGACGCTGCCTTAGATGTGACTACCCGATTCATTTTTTATTTTACCCTCAAGACTATTTACTATCATAGAAAGATACATAGTTTAACTATGTGGGCATAGATTTCACGTAGAAGATCTAGTTGTGTTATTAGGTATTATACAACGAGCAAAACTACATCTTACCGATTAGGCTGTCTTTCTTGCGTAGTTATGATTACCTTATTACCATCTACTGGGTTTATCCTACACAACGATTTGTCAGAATCAGATCCACCACCAAATCAACAGCAGTAAAATTGCTATAAACCGATAAAGAGATACAAGATTTCCGTTAAACCCTTTTTCCTAATTTTCATACTGAAATATAATTGTTAAAACTTCAAGTTGTTGAAGAACAAACAGTTCAATTAAACAAAAGGTTTTGAAGCTGGACTAATTAATATGTAGTACGGAGCACATACGCGAGCTGAGTTGATAAAATCGTTACTTTAATTCTTTATGTTGGCACCGAGAGCATAATTGCGTACTGCCAACATGACGGCAATTAGTTTAATTGGATCAATTAACGTTCAATCTTATGTTTAAACACTTCGTATGTACATTACATATGTATGTATGTGTAATATTTCAATGTTAGAGAACTTTGTGTTATATATCGATTTGGGGATTCAACGGTTAAAATACATTTATTAATAATAACTTTATATAGGTGCTCAAATGCACGACATTTCGATTACCATTTATATGAGTATTAATACATGGATGTAGGAGGCACAATGAATGTTCCTAGTGTATTTATTTTAGATTTAAGAAGTTTTACCTTATGTAAAATGTCCCTAAACATCATTGTATCATCATCTGATCTAAAATAATGTACGTAGTGTACATTATTTTAGATCAGATGTGCAGAATACTGAAATAAGGATACTTTTTGAACTCCAATTGGTTTAAACGCCATCTAATTTAACATCTACTAGAAATTAAACTATTCCCAAAACACAAACCCAAGTAAATATATGTCATTGCCGTGCGATTATAAACACAGATATTATAAATACATTTATCCGTTCCAACAATAGCATGCCATTGATACCGCGGTCCTGTTATACTGATCGGGGTACAAAAACAATGGAACAAGCTATCCACGGTTATTGGGACGATACAAGAGAGATTGATTGCGGATCGTTAAGCTTATCGCGTCAATGACAAAGGCTGTATTCATTCATATTTCTGTCGTCTGAATATCTGAATAATGTAGGGGAATTTTGCTTGCGTGAGATGGGTATTGATTGTTTAATGAACTTGGTTATTCTGAATTTATGATAAAATACATCACGCCTTTTTAATGCCTCACTTAGGCGTAAGGCGGAAAGGTTATAATACAAATAAATGTAATGTTCGAGGCATGTGACACCCGCATTTTAATTTTTACTAGGCTTTTAACACCTTCTGGAAAGAATGCTAGGAATCTTGTATAGTCTTGTTGGTGCTAATTTAATACTAAAAAAAATATTGAGACGCTCTAATCAGGCATTAAATCGATCGGATAGATTTAACGTTAACTATTTAGGCGTGCATAGCCAAGTCTAGAGGTATCGATAATGTACTAGAATGCAAGACAAAAAGGTTCTTTCTTTCTTTACAAATAGTCTAGAGCGCTTGGAGGTACCAAGCTTCCATAAACCTAAAGAGTAATATGAACTTACCTTTCTCGATAAGGTCGTTCCATTTCTTCGCCCATCCTCTCAAACTCTTCGCATAAGTCTTTTCTATATCCGCCCTCTCTTGCACCAAGGCCTGGAGCTCTCCGCAGAGTCTGTGTCCATCGTCCACTCGACGTGTGGTGCGCTTGTAGTTACCAGGCTCCCAGAACGAGTCGGAGGCGACTGTGAGGAGCGCCTGCTCGTCGCTGTGGTGGGACATGGCGGTGCGACACTCACACACCGCCCCTCTGTGGACAAGAGAAAACTATATTTAGCATTATATAACTAAACAACTTTGAATACTACAACAGTTCAATGCCTGTTACATCTCTACAGAAGGTATGCTCCCTAAAGTAGCGTATATACCTGTGGAAAGGATATAGGATACCTGTCCAAAAACAAAAGTTTTGATATTGTCATTGTATTTAATGGCAATCGGGTCTTGACAACTCGGCGCAGAGTCGACTAGAATCGGTTGGTCTTAATCATCTATTTCCTAGGATAGCGGGGTCGTCATATTGCGGCACTAAAACCGTTCATATAAACTACATGATGATCACTTTACAGTGTTTAAATAGTTCACAGAAGATTTTAAATCTGAACCAGATTTTTATGGCTGCAATCTTACAGCCGCTATGTGACGGTACAGCTATCTTCGGAAACCGTAGCTTTATATACCAAAAGTTTACAGTTACTTAACGTTTATTACCAAAAGTATTTTTAATTCAATTTACATTCTAGGAATAACACGTCAATAAGTCATGGCATGACCTATTGATGTCTCATTAAAGATTCAAAACCCTTACAAGAAATTCATTCATTCTCACATAAATTATGAATGAATACAACCGAAATAACATACTTTCATTTCGAAACGAAATAATTTATAACATAAACACATAGTTTATAGCTATGTTGTACATAAATATTGGAAGAGCAAGGAAACGGGTATGATTTCAATAGGTATCTTTATACAAATAAATATCGTTGGTATTACCAGTAATAAAAAAATGAGTATATAATTGAGATATAATGACATAGACTAAGCTACGATCAGTATTTTACGTATATAAGCTCTGGTACTTATAAAACACGATGCATTCCGATACTCCAATGACTTGCTCACTCACTGACAGTTGATAAGAATGGACGACACTGCCAAACGCAGACCGCAAACACAAAACCTCTTATTGCGCGACTGTAATCACTGAATCCATAGCTAAGTAGTGTTGATGCAAGACAACGTGTTGCGTCTAAGCAACCAATATCACTGGGATATCTATGAAGAAGCACCGTTGGTTATAAACTGGCAAGAAATGCCTCTGGCACCAGAACGTATGGTGTGACTTGATTGCGACCACGACTTAGTCCAATGGTTTTTATCAACCCAATCGAAATGACCACTAATTAGTCCATTACTAACTACTTGTGTGTTCTTAGGTCTTTAATAAACGTCTGTCTAAATAACAAATCGCGGACAGTTCCCGAGGGATATCCATCACTGTCATTATGCCAAGGTGCGATATTTAATCTTGGGTATATTGAAGCAGAAAAACGCTAGCTATTACAAGTACTCCGGGGAATACGTTAAAGGTAAGTAGTTCATTCAAGGTAGTTTATATTTAATTAGTCTTTTAGTTTAGTCAGTTTATTTAGTACAAAACTACTAACTATTCCTCTCAAGGTTTTTTTGTACTAATATCAGAGACTTATTTTAAATACATGAACCGCACTGATGCGGTACCGATAAATAATTATTTATATATCGCTTAAAGAAGATTTTTTCGTTACGATAGTAAGTAATTTTAAGACAGAACAAATTATTGACCAACAAGATAATTATTAATTATATAAGTCAAAGCCCAAAATCATTTATCACGTAGTCACAAAGTAAGACCTGTAAAGTCGTTGGTGAGTTTACCTAAAGTGAAATAAAATTTAGGTTGGTTGTTGACTGTAAATCATTAAGGCTATGAGATTTTTTTAATGTTTATATTATTTTAGCCAAGAATACTAATTGCCGCAAGGCTAAAAGTAGTGATTCTAAAACATCTATGTACCAATAAGATCCCATGTACCTATATTTGTGACTCATATATAAATAAATAAATAATTCTTTGTTGCATAAAAATCGTCTCAAATACTTAATGCATGGTCGTGTTGAATGTATTCCTAGCAGTATGCATGTGATCTAAATATTTTATAATCCTTATAATAATGTATTATTATTATAGTAAAATTATTTATTTTTATAAAACAAGAAAGACAATAAATTCAATACCTACCGCTACAGTTAACCTTGACAACCTTGACCTCAAACTTGCCACACACATTACAACTAATGGCTGCTACAAGACAACATAATTATACACTAAAAGACATCTTCTATACTAAACAATATTATCAAACAACGTATTCTAACCAGCAAATCTTACGTCAGCCACGTTTATACATTGCCTCATCCCATAGCTATGTGCATTTTAAATTATAATGATAAGGTATTCATGGTGTATGAATATATTAGTTTCTAGTTTGTTCGTGATTTGTGATACGAGGACTAAATTATGAAACACTGGACCGACTATTCCTGTGGAATATCGATAATACAATAACCAGTCTAACTGGACCACTGGTAGGTACCAGTACTATAGATGCTTGCATCATCAGACACATAAATAGGTTCACTTTCGATAAAGCCCTTCTTGGAGATCTTATTTCATGATGTAATGCAACCGCTACGATACCTTATGTTTATTAATTCAGGACATCCGAGTCAATTATGAAGAATCGATTAGGTTATTATCGATAGCATGCTAAGTTGTTTTATACGATATTTTTTTTTAAGTAGTCTCGTTAGGCGTCTGCGTAATTAGCTTCGATTTAGATAGAACAGCTTCTATCGCATTCTAGAGCAGCTATTGAATAAAAATTCTCATTGTTAAAAAGGTATTTATTTATACTACTTATTTGTAAATATAAATATAATATTATCCATTATTTTTACGACACAATGGCCTTTAAGACGTATGCCTTGTGCAGAACAAGAATGCTATGAAACTGTGGTATTAAACGAGATTCTAGCACAAAGATATTAAATTGCGTAGCAAGTAACGCATACACTTAAAAGAAACTAACTTACCGGATTCCTTAAAAAAAACTGTATTGTGCATACATATAGATATCTAGCATTTTATTACGTAATTCTGGTGATTATGATAAGTTTATTACCTGCCTTTCTGGAAAACTGGTAGTCAACCAAAAATCAGGGTAATACTACTGTAAATACTATCGGAATATGTAGTTGACTTTTAAATAGAAGAGAGAGAGAGATTCTAACCTTATTTTAAATCTTATCTTATCGTAAATGTAACTTATTATAATTGCAAAGAGCGATCGAAGAAACACGAGTAGGTGAGATAGCGTCTTATAAAGAAACTAATACCTACCAAAAAATAGGCACATACAAACATAAGATTAGGATAGAAGAGTCATGATAGTACACTTAAGCGTGTTGCTATCACGGAACATTACGCAAAAACGGATTAATTTAAAAATGTTGCGTTTTAAGATTCAAGATAACATAGGCCTTCATCTCGCGATGAGCTAAGTCTCAACACATACAATATACCGGGTATAATAAAGATGAGCGTGTTTGTGTAAAAACACATCCTGAGTGACGAATGGCATGTTAGGATTAACTGATAATATAAAGTCTATGTAAATTAGCTTTTGCGTAAAATGTTATCAAAAACTATGGCTTCATCGTAAAAAGATGATAAAATCCGTATGAACAAGAAACAAACTAGGTTATTCACTTGGATATACTACTAGCCGATCATTATACTGCCCAAGTGCGTGGGCTATTTCTTGACGGAATTTCTATTTATTTTGGGATCAAAGTTACAAATCTACGACTATTCATTATTTTATTCAATAGATTAGGTAAATGCAGTGAACGTATGTTTTATTTCCGTTCACTGCATAAACGTATTCAATAGTTAATTATTATTCTTTAAAACACATTACAGGTGTATCTCCAGTGAAAACTTGGACGCACTAATATCGACTGTAGAGAAATCGAACTATATAACTAATAGAATACTATTATAACTAATATAATTCAATAATTAATATTCAATAGTATATTTAATCGTAATCAATAGTCTACCACTAGTAGGTACTAATATTACATTTTCTATCGAACTACATAAATAGTATATTATATTGATTTATGTCTTGAATGAAGCATGACTTCATACACCTTCATCCATTGTTTTAAAGTACCTAATTGCTATGATACAATAATTGCGAAAAGGCACTCATCACACAGTCGATATAGTAACCTTGATGATCGCATTTAAAATTGTACCTTACACATCTGCAATTAGTTATAAATGTCATTATTCTGATTGAATTGCATCTTAGTTTACACATAGTGATGTAACATTAGCCTAGTACCTAAGACGTCAGGCTAATGTAGGCGTAGTAACACGTTTAATTCCTTACTAAGCTGCAGAGATTCTAGTCGGCAATCCAATAAACTAAGCACTTAGATGTTATCTAGTTGAATTGCTGTGGTCTGACCGCGACGTAAATACGAGTAATCAGCTGATTCAGATCTGACTGGAAACCGGAGCTTACGTGTATATTAAAGCTAGAAAAGGATGACTAGACATAATGTTCTCGCAGATTTCTCTACGTTCGATATTAGTGCGTCCAAGTTTTCACTGGAGATACAGCTGTAATATGTTTTAAAGATAAGTGAAAGAAATTACTGATATAATAATTTTATTATAAAAGCGAATTCTATAAAGAGAACAAGAGACGAATCTGTTCTCTCGATTAGCAATGGTAAGGATTGAAGGCTATATTCATACACATTAATTAAACACTCCAAAGCCTGTATGGCAGAATTAATCACCCAACTGAACCAACGCGGTCTTTGCAAGGTGGTTGATCGGTTTAGAGGTCATTTTGGTTTCCAAAGTAAGGTAAATTACTACCAATATTTAGTATAGATTTTAAACATCCTCAATTTGTGTGCTTCTTTGGTAGTTTTGGAGAGGCGTAATGTGATGTTTCTCCAAGACAAAGGAAGGATCCTCCGACAAATCAGGGTGATCGTGCCTGACGGACCGCGGCCAGTCGGTTGATGCTGGGAACTTGTATATATAGTAAGTTGCTGTGTTAACTTCACTTGTGCTATCCAGGATTGTATAGTGATAAGTGGAATCGGGTACACATGTCTTGACCTTTTTCGTGATTTCTTCGTCTTTGTGGAGTCGCTACAGTAGTAGGTCTGAACGTGTCTGTTGAGTAAAGGCCTTCGCTACGCAGCAGTTGAGATTAGCAACGTTTTACTATATAGGACAACATATCCACGATCAGAAATAATATACACAAAGTTGTCATACTACACGATGTTACAAAAACACGCTAATTATCACAGATGCGAATCTACTAACATAATTAACGTTATGAAAAACAAACAAGTGCACATATGGCCGCGCCGCGACCGTCGCGATGATTCAATTCTGAATGTCAGGTGCAAGGTTGTGCATACCTTACGATCTTGGACCATAACAACAAGCTATAACTTCAATTGAATTAAAGGACATATGAATTAATAGGCAGTTTATTTTTTATTTTGTACCAATATGTTCGCAATGCATTTAATTAGAAGCTTGAGTTTCATAAAACCTTGCGTATCTCAAATGTTTCAGAAATAATTAAATATCTGAGGCATGATGTACATACGTAAGGCGTAGGTACTTCAAGTTACGAACTTACTTAAAAGTAGGCGAGTTAATTTTCATTTACCATTGAAAGACACGTCAGAAAAGCAACAAATTTTGTTCAATCCAAGAATCATTCCCGGGATAAGAATCCAAATTTATTCATCTACGTTCATGGCCAACAAGACAGACTAATCTAAACTATTTTAATTCGAAATAAACTTCAAAGTAAGAGAAAATTCTTTAGCTAGTCTATTCTTGAAAACCAAAAGGAAACAAAGTTTAAATTGACAATATATGTTGCCCACTATCAAAATTGCTATCATGATTCAAATAGTAGTAATTACAAAAATAAACACGAGTATTTAAGAAATGATATCATGGCTAACTATTAATAGTACTACAATCAATAGATACTTGCTAGACTCGGCATCACACAACTAAAACGAGTTTATTACAAATTATTATATTTAAAACATATAGGTACTGTCATCAAGCAAAGATGTAATGTACTTCCATAATCTACTTTAAGTCTTCGATACGCACAATATTCATTGATATAGTAAGAAATAATCACGGAATTCAATTGACAAGTTGCATTCAATATTCATATAAGATATTTTTCAATATCTTACACGCAAAATCGACATACGGAACATAAATTTATTTATTGTACAAAATACTCACAAAATATTAAAATGATATAGACATTAATCGTCATTTAATCTTAGATAATGTTGAGAGAGAAACAAAATAGCATTTGAGCGGTTAAATATGAGAATGTTGTAAATGAAAATACACAGATATTCACACAGATTTAACTAAAAAAAATTGCCGGAATACATGTTTCTAAACCTTAAAGTATATCGCACCATATATACAAGATAAATATAAATAATATTACCTACCTAAAAAACTGTAGAACATGATGCACTTTTCCCCTACACCGTCTGTTTCTTACTCTGGTCATAGCGCAGTGCGCACGCGACGAACACTGAGTTTTCGCACGACAATGATAAACAAACGCCCATACAAACTTCACTTCACAATCGATCAGGTGATGTCGTTTTTACTGCGACTGAGGATTCTCGGAATGTTGGGATTATTGTTAGGTTTGTTTTTATTTTGTGAATAGAATAATCACGGTAGAGCCGCCTTTATGTCGTACGCGGCTGCAGTCACTATTATATTGTGTTATATTAGATAAACCGTTTTCGGCTACGTGGCGCGTTGTGTGCTCACAAATGACTAACGTAACCGATCTTGGCGAGGAACGTTCGATCACACTTAACAAATCAGTGCAGCGTCCATATCATAATAAGATTACATCAGCCCTGTTTATAGACTGCCTCAGTGTTAGGCACGAGCCTCGAATCTGAATTGGAGAAGCAAGGTTTAAGTACAGTATTATATTCAAGTGCGGATTGACTAAGTTAATAATCAAACAAGTGAAGTGATGATAGCCCCATGGAAAAGAATAAGGGCTTGGAATTTAGATGTCTTTTCGAATCACGCATATTGGACGGGATACTGGACTATTAACGTGGACGGTCTTCTGGCATAAACATATGGCTCAGGTGGTGAAACTACGAATACTACTATAATGCAATTGACAATTGCAGAATAATCAATCCTGACAAAAAAGCGGTCCAGCTTATGTGATATTATAGTCTAGTGTCTGCAAGTAGTATGTACTGTATAACAATAAATAAAGCTTGAATGACATTACGCTATGTAAAAGCCAAAGGGCATCTCAGATAATGACGATAGTTAAATTCTACAATTTAAATTGCGATAATTATGACGACAATCATTTTCAAATTACGCAATAGTGGAATCGAATCTAGTAATTAATAAAACTAATCAAAATAAATGTCTGTAGTACAAAAATTATACACTAAAGTGCCGATTTGGTAAATTATCTGTTAGATATTCACGACAAATTATTCTATGTTGGAAGCCAAGTTAAAATAAACCTAAAATAATATAGGTACAGTATACACTAGAGCTAAGTTTGGTATGAATCCCAAAACGGCGCCATTTTTAAGATATATACTCCCCAATTTATAATATTCACAATTAATTTAAGTGCCAGAGAACTTAATTTTAAAAGAGTTCAATATTTTTATTTCAACAAAGAAACGATATTCGGCCATGTCATTTCCAGTTTTTTTATAACTAGATGATACAACTAATAAACACACGGCATTATTATAAATATAAAATTAAACACCGATTTGTGAATACAAAGGCCAAAGACTAATATTTTTTATCGTATTTTTGAGCAACAAAAAGACTTGTGAATGAATATCTGATCTGTGTGGAAGATTATTTAATAGGTATGAATAAAAACTTGCACAGGTCAAATTGCGATAAAATTATACTGTAACGCGTTATTTGTTTACAAATGCTCAGGTAAAAACCTTGTAGTGTTCGGTAAGTTGGGTATTTTGGATAATTTGGGTATTTTGTATATATACGAACATACCTACCTAATGTGCTACTAATTTGATACCTTAACAGATTGTCGGAGGAAGATGTATTTAACAGATACAAAAGGTTTAGAACATGCCACTGACCAAAACGCTTAAATTAAATGGATACAAATAATTTAATAAAACTCAATGAATTAACAAACGAACGACCAAAACTATAGACTGACTATCTGTATACATTTAATATATGCTTTGTGTCACTGAATAAAAATGCAAGAATGAGTATGATGTAATAGGATCTTTAGCCAATAAGAATAACACATGAAACCTTGAAGTTTAAAGAAGAAACAAGCGAACAGCTTAGAGCATAATGATCTAATGACGCAGTAACAATAAATATAGTTAATTTTCCATCTAATTATAGTTTGCATTCAATGAAACGTGAAAATAACAGCTAAGTTATAAGTTTTTGAGTAGCTGGAACCATTCGTATATACGGTTCACCGACAAATAGACAGAAGATCGCAGCCAAATAACCTTGTGTTGTTTGCCTGGGGTACATCACCATACAAACAGAATAAAAGTACTTTTCCTTGCACTAGTAGTGCAGCTACTACTCGTTCAAAGGATACGGTACCGGCAAGCACACTACATGTTTGTTCGATAAATGAGAAAACAAACAGATTTCTGAAAAATCGATTCTCTGCAGAAGAGTTAACAGTGTCATATAATATTGATACAATTTTGAAAATTATCACAGGCACCGCAGTTTCAGCTAGCTACAAACAAAGTCAACAAAATCACTAAATAATGTTAATATAACGAATAACAAATTACATAATAATTCATCAAGTAAATAAAATTCCTTTAGAAATCGATTCAGACTAAGTACACGGCAACCTTTCACACTTTTGTTAGAAACTGGTACAAGGGCGAAAACAAAATAGACATGTAATAGCTAAATATAATATAAAATAATTTCTATAGTGAAGGTTGAATTGATTTGCTAGGTGTCACATTGATTTTTGGAGAAAGAAGCCTCAACTAGGAGGAAGATTGACATCAGATTTGTGTTATATATGTATATATTTCGATAGCATATATCATAATAAAAGACTGTGTTAATGTTCTATATGATAGTATAAGACTAATGTTTGAGAAGCGTCATTTCAGACTACGAGCAGTTACTGAGGATGACGTGATGAAATCATCCAACATTAACGTCCTAAAAATAAGGCAACCGCTTTTCCTGAGGCCACTTTCTAATAAAAAGAAACATACTAGTGTGTTTTATACTAGTTATAATAAAGGACAAGAAGATAGTAGGTACGATCAACACAAATATGAATCAAGTCAACTATATGCGGTATTTACTTGATTAAACCATGGCAAATCCTCCAACCTCCAGAACAGAATAAGAAAAACCAAAAAAACTAAAATCGATTAACTAAAACGAAACTGGGATTATAAGAATACTATGATAAAAAAAAATTGCTCTTGCTGCTGTATAATAAGCGCATCACTTCAGAAAGGCAGGCCCGACCGACGGATTTTGCGGAAAGAAAATTGTAAAAGTTGCTGCAAGGGAAATAATCCAAGCGAAATATAGGTCAGTAAGATAGCCATAAGATAGTCAGTAAAAGGCTATAACAGTAATAAGTTTTCAAGAGAGTATCATGATTAAATGCGTTTAGATAGGAAATAGCATAAAAGTGAAATTTATTTATTTGGCGACCAAAATGGATTAAGTACTTCTACGCAAGTAGACAAGCACTAAAATCAAAATTTAATAAGTACATATCTATTACCGAAACGGCAGTAAACTTAAATTTCCTTTAACACAGGTGAACGTGCAGCACTTTGCTAGTCTTGATAAATAAAATACAGTTTCATCTAATAATGGTCAGTCTATGCAATTTCTCATCTGCATCTTGATTAGAATACCAGTCTCCAACATAGATATTCTTACTATAAATGATTACTGGGTGCGAGTTATTTGAATGCTTCACTATTTAGCATATATTTCGCAATATATCGTGACTTATGCATTACCCATTTGCTTATTTTGTGTATTTAAGGATAATGTCACCAGTATTGGGTAGTACACACAACAAAGTAATAATTGTATTTAAAAACTTTATCCACGCTTGTTTCCAGGAGGGAAAAGGCAAAAACTACTAACAGTTTCTGCTTTTTCCTTCCTAGATTAGTAAGTATATCAATACTTCTTATGGTACCTTGATATTATCACCAGTCGGGCTGGTACAGGTCTAAGTGGGAAACCGCTATTCCTGGACCCTATCTTACACAAAATCTACCATCTTGTTTTTGTAAAACAAAGACATAATGGCATACAATTTTCTTTTGTGAGTGGCCAAAGAATATGTTCCGTTGTCGTTTCATTACATTACTTTATTCATATTCTGAAGTACCTGAAGTTGAATTTTATAATGAATTGTTAAATACAACGACGAACGACGTTAGCAGAGTTCACAAAATTAAAAAGATGAAAATGGTTCAATGAATTTTTGATAAAAAGAATTTCTTATATACGTTTTGGGTTTAAACATTGCGTAGTGAACTTGAAAGCTTGCTTTGTGACTCTTAATTTACACTTGAGTGATTATAAATAGGATTTTAAGAATACCGCATGTAACAGCAAATAGTAGGCATGCGTAAAGGTGCAGACAGAATTATTTGTATCCGCTATTATGATGATTATGAAATTCCCTATAACCAAGGGAAATTCCTAACGAAAATGGAAAATTTCAAACATATTTGTTGATGTGTTTGCTCCAAATATTACACTAAATTATTCTTATATATAACGACTAGTTCTTGCTTTGTTATACATTGTAAAACGAATACTTAACAGCAAATATATAACATCCCGTTTTCATGTGGAAGCAATTATTACATCACTCGATGCAAGTAACAACGGTTAATAAACACTTCGGACACCAGCGATTGATGCGGCGATTAACTCAATCGCAATACATGTTATAAGCAGCGATATTAGTGGGGTGCCTGATAAACTGCTATGTTAGAGATCTTGAGTTCTTATCTTGACTTGTATGAATTGAATTATAGCTTATTTTAGGGGTTGACAAAAACATCGTGAGGAAGACTACATGTCTGAAAGTTTTACAGTCTGTCAATCCACTTCTTGGCCATTAACGTAGAGCGAGCCGAATAAAAGAAGGTTTGTGCCCAGCAGTGGGCAGTTTACAAACAGGGCTGATATTAAACGATTGTGGCATACTACACGAATAACGACGATTAAGCAACCCGCTTTGCTAACCACAAATTGACGCACTGAGATTAACTCAATCGTAACATATATGTATAACTTACATCAGTACATGTAATTGCGAGCGTTACAAAATCGGCAGTAATCATAAGCGTATCATATAAAACCGTATTAAAATAAGTCCCAAAGGAAATGTATAAGAGATTTTGGAAATGAAAAGCTTTAAATAAGGTTCTTAATTAGAGAAAGTTATTGAACGGTTTTCTGTCATGTTTCCCAAGCACTATGATGTGTACTAGTTGAAGGAGAGCATTCCCGTTACGGTAGGCTAGGCTAGACAAGGCTATGTATATGCATGGGCCATTACCCAAGTTCATGAATGGCAGTTGCCACTTACCATCTGCTATGCTGCTGACTTATATGCTACTAGAACTGAAGAGAAAGGGTAAGGATTCTTAAGTCGGGGTTATAAGAGTAGAAGGCAGACATTAATCTGAATAATGATGACGCCCTGCCAGAATATATTGTAACGTGGTGTAAGCGATAGTTGAAGTGACATTAACTACTATTAACAAAAACATTTCAATATAGGTATTACACCAAAATATGTTTAGCTTGATGGTGTCGCGTTTCATTCACATTAATTTAGCAATGTCCACGCGGTCGCAACTAAAACAAAATAAAAACAAACTTCCAACACTTTGGCGCAAATCCAACCAAATATCACATAGTACACACATGTATATAAACAAACACTAATCACACATACACGCACAATTCAATAAGTCCCCAAACCTTCAAACATGAGACTAAACGTATCAACCGAACGCACAGACGTCGAATGGTATCTCAAAAACTCTAGAACACCGAAAACCACCATTTACTTAAGTAGCGAAACTGAAACACAATCAAAAATGTACTCTAACGCTTTCAAAATAAGTGTTGAGTTACATTTTTCTAGTGTACGAATCAATTTGTAAGTAGACGGCCTTGAATGTTAGACTTGATTCATGCAAGTTAACTCGTTTCACACGAGCCATTGTTTTAGTTAATTGTGAATTTGCAACAAGAATGGCTTTTACAAGACTAAGTATTATGTTCGTGATGTGTATCGATTCCTGTACATTTATTATAAAATCGCTTATATACAACTGGTGATTACACGTAAATAAGATTTTCTCGGTTTTCCACAAAGTCATATGACATCATTTAGATGGTGCACTTGTTTATGTAATAATTGTGTTAGTGTATACCTATACACTAACACAATTATGCATACCTATGCAGCGGATTTATTTCCCCGTGATGATAATACTTGATCAATTGATAATTAATTCCTCCAGTTTGTAATGTATGTGTCTATGGTTAGTAAAGGTTCATGTTTCCTAATTATCAAGGATTCATCCCAAATGCCATTATTAATAATATAATGATTGGGAGCAGTAAATTTTTATTCCATAATAATTATAGTCGAACGTTAATAAAATATAAAAAGATAAACGTACAGCCCATATCCGTGTGTGGTCAACATTTTCCCCTCGCTTAGTTACGTTTTTTTCTTAATCTACGTTAAAGAGACAGATGGCTGATATTAACATACAAGTTTCTACTCATAGATTAACATCTGTGGAACGCTTCCGTCCGGCTGATGTACATCTGGTATCATCTTCTAATCGTTGTCTTGATAACTATATATAATAAGTTATGTAAATACTGACTGACGGCGCAGTGGTAGTGAATGTGACTGCTGTTCACGAGGTCTCGGGTTCGATAGCCGGGACGGCCAAAGATTTTTTGTTATGCCAGGTCTCTCAGTAGCAGTTTGGAGCTAAGAACCGTACCGTGCTGTTTGATAACGTAGGGTCTACAACCATAATTGTAGAAATGTGGGTGTAATATACATCTGCTTATGCTTTCGGATATAGAGGCGTGAGAATATTTGAGTAATTAGTAATATTTCATTTATGTATAATTAGTAACACAAACCCTGAGGTAAACGTAACAGGAAGTATGCACATACAGCGATTTAGAAACGGTGGCCTCAAATCAATTACCCTGCTCGAATATCTATCAAATCATGTTTTGGAGAATGTAATTCAGTGCTTTATAATGTCATATTGCCATTATAATCTATCAAAAATGAAATAAATTACATATTATATTTGACCGGAATTTCAGGTTTATTAGAAAGTACAGACTAAATAAAACTAAAATATAGCCACTCGTCTCTGATACACATTGTAACTGAATCAATAAGTTTATATCTAATAATGATACAGCGAAGGATTTACTCCACTATTACATGTTTAAAACGTGTCGATACATAGGATTCTGAACTAAAATTACAACGCGGAAGGCAGAACCATGTTTGTTACCACAGAATATTAAGAACGAAGGAAGAGGCATGCAGTTGCCACGCCTTGTCTCAATGTTGCACAGATATACATGAATTGATGGCTCTGATGCAATGCTTAAAATGCGGTACCTACTTTAAAGCGAATTATAAATGTCAATGTTCAAATAAATA
Source organism: Catocala nupta (assembly GCA_963675205.1). Taxonomy (NCBI): domain Eukaryota; kingdom Metazoa; phylum Arthropoda; class Insecta; order Lepidoptera; family Erebidae; genus Catocala; species Catocala nupta. Next base: position 21,790,242 of record OY776094.1, on the reverse strand, counting down.
AATTAATCCATTATTATTGTTTCCTTGAATATCTGGATTTTTTTCACTCTGCTATTCTACTATGGCTAAATAGCTTTAGGTAGATAGGTTACTTTAATATGCATTACGGCAATAGATTGGCCGGTACCCGGATCACCAGTTCTGCAATCAAGATAACAGTTGTACTAAATTTTAAATTGTCAGGATTTTATTACAACGGTTACTTATGATCCCTGCTAAATTTTATATAAATGATTTATTAGTTTCTATAAAATGCTGTTAACAGAAATTTATAATCGATTTTGATACATATTTTTGCCACGTATTTTTGGCGAAACCAGTTCTCTTACTAATTAAATTGAATGCCGTGTCTAGCGGATGGCTTCGCGCTGTTCCGCGTTCATAGACGCCATTACAGCTAATGTTTGCCCAGCTGCATTCTCGCACTAAACCCATAAACAGCACATGAGTGCGTTAAAACTCATAAAGCCATTTCCCATGAGAAGTGCGACTCGTTCAATGTATAGCTTGTTCTGTTTCTCTCTCACTTTCTATGAGTGATAGAGACGGATGTAAAGCTGGACGTAAAATACTGAGTAGTGTAAAACAACGAATGTTTTGTAGTTTTACGATATAGTAGGGGGCAACATTATTGCCGTCTACCAAGCATATTTACAAGGGGCTGCTTCATATTCTAAGCCACACTCTGTGATCCTTCTTAGAATTGAATAGAGCCTACTATGTTACAAGGAAACAATACAGTACAAACCTATGTCAGTACTTCATTTTGAGCATGAGTTGTACAATTCTTAATACAGTTGTAAGAATATTCATATAGTATACGAAGTGTTGTATATTACCACAACTTTTCAAGCACAATTTATTAACATATCATATACAATTCTCATACTAGGAATAATTCATGTGTCGTGTACTTTACAGACATTCAAACAACGGACTCAAAAACCAACTAGGTAGACTCTGAACAAACATAGAAATTAAACTTATTTATATGGATTTTATCGCGTTGTTTATTTAACACTGTATTACATAATTTTGAAACTATTACACTACTACTACTATTGAACTTTAAGGGGTTTGTCTTACCATCTCCGAATAGCATTTATCTATAAGATAAAAGTCTCGCCATCTCTCTTCTTTAACCTAACAAGAGTGAGACAGCATGCGATTTATCTTTCGGGTAACTTTTACTTGTTAATTGTAGGACTGGCCGTAATACTTTTTAAGCTAATTAAATTATTATAAATATTTATATTAAAATTTAAGTTTACACTTCTTTAACGTTTACGGGGAGACTAAGATGGTAGTTGTCTCAACGTTCTTAAGTGTTATCTGTAGGTAAGTACCCCAACATAACATTTCTGGATCCCACATATTTTTGTCCCGATGGAACCCACAACACTTGAGGCAGCGGCGGTAGCGGAGCGACTATTCAAAGTACTACACCACGCAGTCAGAATAATAATAGTCACAGGTATTTCTATCATGTCAGATTTCACTAAGCATGTACTTAACTACAACATGTAGAATTATCTAATAGCTCTCATATCAGCAAGTAATAGGAATGCCGCGCGTAATTGGAACCGGGCTGAGGTATGCCAATGAGAAGCTTATCGGAAATGAGCTATGAGCTAGTAGTGATTGTTATCTCAGTAAATTATTACGTTACTAATAGAATTATGTGTGGTAGTGATAATTAATTATATCGGGATGAAAAGCCGTTATTATAAACACTTTTTAACCCGTTGACTCACGGCGGCACGCCCCGGCGGTCAGTCAAAATAGGTTTTGAATTATGTCAGGTATTCCAAGAATTTACAGGTTAAGACAATGTCTGTATTACAACTCAATGAATATTATATGTTTGTTTTACGGCTCGAACTAGCTTTATAACTTTATTTATTTTGCTCTAAGAAAAGAAAAATACCGCAGTAGAGATCAAGCTATTTGTCGCTGGGGATTTTACAACATACAATTAAAGGAAACAAAGAATACCTACAGCAAATCCACACAATTATTTGTTGATTACACAAGTATTTGTCCCGTGTGGGATTCGAACCCACAAAACTCAACGCTAGAGTTTACTTTCATTATGTTAAATATGTAAATGTATGTGCAAATGATTTACAAACAAACATTTTGTAGACTTGACTATAATGTTGCTCTACATGTGCAATGTCTGTCCGCAAGTAGCAATGAAGAACTAAATAAATCTATCAACACTGTCGACGATGGCAGACCGCGTGACAACATAACCAGACGTTATGGGAGGGGGTGGAAGGGGGTGGCAGTGGGGGAACTACTGTGTCCATGCAAGATAAGAGACACGTCATGAGCACGTCGCGACCATTGTGACGGTTGACGGAGTGGTTATTTTTATATATCACATTTGTATGTGTATTAAATAATATAAGACAAAACTTGAGTAGTTATTTGATGTATTAGATACAATTAAAATTAATACATTTATACATATATATTTTTTAATTATTTGTTTCCTTAGGCATAAAGCTCTATGTCGCGAGAGACTACAAACATACAATGAATTGAAATAACATAAAGATCACACAAAAAAATGTTCTGTAGATAATTCATACCCAATCGGCGCGAAGGCAGCGTTGAGCTACTGCTAGCGCAATTCATCATTCGGGTGTGGATATTATACAAAATAGCCTATCAAAAGAAAGCTACCAGACGATCACAACAGAACGATACTCTAGATTCAATATCAGTAAACAGAGTAATTACAAGTACTGATTCTACATATCGACAGTATTATGTATTCAATACAACATAATTATCGAAAGGTAACTATTTGCCCTCCGAGACATGTAGGCTTAGTACCTAACGAACTTAATTGAATTTGGGATTACGGATACGACAGTTAAAACATAGGTAATGTCATCATAACAAACAAATAACGATGATATATGATTCCGGTAGCTTATGATAGCTAGCCATACTGAAGTATAAAAACATGAGGCTAGGATATTACACACACATCACAAGAAATAAACAGCTACCTAAACCTTACGCCATATTGCATGATAAGAACATAATTTTATATTCAACTGACCTAATCCTTTAATACGATCCAGCAAATATTGAACAATTACTTATTGCTGACACTACGAAATCTTTCACACATATTTGCGTAAAGCCCACAGGCTTAAGTAAATAGTCACGTGTTACTCCAGACTGTATCACGACATTGTACGGTAAGTACACAGAGGCGCTGAAAGGCCGTGAGGCCCGGAGGGGAGACGTGAACAAACCAACTGTGTCCAAAAGATAAGGGAGGCCGGGGATTACACTGTCAGAGTTTTCTGACTGATGGATTTAGATACAGTTCCTTTAGCGATAGGGAGACCATTGTATTGCTCAGTTTAAGACACGATTGTGACGCCACGGCACGTATCTCTGACTTGCTGGAATTATGACTGTATTCAATAAAGCTTTTGCAGATTTCATATGCTTTTTACTGCTGCATTATAGTTTTCACTTACACTAATGGCCAATTGCAAGCTGTCAATCTAAACATGGCTGGCGAAAAGAGGGTGTAAATATACATCCCTGTCTCTTTCAGGGATAAGTATTCACTTATGCCATGTAACCTATGCATTTTCATAAATTCAAGCCTGTGTGTATGAATGCATGTATTTATTTATATTACAATGTCCAGCCAAAACTACATTTCCAGAACCACCGACACTTTACTGACTTTCGGTAGTCGTATGCGAATTGATATTTCCTTAGATTCTATAGCTGTTTTTTGTTTGTCATATTTACTTTCATTTATCTCAACGTGTCATACACCTTTTAGCGTCCAAAACACGTTAATGTCAACCACATTTTTTTAATGCGGAATCGTCTTTTGTCTGTTCATTATCTATCCTCCATTGTGCGGCATCTTTATAGTTTATGAGATAAACGCAATCATTTTATAAAAAGCTGCGAAAAATGTCTTTTCATAATGAAAGAATAGTTTTACGCTTGCTATTCCTGATAGACATATCATGGGAGATGACGTAATATTAACAAGTAACATTATTTAACCGAATTTCGGTTATGGTGGCCAATCTTAACGCGACTAGCCATCTGCACAAATATGTGTGCGGAAACACAAGTTCTCTCTCTATAGCATCACTCTCATATGTAGCTTGATGGTACGACAATCAAAACAGATGGGACCAACAGCTTTTCAGGCTTTCCGAGGAACAGAGATCAAACACCTACAACTTTTAACTACAAAGGCAAAATGTTATTAAAAATTCCTTGGCAGAAAAACCCAACACTTTAACCGACCCGAGAATAGAAGCCAAGCCCGTCATGCACACACTAACCCTGCTCCACCAAAGCATAGTCATATTTATTTTAACACAAGTAATAATACACTTTCGCGTATTCAGTCCCAAGTATTTTCAAACTACGTGAAACTTCGTAGCTATTTGAATGAATGAAAACGTGTGTTATGTAAAAGTTTTGATTACGCGTTGAAACCTAATTGAAACTTGTACTTAATTAACTAGGCACCAACTTTGTGAAATTCGTTAATGTATTTAAATTTTTAGTCTTTTATTTAACGTTACTTTTACACGTGTAACAGAATTCTATGTATAGTCTAGCCTACATATGTCTACGAAGGGACAGGCAAAGGTGTAATAAACCAACATTTCGTAAGCTGCTTTTAGGTCCCAAATAATTTCAGGCACATATTCAAACTTACTGCTGCTGCTAAAAATTTGTTCGATCCAGAGGTCAAACACGGACAAAAAGTTATTGAAAACTTACGGTCCAGGGCCAATGAGACTAACTATAATAATAATTTATTGATTAAACAAGTTACAAAGACTCACATATTAAATTAAAAATGATACTTATTCTAATTTTTTTCATAAAATTAGTTACTATTGTTGTAGACGACATGCAAGTCACTACAACGTGTAATAAACGGACAGTCCAGTCTGTCCGCTATCATAGCCATAGCGCTATTTATGCTACCACGTACCCAGCGCACCAAACACGCGCATCGCTTTCGCATTATTGCATAAAAACAATCGACACGCGCCTCTGCAAATATCGATGATTTGGCCTACAGTGTCGCGGCAATCGCATCATTGCTCTAAGGCATTATTATATTGAATACGAAGGGCTTTATACACCCTCTGAGTGTGACTAACCCACAGGCTGCATGTGTAGAATGAAGTTCAATATGCTGTGAATAATGTAATCTTAACAGATTTGGAGCAACGTGCGAACCTGCGGGCCATCATATTTGCTCTGATTGACAAAGCCTTCCGTTCCCTTTCAATATCAGCATCATCCCTGAGACCGGTTGTTACTAAATGTCCTAAATATTTAAAACATTCTACCCTGTCGAAGAGCACTCCGTACAGGCGTATAGGTGAAACTGTTGTAGGGCACTTAGAACCGGCCTCAAAGACCATGAACTGATTATATCCATTATAGCATATATCTAGTTTCAAATATCATTTAATTTTATAAAATTAAATGATATTTGAAACTAGATACCTAGGTATATTTTATACTTATAATAATGGATGTTGAAAATTTGGTGCTCATCTATTTTGTTATTAATATATAATAACAAATATTAATAACTAATAAGTATCGCCATAGATATGGGAAAATATGTAAGAGATAGCTCTTATGAAAATTTCACAAAGGATTTTGTTTAACCGATTTTGTTTTGACTTTCCGCGCGCGACTAACGTATCTGATTCTTTTCATCATATAATTGAGTAAACTACTTTTAAAACAAAACTGGTTATATACCTACATTTCTTTTATAAACCCATGGGCACTGAACCTTATCTTCGAAATGGACAGCCGATTAATAGAACTAAGGTTGGGGTTTCAATAGTGAAACTAGAGATCGGAACGGTCACGGTGATGTGAAGGCATTAATGCGATTTTCCCTACGAAACTCGTTCAATCCGGAACAAATACACGCCTACGCACTCTACAGAGACGATTAGGAAACTTATTATATACATAACTGGTATTGGCAGTTATAAATTTTTTGAGGCTAATAGGTTTTTCCTTCTGCAGCGATAGCTCAGTGGGGAGACCAACAGACTGAAATGCAGAGGGTCTCGAGTTCGAACCCACGTCGCGTAGCTCTGACTTTTAGAAGTTATACGACTTTTCGGAATTATGTGCGTATTAATTGACAATTAGCGCCTGCTCCGTGCCTCGAAGAGCACGTTAAGCTGTCGGTCCCAGCTGCCATGAACATCTATGGCAGTCGTTATTGGGAAGTCAGTGCCCTATAATATCATGACATTGGTCAAGCCTTAGGGTATCGTTAGCCTTCGGATTGCGGAGGTTAGGTGGCAGGCGCTTCGTGTAAAAACTGATATCCAGTCAAATCCGGTTAGAATAGAAAAGCCGACCCCAAAAAAAGACTTGGTAATAATAAAGTCTGGGGAGAAGAAGGTTTTCCCTTCTGATTGATTAAGTATAAAGACTTTTGAACGGTTATACATCGGTCTTTGGTTGTTTAAGTTTAATGTTAAAACAAGTATAAGAAAAAGAAAAAAGATTTACGTTTAAAAAATCGTTTGCTTAGTAACAATATTATTTTCCATTCTTGACAGACATTGTCGAAAGTACATTTAAATAAATATGATATAAATTGTCGCCGAGTATTTACATTTGTTATCATATCATTAAGCAGGCGGGTATTTGTGAGTGATTCGACACAAAATAACAATCGAGCATGCCCGCCGATTTGCTCGATTAAACACATTTTACAAACTTCTTAACAAGAAATACGCTCTATTTTATTCTTCGTAACGGCATTTTTATAATTTATTTAATAACTACCGCGTCAATGTGCTGTTTAGATGTAACGTTTATCGAAAGTTCTTATATCACAATTTAAGCCACATAATAATAATTCAGATAGGTTTGCTTCAATACTTTCTTGAAAGTTAAATAGCCTTATGGTGCCTGTTTTCTATCAATAAACATAATTAGCGCTAAAGTATGACGATTTTAATCCATCCCAATTTTACAGTTGTTGTTTTGTCACAAATATTTAGAGATGTCTTTTGCAGTTAGCTATGACGCCGGTGATCAACCTTTAAATTAATAATCATATTTAATAATCATATGAACACTTTCGATAATGTCCAACTTGTACCAACCTTATTGTGTCGGCGAAAGCTATTAAAGTAATCTGTATTACTTTAATATGTTAAAACAGGCAGTTCACAAAATCAATCTATTAATATTTTATAAATATTGGACTATTCAGAATCTTTTAAAATCTCAAGTGTAAAAAGCCCAACAACATAGTCTTCAGTCAGCACACGTCGAAACGTTTCAAAAGTAGGTCCAACGAGTGTTTACGCTCCACAATTCAATTATCGTAAGCGCACAATTAACGCGCGCACTAATCCTGTTAACTGACACACGTACAGCCGTACACCTTGTAATTAAATACAACACGCGCACACATACGCACTCTTTATCGTTCGCACATCGTTTGCAGTTGTAACGTTGAAAACTTACGACCGAGATTAATAAATTATCTCATCCCAAATCTTTACAATGAAGAGATAAAAATTTGATTTTGATTAATATATTTCAAAGACATAAACGTCCCAGTGGCATCGCGATTTTTCGATCCCGGGGCAAAGTGTAATTGGGATTTTCTCTCATAAAATCTTCAGTAACAGCGCGGGACCTAAAATGTTAGTCAGCGTATGCTAATCTCATTAAATATCATCAAAAAAATATCTCCTCTTTCGAGATATTGGCGTGTGACTATGCATGGGCCTACCCATGCATAGTCACACGCCAATATCTCCTGCCCTGTATCTAAAGTCTTGAGTATGAGTTATCACCTGCCTCCACTTCCCGTAGCCATCCAGCTGATCGGTTGGCATTGGCAAAGTCCATGAACCGTTTACTAACAGGTCACTGACTCTTGCTGGCATACTGCCAATAGGCGCAATGAAAAAAGACAAGTACCCACATAAGCTGGCAATAAGAATTACCAGATTGCAAGAAAACAGCGAAAGTATGGTTTTCAAATCTTCTTGCATACACAGTTAAAGTAATTTAAACTCTTAATTCATGAAATAAACGATAACTAAAAGATAAACTTCCTAGATTTTACCCGCAGCGTCGCTCGTGTTTATGTAAGTTAGGTTAGGCTGTTCCCCAGGCACCATGTATGCGAATTGTGAAAAATTGAAAATTGAATTTCATGATGATCGGTCGAGTAGTTAAGGCATTAAAGCGTAACAAACAAACAAACTTACACTCGCTTTTTTACTTTATAGTATTATTTAGGATATTATAAATGTTCTAGTTTGTAAAGTTGTTTGATTTATTACTCAATCACGCGTAAATTGTTCAAGTGGGCTGGATGAAACTTAGCCTACAGATATACCATATCCTGAATTAACACATTTTATACGTAGACATGCATAGGATCACTGCGAACGAAGCCGCGGGTAAGTTATATACAATTTCCTTACACTCAAGTCACATAGAAACAACAACAGAGGCTAGTTATCGTTTTATTAGTAATCAAACCATAGTACATTACGTCACGTATGTAAAAACAAAAACATCAATTGTGTAGGTCAGACATTTGTATTCATAATATTGGGTTATATACGACCAATGAGGATTGCGTTGATGAGCACATCGTTGGCCATCGGATCGTCAATAAAATAAATGTTTTGTTTATGTAACCTACACATACTATCAAGAGGTGCTTACACAATAGGACAAACCTTTTTATAAGCATGGATACCTGACTTAATAAACAATAACTAAATAGTTTGTTAGAATATAAAGCAAAAATAATAGACTAGGTATTCGTTTTAGACAATAAGAAAAATAATTTTATTAAAATCAATAGTTGCTGCCAATTTTCGCATTCTCATCCACCATATGTTTAAGTACATCGAAGACCTTATCAATATTGCACGGACGGCGTAGCGGTTTAAGTGATCGCCTCGCTACTGTGTCGAGCGTTGTGGGTTCGAATCCCACACGGGACAAAAAGTTATGTGCTCCACAAATGATTGTTCCGGGTCGGGGTGTTCTTTGTGTTTGTTTTTTGAATGTTTGTAAAGTCCCCCGCGACACAGAAAGTATTCCTAGGGTGGGAAAAGTCTATAAAAAAAAAAAATATAAAATTGTAGGCTCTGACAAGTGACAAGCTTTAATATCATTTATAAACTGTCACGGGCATCTCTATATGAGAAGGATAATGTTGCATGCAAAGAACACAATACCTTCAGCAACCCTTTAGTAGCCCAGTAGTTTATTAAGGGGCTAGCAGGACCTAATGCTAGAAACAACAACATATTTTTTTTTAATAATTCTGTCTACCATTTTAAGGCCTCAAATTTAGATCAAATAGGTCATATTGGGCTTTCTATCTAACATCTTATGTATGTCTATTAACCGTAACATAAAACTTTTCAATACTAGGTATGTAGGTACAAGTGCATACAGACCAGATTGGGTCTTCTTAAATAGGTATTTCTATACTTCAAAGAAGGCCTTACCAAAGTTTGTTTTAACCTGTTGATAACGAAATAATGTATAAAATTTATTTTCTCAGATAAATTTAGAAAAGCAAGGCATATAAGGCTAGATCTTTGCCTGGTCGACAAAGCTATCACCGTCAATAACACAAGACAGCCCAGAAGCCTCTTCCCAGTTACCGTAACGCATACAAAGCGAGACCTTTAAACTCAAACTCGCCTCGGCAGCAAATTGCGGGATCCCATACCATCTAATTAATGCACCCAACCTGTACTCGGACTATTATACAACCTCTTCACTTGCCAAAGATTAAGTAAAGATAATAGACAGATTTATTTTTATGCCTAATCGTTGTCCTATACTTCACAACAATGCTAATGGTGAGCCGAGTTTATTCTTTGAAATTTTCCGACTGGGAAGGTAATTATAATACTAACAGTTTAAATGATTATATATCTTATTTTCATGAAAGATATAAAGATGCCATTAAGCGACTTTTGCTTCCAACTTGACAAGTACGAATCGAAAAGGTTGCGTACTAATTTATAGTTGTTCATTTATCATTCAATACATTAAAGAATTGCTTAGAATAACTAAATGGCATAAAAAAAGAAAGTTTTATTACCTAATTTGTTACACTGCGATTATAAGTAAGCAGGTTAATGTTTTTATCAGTATTTAAGGTTAATTATACTCTAGATAATAATTATAAAGTAATTCCAACAATTTAGCATGTATTAAAGATCTATCTTTAATACATGCTAAATTGTTGCAAATTAGCTAGTATTTTTTTATATTAAACCTATTTAATATAAAAAATACTAACTGGTTATGTTTGATGAGTTAATTATCTTTAAGCAAATAATCCATCCACAACTCCGCAAGACCGATTAAAATGTAATTTAGTATTTTTTCTTTAGACGTCTTATATGATATATGTACTTGTAGAAATCTTAATAATAGTTTTGAATTAAGCAATAAAACAGAGTAAAACTAATTCGACTTTGACATGGCTTGTAGAATATTAGAAAAGACACATTCGAACATTTAGGATTTTAGAGGCCGACATACCTCTCCTACCTCTCTCCGTCTGTCTTTTCATCCAATCTTTAATGTTCCTTCCTAAGATCGGCCACACGTGGATTAGGTATACCTCTGGTATAGCAAAAAACCGTAGGGTACGGTAACTGGGACTATCAAGCCAACTATACGCTCGTTTGTTACCTTTTTCAATAATAACAAATTATTAGAAAACGACAATAGGCATTAAAGTGATGCTAACCTATCTGCGAGTATGCCTTGCTCTATGTCTCCCATGGAATGTCGTTCGGACCTGCCTCAAGGAAAGGACGCTTCGTACGTAACGACCGATTTATGGCGATGCGCGACCAACCAGCGACCACACTTTAATTTATTTATTACGATACCGCCTGCCGTATAGGCACATCACCTATTTCAACTCTTATAAAAATAAGAGTACCTACCATAAAAATATTAAGACTTCTTTATAGGATGAGTCGTGTCTGTATATCAATATAATATTTTGTTCAGGTTGATCTTTTATGAGATTGAACCTTAATACCAATTCCACGGTCAAGAACCACGTATATGAAAGATATATGTTTAATTAAATGCCTACTCTAAAGAAAAATCATAAGAAGTGTCACCCGGTCAAAAATAAGAAAATATAGAAGGTTAAGATTACAAGTAGAAAATAAGGGAAAATGATGGACTGAATAAGCTGATAATTAAATTTGGTAGATTGTAAAGTTTAACATACATAATTTAAGTATTTTGATAATTTCCTATTGATTTTAATCAAAGAAATAAACAATACATACTAGGTATTGTTTATATAATATATCAAACTAAACATAATCGTTCGTGGCGAAGTATTTTAGTAACATAGAATCATAAATAAACTGTAATGTCAATTAAAATAACTGCCATTTATCAACGTATTCTAAATAGTTAATTGACGATGTTATAGTTTTTAATAGGGCAACTTTAACTAGTTCCATTAATGTATATATAGCAATATAACGAGAAAATGAATATTACTACTAAGGAACTGTGTATCTGAACATCAGAATGAAAGTAATTAATTATAGTTAAACGGTAAACAGGCACAGTTTAGTGCCTAACTAATTATACACTGCACTCAATGACTTGAAATAAATAGTTAAACACCTCGGCCATACTATAGGGTAGGTTCGGCAGAGTCAATTATTTAAATCATACATACACCCTTTTATGGATCTTAAGATAATTTTAGACAACGAGTATTAATTGCGTTAATAATGAATTATGTAAAGTTACTGCTTCCGTGGCGCAGAGGTAGTGAATACGATTGCTGTGCATGAGGTTTCGGATCCGAATCCGGACTGGATCAGCAAAAAGTGATTGGGTTTTTCTATTCAGAATTCACAATAACAGCCGGAAGTAAGGAAGTTCGCGGTGTAAGATATTCCGTGCCTCGGAAAGCACGTAAAACCGTTTGTCCTGCGACTGATCTCTCTCTGGTCGTTTCGGATTACCGTCCCATCGGATCACGAGAGTTAGGGAACAGAGAGTGCATTTCTGCACTATAATATCTCCTGCGCAGATGGCCAGTCTCCGTTAGGATTGGCCGCCGTGATAAAAATTCTGTCTGGAGGACAATATTATTATGTAAAGTTAATAATAATGTAAAGTTAAACTTTCTTTCTTACAATGTTTTTAAGTCGACTAGCGTCGATCGTGGACACGGATTGACTGGTGTGAATTCTCTAAATAATTCCCAACGCAGCTAACTGCGCTGCTGACCTGGTTATCTAATATTATATTAAGTATGTGTACAAATCAGGTAGTCTAAAAAGGTTTACCCTAATACTTTGTGGTACACTCGAGGTGGTTTCTTCAACATACAATCCGAAGGTATATATACATAATTTGTAGAGATTGCTCGCTAGATGCATAACCAACACTACAGCGTGGCAAAGGGCTTAATAACTTAACACAGATAAATTAAATTGAACACTTTCTATCAATATTTTAACATCGTGAGTTCTTACTACGAACCAGTTATAATTTCTATTCGAATGCGTTATAGTTTATTATTAGAAATTTACGAGTGTATGGGAACTTAGGCGTGTCAATATATGTTTGATCACTACATATTATAAAACAAAGTCTCCCTTCGCGTCTGTCTGTCAGTCTCTTCGCTATAAACTTATAACCGCATGAAAATCTGTTCAGTAGGAACAGATTTGCATGCGGTTTTCACTAGATGACAGAGTGATTCATAAGAAGAGTTTAGGTGTATAATTTGTTAAGGTTTTGTACTACCCGTGCAAAGCCGGGGCGGGTTGCTAGAGTAAAATAATAGCATTTTCTCTGTAGAAGTAATAAGGTCACTATGCCGTCGCTTGTTATTTGTAATAAGTTCACATTTCGCGAAGCACACGATCACACCACCGACGTCGATCTTCGATATTTCCTAGAACTACTGCCAGCTTCTAATCTTTATCTAGCTTGAGGGTGTCCCGAGCTTGTACTTGGAATTACAATCTTCGTTTGAGAACTCGTATGCCTCAATGGTTGTCGGTGTAATGCCGTAACTTTTATAGCCCTCTGTCGCTTTAGCGCCGTGGTAAAACCGACAGGAGTACCACGTCGCTTAGTATTCTTTAAATTTGAGTTTATAAACGAAGCTAAATATTAATCTTATGACATGTTTTACGTCTCTCGGGCCATGAAATGTAATGGATATGGTTGAAATGTAGCCCACGACCTCTAGACCGTCACTCTAAATTTGTTTCTCTGTCGAACTATTTTATATTTAATTCGAAAAAATTGTTTGAGCAAAACGGCCCTATACAGTTTTAGTAAACTACTAAATTGTAAATCTGGTCACGATGTAGGTAAATATACATGTTTCAGCCTTCGCATCCTACTATTTACCGGTACCGGTTTTGCCAATCACTGGAACAAGCAATGGTAAGACTAATTTGGTGGTAAAATATATAATTCGTTTATAAATTGTATAATAAAATAAAGATTGAAATGTATAATTTTGGAAAATTCGTCTCCTAATCGAAAAACTTTTTAAAGCGTGCTTAAGTAATTTCTTCTGCCACAGCTGGTGTCATTCAATTAAGCTAATAAAGAAATGTAGAGAAAGTTTCCTCAATTGATTTTGAATTTGAGGGGAAAGAATAGACCGTTTATTGCTTATACATATATACATAAAACAAAATTATTACAAAATTCTAAAACGATACATTTATATTCGGCGCCCTGCAACCTTGTGTATCAAGGTGCAAATAAATAAACGATAAAGGCGATGCTCTAAATCGGACACATTCTCGTCATATCCTGTTTTCTTAACGAATGATAATAAGACGTTTGCACATAGCACCAATAACATTCGTATCGGTATATATGTCAAGCCCAACCAGACCATGTATAAGGACTTTAACAACACTGCACCGTTAACTACAGCTTTTCAATACTAAAAATAACTGGCATTACATTAAGAAGTTCTTTTCACATAACCACCAGTTGGCTGTGGCGGTGGACCATTAAAACGGCCTCTCTATAATCATAGTTCGAAGAGGCCGCAATTATAAACATCAATGGTCGTAGTGGATACGTAATTAAAATATTTTGATCGGACGAAACTTTCGTTTTCGAACACATTATGTACAGTTACATTTTCTATGCTTTAACTACACGAAAGTGCAGTTTACATACTATTTTGATTGATGTTTTATTTAAGCAAAAATGGTTGGTTAGTTAAAGGTGTCGAATTAAATAAATTTTTCTTGGTATGCTGGCATTTTTGATACTATAACCTAAAGATGACTGCAACATAGCCAACGAAGAAAAAAAAGTTCCTTGCGTAGTCTCCACGAAAGAAAGAACACTGGTCCACAATTTAGGAATTCTGGAAATGCTATGCAATAAAGTTAAACAGGTGCATTTTTATTGCATAATTCCTTAATGATAAATATTGTGCTTCGTCTTCAAATCGGCTAATACCAGACAGCATTCTTAGCCTGTAACACAATAAGATAGGGAGAGCCAACGAAATAGGATCTATGCTCCGAAGTACGTCAGCTTTTATCTGAATAAAAATGTTTACGGTGTTGTAGAACATGCAACTAAGCATTATAAACAGAAAGTATGGTGACGTTTTAATGATTAAATGCATTTGGAGCATGGCCTCTCATTATGGTAAGATGGACAAATTTTCATTGGTCATAAGAGATAATTAGAGCGAGATTCCAATTAAACGAAACGGAATTCCAACAACCATTTTGATTTCAAACGCTCCGGTCTCCAAGACCGTCGCTGTGGTAACATAACCTGCTTATTATAGCAGATATCGTAAAACTTAATAGGAGAAATGGTTAGAATCATTACTGGGAAGATGGCCTGGTGGATTTACATATTACAAGGTGCAAGTTTGTTATCTTTCGATCTGAAATACCATTAGCTCTATAGTTAAACTTATGTTTTGAAGCTAGGTAGGGCCAACGCTGAAGGAATTCTTGTCCTAACAAGTATTAAGGCCTACCATAGCGCGGCTATCGTACATATTCTTGCCTTGTTCTTATCTGGTCTTTACGATTGTTTTACCGTTCATAACAAAATCTATTCTTATGGCAGCTAGTATAAACAACGATCGTTCCGATCAGACCTCGAAGATATTCTGGAGAAAGGCCAGATTATGAATACTCTCTACTGAGGAGCGTTAACAAAGAGAGTATGTTAGGTTTTAACAAGTGGAACCTGTGACTAGTCCTTCGGAAAACGGCGACTCTACACGTACAGTCGTGTAGACATGTATCTTATTTTAGATTTTAGATTATTTTAGACCTTTTACGTTATTTTAAGTTGTTTACAGAATAGCATCGCAAGTATCGAAACCACAACACAGCAATGATAATTACTGTGGACAAAATTTCATACAGTCAACTTAATGATTTCAAAATATTCGCACATTTAGCGATATTGAGAAATAAATGTACTTTTAATGACGTTCTTACGCCACAGAATTCACTTCACTCATAACATTGCCAAAGACTACCATTCAACATTCAGACGAAATACCAATTAATAACTATTCCAAAGCGTTAATGAACAATGGCAGTGGTAACCGAAGTGGTAACCGTGCGTAACTATGTAACAGAATCACTCAGTGTCAACACATTAGTTTTGTGCGGCTTTACTCACAATGCGCGTGCGCAGCCCGACGCTACGGTTTATTGTTCGTGTATTGATTGTGGTTCGAAGCTTAAGAGACAGCGGGAACAACGACATGTATTTTATTCATTTATAACCAGCAGCTTAATCTAATTCGATATATAATCATACCAGTAAGTATATACATAGGTCTTCATTATCTCGTACTGGTTTAAAACATTTATCTGAACAAGTAGTAACTAGACTAACTAAAGCAAATAATTGGAGTGAGGATATACATGCTTTTTAATATAGTTTATATTCCTAAGTTATATGTAATTACAGTTTTGGCTCTTTTACATGCTTTCCATGGTTATAAACTGAGGTCAATAAACTATGGTATTCGAATCTATGTAAGACAAAACACTAAATATAGAATTAAGTTCTTCACTAATAATTATACCGAGACTTGATGGTATTGTCTTCACAATATCTGAAAAGCCTGCGTGACGCAGTAACTAAAATTATAGCAAGACTTGCATAATTAAAATGGCTGTACACATCAAAATTGATAAGTTGCTGGCAGCAAAGAATTCAATATGAAATCGTATTACACAGTTCATTAATTTAGCTGGCATCGCACTATGAAATATCGTCAAAGTATTTAGTAACAGATATTAATAATATATTGTTGATAGTCAAACAATATTCATGACAATGGTGTACTTGAATAACATGCCACCGGGCCATGTACGTTTAAAATAAATTTTATAATTATAATTTATCCGCGTAGAAGTAGGTAGTAGCTTGTTACATCAAACACACCTTTTTAGTTTCCACATTACAGTGATGGCACAGTGGTACCGACAGCATTTACAGATTGCGGAGTATAAAATGTGCTGCAACTGAATTTGTAAGAAAGATCTACAGCAACACTGCGTTCTCACGCGTGTAAGGGTTAGGCTAAGGGACTAATGAGATAGTTTTAACTAGTGGGTCAAACTATCGAAATTTTAACAGGTTCGTCTGTCTGTACATACATAAACAGGCAATCTAGTCAAAGTGACGGGAAGATTCGCAATATTCAATACTGCGGTAATTTTCAAAGGAAACATTTGTGCTTTTTTACTACGACTGTTTCAAACATTAATGCAGCTTCTGCTACTCGTAACTTGTAGTACTAAGGACATTACGTTGCCAGCTCTTCGAAAAATAAATTAAAGGTGGTATAAAAAAAATATTCATGACTAATAATGACTCTTATGAGAGATATAACTATGTTAACCCGAACGAATCGCAGTACCTAACAGTGATAGTAACATTACGCCCGTAAGAGACCTTCTCCGGGCAAGCTAGATTCGCAATCAAATACCAAGCTTGCTGGTAAACGAATTAAAATTACATACATAATCGCTCTGCCCATGTGCTTACACCAGTACACATTTAACAAGGGCCGTCACTGCTAAAAGAATTACCTCCTTCCTCTAATGAGATTATACACCTTTCTCTGCGACTCACGCGCCACGGCAAACTGTCAGGCTTTCATATTTGCGGTTTAACTGGTAAACGCTGGTAAATGTGTTTTCATGATTTAAACATTATAACTTGTCTTCGGGAAGTAATAAAACAGTTGAACTTGGTGCTGAAAATATAATACACACGTCTAATGTGGGAATGTGAGAGATGTGTTTCTTAATTACAATAACTTGCTTGCTCTTATAATGTGGGTTAAAGATAATAGTATCGCGGATTGTAGGATCTTATCTTATCTTGTGTGAGGGCCAGTCAGTACAGACCGGCGACACTTCGACCCAATGCGATCTTTTGTGTCGACTTCCCTAATACCGACTGCCATAGATGTTCATGGCAGCTGGGACCAACGGCTTAGCGTGCTCTCCGAGGTACGGAGCAGGCTATATTAAAATTGTCAATCAATACGCACATAATTTCGAAAAGTCATATAACTTCCGAAAGTCAGAGGTGCGCGACGTGGGTTCGAACCCGAGACCCTCTGCATTGCAGTGTGTTGGTCTCGCCACTGAGCTATCACTGCTCTTGGATTGTAGGATAAGTATACGCTTTTGGTTGTTTGGTTCCAGGTTCCATTTCTAGGTTGGTGTTAGGTATTGAAATTTTCTGTGGGGAAATTCTTAGTAGTAGCACAGAGTCTGCAAATAAGACTGGTAGACAGCAAAAAGGATAGAGAATTTCATGTCTCATGGACCGATGGTAGGCTTGAAATGTATATGTGCGATACATTTCTGCTTATGATATAATATAATAAATTAATTGATGGCACCTAAACCCTGGCATAAACAATCGACAATGCAAGCATATAAAACATTATAAAAACACAACCTGGTCTTCTTGTTGATATGAAATATTACTGTTGTCCATTCTTATCGAATTAATATCGCTATTATAAGAGAACAAGATATCGCGATGCAAAGCCTATATCTTTGTCTTGCTCTAGCACATGCAATAACAAGCTTCAAGATATGGTGGCACCACCCCAGGAATCCTAATTAAAATTCCATCAGAGTTAAGACACCTGCGCTCAACGCATGTTCTAGGTAACTCAACTTCACTACACCTAGAATATTAAATACCGGTGCATTATATTTAATATACGACACACGGCCGATAATAAGTTACGAGTACTCACTATCAGAACGATGGAGGCCGCACTCTGGTTATATAACATAATGTCATATGGGTTTACATAAGCACGTTATTTACGGTGATATTACACACAGAAACGAAACTCGTTTCACGCGTTATATACCTAACCTAAAATAAGGTAAAAGTGATACAGGGTTTATGCAGTTTTCGGTACAAGATTAGCCGTGTACGCTTGTAAAGGTAGCGCTAATGACGCGGAACGTCGAAGCTGTAAATTTTCTGTATACCTACAAACATGCGCCATTGACTTTAATATTTCTTGCGAAACAGTACTTCTATTTAGCTTTTTTCTATGGCATAGATTGGCAAACGAGCAGACGGATCGCCTGATGGTAAGTGATTACCGCCGCCCATGGACACCTGCAACCCAAAGGAGTTACAAGTGCGTTGCCAGCCCTTTAAAATATAATGAAGGAGGGAAAGGACAAAGGAAAGGATAGGAAAAGGATCGGGGTAACTGGGCCTCCGGCTCTTTCACTCACCGATACGAAACGCAACAGTACGGGTACCGTTACTTCACGACGGTATTCTGTGACAGGGTAGTACTACCCCGGTTGATCCGGCCCATTCATGCTGAAATGACCTTTAATTTCACCCCCAGTGTAGATAAAGTAGCTGCAAAGAAAGTGTTTAATCGTTGCTTTTTCTTGTAAAATCTCAACTCCAAAAGGCAGTAAAAATTAAGAGGCTTTTTCCAATAACCACAGCTAAATTATATTATTACTTTAGCTACTGGAGCTGTGACAATAGCGTACACGTGTTTCACATATCTGCGCGAGGCATCTTCAGGATAGTTTGACAAGCAATGAGTCAAAATTCACTTAAACATCATATAAATTAATAAAAGAATAGCACTATTGATACAAATGTTTATTTCTTTTGTATACCTATCGTTTAAATTTCGTAGAGTTATTGTTAGTTTAACAGTGATACAAAAATAAATGAGTCAGCAGTACCGATATCTATGTCCCTATAAATAGTGCTGTTATTGTTAGAGTCCGTTATTATATTCAATCAATGGCTTAGTTTTATTCAACGGTATATTTCAACTTGACATTGCATTTATTTTCACTGAATAACTTTATAGTATCTTTCATTCTTTTAAAAGACAACTGCTGCACTAGGATTTATTCCTGTGTCCCCGTGACAATTAAATACTAGTGTGGAACAAACATTCAACGCACACAAAGAATACCAAGACTCGAGTCAACTATTTGTAGAATCCACGACACTCGGTGCAGCGATAATGGCGAGGCGACTACTTAAATCACTACACCAATAGCGCAGTCTAATAATTATAATAATAATAATATCCTCCAGACCAAATTTCGGCCACGGCGGCCAGTCTTAACGGAGACTGGCCATTTGCGCAGGAGATAATATAGTGCACAAGTGTGTGCGCAAACACAAATGCACTCTTTGTTCCCTAACTCTCAGAGAGATCGGGCGCAGGACCAACGGCTTTACGTGCTTTCCGAGGCACGAGGGTGTCTCACACCGCCAACTTTCGAACACCGGGCTGCTATTGAGATTACTTAACAGAAAGACCCAATACATTTTTGTTGGCCCGACCCGGGATTCGAACCCGAGACCTCATGCACAGCAGTCGTATTCACTACCGCTGCGCCACGGAGGTAGTAGTCTAATAATATAAATTTAATAGCACTAAGTCAATGAACAATCGAAGAAGAATATCTAGATAAACCATAGACCCCAATGCTAAAGCGCCATTTCACCTGGAGGTAAGTGGTATACCACCGGTAATGGCTTTCAGGAATGCGAAGGCTTCGCTTAAGCGTACCTAAAACCCTATAGTTATAGTAGATCACTTTACCTGGTTTTGTTAGTAATATTATTTGTATATATAGTGGGATTTACCTATAACTACGCTGTTCCCCAAATAAAATTGAAACACGAATATATCTAAATATCTATTTATTTACGTATCAACGTTAAATGGATCATAAAAAGCTATAGTACCACCTATTAAAGTACAATAAATCAACAATATACCCCATTATTAAATAACGATTATTAATAGAAACCTATTTTAACTAAACAATGGTTGTTATTGTCAGTTTATACAATATCCTGTCACAACGCCAATAATATATAATATGTATATAATACTTATGTAAAATAATAGGCAGCGGACTAGTCAAATCTGAATTTTTTGTGACGTTTGGGTTTACTTCGTTCTTAGGGAATTCCGTAAAGATCACTCATACTACCGTCTGCAAAACCGCAATATCTTCTAACTGTATTCAAGTACCTATATTATAAGTCTTTGACTTTGATATTATATCCTACGTAGCGTATCAATGGCAATATAACTTGTGTCAGCTCAGAATACAGGTACGAGTATAGCACGTTCTGTAGTGTTTATACGTTCCTATTACGTGTATCAGAGCACGGATAGCATGATATGTGATCTATTGTCTGTGAACAGTACCATGTGTGCAAGTTCAGTTTAGGATCTGCCGTAAATACCCGCCTATGTAGGTTATCATATGTTCGACCAGTTTGAATTCCAAGGCTAAAAGAGAAAATAAAATACATGTACTTTAAACATACAAATAAATCTTTTGGCATACATAAAATTACGCTTGCGGGTAGTATATTGCGAAGAGTTAGTTAAGTATGACCTAAAAATATCGCAAGCCTAGCTAAGCCTATTGCTGGATGCTGCACCTAATTATTGCTGCTACTCAAAATTAAGTGTCAGAAAAATCAACTACTTGTTACCAAAATCACTATCCTTCATCTCACGATCTACAGTTGTACAAGAGCTCACTATTACGCATCAAGTCATTGACTAAACGAGACAGTCTTACAAAAGGTACGTTAATTTTAAAATGGAATGAAAAATCCCTGTAGTTTAATCAGGAGGTATTTGTCACAGTGGAAGGTATAATCCGAAGGTATTGTGTTGGCGTCATGGGCCAACGGTCGAGCAAGGGCGTAGGCCGAATATCCGTTTTTATAGACGAGAATTTTGTAAAGTGGCCGCAAGGTCGAACAACCGACATAGATGACTCAACATTCTAAGTTGTTTTCATGGTACAACGTAATTTTAACGTGAATTTCTTGAATGATGACTCCCTTATTAGTCTGATGAGGTAAGCGTTCAATTGTTTGTCGGTACAATACGATATTGGAAACAAATGGCTTAGCGGACTGGCTCTCTTTTATAAACCAAAATACCTCTAGTGTAGTTCGTGTCAACCATCTAATTATTGTGGTCTATAGACAGATGTTTTTACAATTGACTATCGCTTTTTCTGATATTTTTAAAATATGGAGAGAGTCAAACGTGATACACGAATTATAACAAATATAGGATAAGTCTTCAAACAACTACATCGCTTAAAAAAATCAAAATGCTTGCTCGCTTGCAAAATGTAAGCGAAGATATCACGAAGACTAAGCTTTACGTTTTGCCTAGAATCTGCTCGCTTGTAGGATCGCTAGTTAGTACCAACTATTTCAAACAACTCTATACAAAACACATTCATTTGTCATGATAATACTAAAAAACCTTATAACCATTCTAAGCATACGTAATAAAAGAAAAGTCTTTGTCTGGCAAGCAGGCGTGAGTCTATAAATAGCAAAATAAGAAAGAAACCTATACCTAAACATTAAGAACCTACTGCTGTAGAATAAAATATACCTACAACCCAAATTATTGATCTTTAATCGAAAGCCGTTTTTCACATTTCCCATGATCACACCAACAATTTCTATAAGATAATCAATTTGGTAACATGTACAAACTGCACAACACACTATAAATTTATCGCGCACACTTTCACTCTTACCATATAACTGGATATACCCACGATAGGTAATAATGTTTCTTAGTATATGTCATTAATACATACATATACCCGTCATACGTCTAGTATATGACTCATAAATGGTGATCTACCGCAGTTTTACGCATACAAATTAACTTTATTACGCTCGGTTATGATCGATATCGAGTGAATGGCAGATTTTTAATTGATACTTGATGTAACACTGTGTCTGATACGTTTTCATTATTTCTGGAGGGTCATCCGTAATTCGTTTACAACGTGGCTCTCTAACTACAGTTTAGATAGTATATAATATACTATGTCTTCTTCTTTCACAAAAGAAGTGAAGTTGTCGTCACGTCTGCACTTCGCCTTCCACTCAATCTTTTGCTACGATACGAAGTGTTCTCCTTGTTTAGTAGCATAAAACCTTTGCTAGGTTTCCCCTATTTCCTCCTTCTTTGCTTTATTTTCCTCTCAGTATAGTATTAAAGGAATTATCGTATAGTAGCAAGTGACCAATAAGATTTCATTTTCTATTTGCTATATCTTAACAAGTGGCTCTACTAATTCATAAGGTTTCCAAATTTAATTTCTGTTATTGCAACTTATTCATTGTACACTTTATACTCTTTAAACAAAATACAATAAGTCACTAAAAGAAGTATGATTTGATTGATGGCGATTGATGAGTGGTCATGCAATCGAGTAAATCCCAGGTTACTCAAAGGTTAGGTATATTACTATGTACTTGATAATAATAACAGACAACTTATCAAAATCGTAACGATCGAATACTACTAACATTATAGATGTATAAATATAAAATCTTACATGTTTGCATGTTTATTTCTCAATCACGACGTTGAATCTATTGCTTACCCTCTGATTAACATAAAACCTCGCAGTACAATGCTAGCGAGTTGGTTATGACGCTTCTAACGGTAATATGGGGTCGTGCTGCGCACGCGCATACAGTCCGAATCGGCAACATTCGCCTGTTTCCGCTGCGCCGTGCCATAGCGGGCTTTGTACTGTGGACTTTGGATGCACAAACGTTGGTATTAATACTTGAAGCTATATCAGCTATAGTGAAAAGAAAACGTTACGTTATCTTATGTACCGAATTGTGAATTTCTCGTGTACTTTTATCGTAATAAGTATATCAAGAAAAGTGGGCTACCTTTTGTTATGAAAGACCAATATATTTTTAAGAATTCGTATCTACTTTTAAATATTCATTTTCCTTGTTAATATAACGATAATGACGCCAACACATATTTAATAAAATATTTTATCAAATTAGCACGCATACGTCACCAAGCCAAACTTTACTATCCTAGATAAAAGATGGAATAGAATCATGTTTAAAAGAAATCACTAAGTTCCCTATTTTTTAACATGTAGACAAAAAACAAGTTACTAATACCTACAACAAATACTTGTCAATGTGCTCTTGCGCATCGCTACCGAACCACTTGTTCATAATGAACGTGAAAGGTGTACGCGCGCAGCGTTCGCGGTTCATTATTACAAGTATATAATTTGTGTGATGTTTATCTTCATCATGCCGAACTATTAAACAGTCATACTATATAAATAGTGATTGTGAAGTATGATAAATGAAGGTAATAGTTTGGCTGAATATTTCTTTAATTTGCGGCGGTGCCACAGCGGTAGTGAATCCGATACGATAATGCCTGGGTAAAATGGTACTTGGCTTTTCTATCAAATACTCCTCAGCAGCAGTGTGATGTCTGGAGTTGAGGCCGTTAGACGACAATTATAGGCTCGGCCCTTATAACGTGAGAATTAAAACTATAGCTGCCGCAATATAGGAGACTAGATGTGTCCGCGGTTTCACCCGCGTTTATCGTTACTGCGCCGCCCCTGTGGATCGTAGCGTGATGTTATATAGCCTATAACCTTCCTCGATAAACAGGCTATCCAATGCTAAAATAATTTTTCAATTCGAAACAGTTGTTCCTGAGATTAGCGCGTTCAAACAAACAAACAAACAACTAAACAAACAAACAACTAAACAAACAAACAACTAAACAAACAAACTCTTCAGCTTTATAATATTACTATAGATATAAACGGTAGACTATGTATGTATGTACTTCTACTACTACTACTGAAGGGGTAGGCAAAGGCGTATTGCACACCTATATCTCGCCAGTTATGTTTATATATTTATTTTCCACGCATTAGAAGGCACTGCCGACCCTATTGCCGTCTACCAGTCCCATGGGGTGCAATGCCAAATATTCTTGCTACAAAAAACTTATTTAGTAAAACTTCATATCACTCAGAACCATGTCCCTCACGAACAACCCAAGCGTAAGCACAGATATATGCCTCGAAACCAATAAGGTCAGCCAATATCAAAACAAGTTCACTTTCAAAATATAACATTCGCGTAAACGTAAAACAATGCCGTGATTTAACAATCAAAAGAGTACCACATGCTCAAACAATACGTAACACACAATATACTATATTGAATGGTGATTAGTCACCGTTCACGACGGCGTCCACTTTTACCTTGACTGCGTATCGTTTCAACTATCGATGAATCACGCACGTGTTGACATAACCAGTAATTATTACAAGTTGTTATAAAATGCGATGCTGTTGACAGAATACCGCTGATTCATCAAAACAGTAATATTGTAAGAGGGGTCGAGAGAAGATGTAAATATGTGTTATTCCAAGAATCGTTTTCATTTTTCGACTGTAGCTGTACCTGCGGTATTATACGCGCAAACGTGAATCATTTACGGATCCTAAAGACCAATATATGAGTTATTTGTCCATAAAAACTTTACGATCATATCTAGAAAACAGATCCCAAATAGTAAAATTAGGCAATATAAAACAAAATGACGCATTACCAATTACTTACAAGGATCAATCTTAGGTCCGTTGCTCTTTTTATTCTATATTAATAACATTCAAGAACTTAAATTACACGGCCATCTCACACTTTACGCTGACGACACTTGTTTATTTTATTTTGGATCCTCTACTCATACAATAATCTCTCAAGCACAAGCTGATTTAAACATTTTGTACTCATGGTTCCAACATAACTTACTAACTATTAATATCTCCAAAACTTGTTATATTATGTTTAAAGCAAGAAATAAAACTATACCTGCACAAACATCATTACTAATAAACAACGAATACCTACAACAAAAATCATGTGAAAAGTACCTTGGCCTAAGAATGGACGGTCTTTTATCGTGGAATGCTCACTTGAATCATATAAAAACTAAACTTTCATCCCTAATTGGATCACTTCGAAACATAGTTAAATATATTCCGAACAAATTACGCCACAATATATATAATGCTTTAGTCAAACCTCACTTGCAATATCTAATAGAAATCTGGGGTAATACTTCTGAGACTAAATTGGGCGAGCTACAAATTATACAAAATAAACTCGTAAAATTGATATTTAATTATCCACGACTTTCACCAACACAAAAAATTTACAAAGAAACCAAAATTATGAACCTAAATCAATTATTTATATACAATACGTGCATATTAGTGCGAAAACTTTTAAACAAAAATATTAAATCTAGTTTATCATGGTTTTACATAAAATCGGAATAAATTACGGTAAAAAAAATTGACATATGAAGGAGCATAGCTATATAATAAACTACCATCGCACATTACATTAAAAATGTACACTCAATTGATGTATTCAAAACCCGATTAGCTCAATATGTACGTACATCATTCATTTAACTTGTCTTCGGGCAAATGAACACATTAATTAAGTTCCTACCTTCAATAATATAATAAATTGAGTGAAATGATGAACTTGTAACTATACTTTAAGTTATTATTGTTCTCAAGTAAGTGACTTTTTTGTTTTTATTCAGAATAAAGATTCTTTAAACCGAAAAACCTTACCAAATCTGGATTAGATATTGTACAGCTTAGCATGCACAAACACACGTATAAAAATCTGTGTAACATTTTATTATATGTAAAGATTCTTGTTTACAGCAATACCGCAGCTGACCTTTAGCAAAACAAAAACTGTAACATATTACTATAATGTAATTATACTTATAATTATAAAACTTGCTGCTTAATTGTCTTAATATACTTTAGACAATCAAGCTGCAAGTTTTATATTATTAACAGTAGATTATATGCGTCAAGCACTTAGATTAATATTTTATTTTTAAAGTTAACAATTTCATACGTAAGGAAGGAACTGAACCTGCGAATTCAGCGCACTAGGTCATTGCGATGCCAACTACACTATACTGTAACCTGCTTAACATGCTAAAATCTTTGTGTAAAAGTCGAAGACGCCGCCGTCATCTATTATACATTTAATGTAACTATATAACCAAGTCGTCACACATAAATTCTTATTTAGAAATTGCGTTTATCTCACTATTAGCGCGCTGGTGTTCTATCTCGACTTAAGTACACACAATATCATGTACAACGACTACAATTAATGAAATAGCATTTTGTGAATAACATTCCCTGTCTTAACAGATAAGAGTCCCACACAATAATAACAAGACTAGTCTATAATCACGATAGCCGTGAGAAAACACCTCCACAGTACGATTTAGCTATTAACACTATTACACTTTAGACCACATTCATAAAGGCAACACAAAGAAAATTGAGTTATTTCGACACTAAACACTGTGATTTACAAACTAAAGTGCTCACAACGAAATTGATTACGCAGTCTGTAATCTTCTTTTTTATGCACAAAGGTCGTAACTGGCCATATGGCCTGTATAGCGAGAACCGTAGCCTATGATCGTTTGCAATACCAGAAGAATAGGTCTGAGCCTCGGGAATAAAATTTAAACATTGAGGCAAGTCTGCCACTATCTGTTCCCTGAAGTGTACAATCTGGGTATCTTCAAGTTGGGAGTGAAAAGATACTTTCAAGACAAGTGTGCTCCATCATCGACGATATCATTGCTTAACAGTTCCGATCGTGGTCAAACGCATTACTATTAAATGTGAAAAGAAAAATGAGATACATAAGCCAACGGAACGGTTATTTATCGAACTAAACGCAGTAAGACTATCACTATCATCTCTTACGCCGATAAGAGTCTGATGCTTCCTTGAGAGCGGCAGCTCATTCGAACCATCACCAAATAATTGGCAAGCTTATCTTCTCATTACGATCAATCTGTCAATCAATAAGTCACTGAAACAAAGAAACATTTGTGTGTTTCATGCGTGTATTTTGCTGACTTAACAACAAAATATGAACAGTTCAAAGAGAACAGTAATAAACATATTCGTATGTGAAAGGGAACTTGTCAAACGCGTAATTATTTTCACGCCGAGTTGCACAATTGAAATGTAAATAAATTGAGTTATGTCGGTATTAAATAGAACTTGAATGTTTTATAGAAGAGGCTATTAGTTATATTGGTTATAAAATGTTTACTAATTGGCTTGGCTCTACATAAAGTAAGAAAATATGGATGGTGATTACAGTGATATGGGAGCAAGTCGACCGAATAAAAAGATTGACCTTCGACATACGTGATCTAAAATTGCTACACGCACGTATGTGTAAGTATTTTAAAGAATTACGACGCAGATGGTCATTACCAATCTGGGTATAGTTTGTTTTCGTCGATTCAATGTTACTAAGATGCAGAGATTATTCCTCACGTGAAAGCTTACTTAAATTGTAAACTGAACTATAATATTATGAGTAGCTAAGATATACTGAACGTCATATAACCTTAACGAATTATACCAACACCGAATCCCAGACACGCGGGCGGCTGCGGCCTGTTTATGCACTTGAACATGCCATATGCCAACAATTGGCGATATCTTCATCAGTAGGTAACTGTAGTTATTATGTAAACACAACATTAATATGTTTTAATTACAGAATACGATTAGGCGGTAGTAAAGATTAACCGCAGATAAGTACTCTTAGAGCTTAGTTGCGGGCCATCTAGTGGTACAGCGGCCGTCGTAAATTTGAAATTATGGTCTTACTTCAAAAAGGTATGAGCCACCGTTGCTCGAAATAAAATTATGGTGAAGAGAAGAACCCGCCACGCACCCTCAGATTGCCCACATTTCAATAGAAAAAGGTTGACAATACCGAAATCCTCTGAATAGGGACAGCCACGATGTGGAACCCGGGCGTACTACAACTTTCAGTATTACGGTTCATGTACAAAATATGCGTGGACACGTGTTTCCCATCATGCATCTTCAGGAACGTTAGGCACAACGTTGCCAAAAGTTCCTAAATTGCCTAGGTGGATGGATGGATGCGTGGCGTGTTCCACTCCGCCCAATAATTTTGTTACAGTTTTGTATATTGTTGAATTGCTCTCGTCGATTACAAGTATTCATATTATAATAAAAGTACAATAATAAACTTAGGAGGAAAACCGTTACCTATATCGAAAGTTACTGCAACATGGTATAAACCGTGTTCATGATACACTATTAGTTCCACAATCCATTACTATTACATTACATTTAATCACGTGCGTTCACTATTACGCACTACCATGGCGTTTCCATAGAACTGCAATATACATTTAATGGGATGCAATTAAAAAATATTTAGCAATAATGAACTCGTATTGAATTGGGTCGAGCACATACTTTACGTAATATTTGTGGTATTTTATTAATAACGGCGCTGTTACGCGCCCTGCGCATTTTTTACTTATAAAAGATCAAGGATTCTCGAGTGGCTATTGATGTGAGAATAAAGCAATAAGGATATAAGTTGAGATTCTTATGACAACGCTTAAATGACATATAAAAAGCCTTGGTGTATTTAATGATATATTTAGTGCTTGTTTCCAATTGGATGATGCAAAATGGTATTTAGATCTAATCGAGATAACATTCGTCATGTACCTATATTTATTTAATCGGTACGACTCGCGCAATGATTTAGATGTTCATACAATGCGGCTCGTGCTGTGGTTACGATCCCCAAAACGGATAACATGTTATGTAATCAATAAAAAAGGCGCCTGCATCTTCTGTGTCCGTTTTTCAATGGTTATAAAGTTACCCAAGACAGATATTATTCCCAATTTAATTCTTTCTTTTAAGGTATTTTCGTCTATCATCCTTTAATTAAGATTAATGTAATATATTATAGCCTTCACTTCCCGAATATAATTATTTAAACCAAGTTTATGTAAACCATATCAAGTAGTATAGGCGTATAACAGACCTAATCGCAATATATGTACGTTAGTAACACATTTGTCCAATATACGAACCAATCTCCAGAAAAGAGGTATGTGTACACTTTTGCCTAACCCTTCAACAGTATAGAGCCGTGATTCTAGATACCTAGGTACCATAATTATACGCAATGCAGTTACACAAAAATAAATTGCACCACTATTAAAATTCGCAGAAACTTTAATGCATCAAAATTATACGAAAACATGTAAAACAGATTCGTATTCCAAGAAACATGTCGCATTGCGCTACATTGAGTAATTCGGCCATTATAAAGAAAACCAATAATATTTTACGGCGTCATAACCAACGATTATTATTTTTACGGCCGTCCCTCTCGAAAACAACTTTGGGTCGCTGAATAAGTTCTAAATCTTCATTGCGCAAAACCATTATTAAAAAAGAACATCAAATATATACGTAGCTAACCTACTTCTAGGGTTACTCAAGAAACCTGAGGATTCTGACTGGTTTAACGATATGGATTATTTATTGATCGACGTTTGTGAGTGGGATATTTTGATGTTCTGTTCGGTCATAGATATTTCCAAGATAATCAAGGAACGAGGTGGATGTGACTTTCTACACTCCGTATTACTGCCGAAAGAGCCTTACACACCCCAATAAAATTGTGACTGCCACAGAAATAGAACCCAATGCAGTTGCATAAACGCTTACACTTATTTTACTGGGCCAACATGCCAGTCGTACCAATCAAGAATTCAATAAGAATCTCAAATATTAATATGATAAAGTAGGTGAGGTCAAATATTGAGGACACCATTGCTGAGAAATAATTTAAAAGTCGTAATTTGACATATAAAAATCTCTTGTATTCGATTAGTTCTCACGGATTGGCACCAAGTAGTTTGTACTAATCGGTTCGAGGTGTATAAATTTATTCATTATAACTGAGTTCCAACACCAATTAATTTGATACTAGCGAGAATACAAAAATGTGATAGAAGTGCCTCAATATGAAAGTTCCGCAGCCAAAAACACACTTCTTGACCTGTAAACTAATTGAATATCGTAACCTAAAATTAAATTGAATCAAGGTTTGCAACGATATTAAAAACCGTATCTTAATAGCACTGATAAAGACAATATGATGTGTTATAAGCATACATTACATACGCAATAAATTTTGTGGACATACAATATGGCACGTCGATTTTGTTGCGAATTAAAATTGTTTATTCTATATGTCGTCCCTACAGTTAACTTGTTGTAATTAGTAACTTCGTTAATTCTTTATATTGAAAGTGGCCTATGTCCTTTTCCAAGTCACAAGCGATTTACATGTTCAGTTTAATTAAATATGATTTAGCGGTTTAGTCACGGCAACAGAAGAAACAAACAGAGTTATTAGTATTTATCAGACCATCATGAATGTTATATCACGAATAATTATACACCGATCATATTGGTTGCTGGAGGTATAGCGAAATAGTTTGACTGCTCACCTCGCCAATATCGATCCCCATTAACAGTAGAATGCTTGTCAGACTCGCAACCTAATTTTAGTTGCGTCAATGTCTATAAAGCACAGGTAGATACAGCAATACCTACTACGAAACAAGCCTTCAAAAAGAAATTAGAGCATCAGAATTCAAGACCAAGAATATAAGTCAAAGCCTCTAAAGCAGGTACATACAAAGCAATTCTATGACATCGCCTCGGGCAATTTATGAATGAATGATGAAAATAGCGACAGCGAAAGTTGTAAAACAATATTTATCCGTCGAGTAAATCAGTATTTGCGTGTTAAATAATACTTCGACTTGGGAACACTACATACAAGGCTTAGGAAGCCGTAACATTGTTGAAATATTTCCGAAACTTAGCATGGCGTATCCGAGACTGTTGTGATTTTATTACGGAAGGAAACGGTTAATTGTTTTAATTGTAAACGCCGACGTTGATACCGAGAAAACGAACTTTCACTTGATTATATTGTTGAATTAACGATTAATGTATTTGAGTGTTAAAATGTTGATAAAAGTTATTTTGATGTTAATTATATTCATATCAGAAATTATATCTACACCACATGTACCTTGAAAAAGATACGTATTATTATATTCTTAAGAATTATGTGGTGATTGACGTGCAATGCAGTAACTTATAAACACTAGAGTCAGCTCATAAAATAAAACAATAATACTCCAATGCAATATAAGCTTTTTTTATAGGGGAATATTTAAAATCGCAGTCGTATTACAATGTGTGTAGGGGGAACACACATTAAAATGCGATTGCGACACAGTTTAGGTTGGTTTGACTGATTATATTTCAATAAAAACCACTAGTTTCTGCCATTTAAATGCCTCGGGTACATATACAACACAGTACATCTAGAAAAAAGTGGCGTGATGCCTGATGTCACCTGTCTAGAATGTAAGTACTGTAACTAATCTGATTTTATTTAAACATTTTAACGGAGCTAGATTAATACCTGGAACAAGTCTACTTATTACAGAAAGCAAAGTCGCGGTCGACGTTTACTAAAATATATTCAAAGAAATTGTGCCCACGAGGTCATCCATAATATTAACTTATAAGTAAGCTATGGTACGTGGAAGAGAAACCAGCGTTCACTTTGGTACTTTGGTGTCAACATAATGATATAACATAATAAGCAGGTTTACAACTCACAAATATAATGGCACGCCCTTTACAGCTTGAGGTTACCACACGCCATTGTTGCGTGGTCGTATGCGCAAATAGAAATCTATGCACATTCTTATCTAACAAGTGGCAATGAAAAATATACTCATTGTCTATTTATATTGATGTGTGTTCAGATACGATGCCTTAAAAATTGTTTGTGTGTATGAATGTCTTTTTATAAAGAAATTGCTAAATAAAACGTTTGACTAAAAACTGAAAAATGACTACTCAGTATTGATATTCATCCCGATAACATTCTTTATTTTATGATGTAAGCGACACCAATTCTCGGCTGCTAGAGCTAGGGATACCTGGCTGGATTTATCAGGATTCCTTCTTGCCTTAGGAGTACTTGAAAGTATTATGATAGAATACCTATTTTATAAGGTTATCTAGCTGCAATCTTCTGATGATTAATAGACCGAGTCATTTTTAATAGTAAATTAGTTTGAGCAGAATTAATAGATAGCGAAATAGATTGGGAAATTCTGTTGCTAAAATAATGAACCCTCGTAGGATCATAAGAATTATATATAAGTTTATTTGAGAGCACTTAACTATAAGACTGGAGTTTTGACACAGATAATATATTGACGTCGGACGCACTTTTATAACTATGTATCAGACATAGCTTGAAAAAATATATAGAATACTACTTTGCCACTACAAGGTTCATCCTAAAATCGAACTAAGTAGCACGCAACAGCTAGTTTCAGCAGCGAGGCAGCATTAATCCTAACTAATATTATAAATGTGAATGTGTTTGTTTGTTTGTTACGCTTTCGCGCCTTAACTCCTCGACTGGTCATCATGAAATTTTGCAAACATGTGGTCCGGATTACAGATAACGACATAAGGTACCTTTCATCCAGGCAAAGAATACCTACTGTTACCGAGGCATACATTTTTTTTGTTAAAATCTACATTAATAACGTGTCTGACGCCGCGGGTAAGATCTAGTTGTAAATATTGCTCACAGAATTAGATAAAAAGTCAAACGTATGTTTTCTAAGACGTTTATTTCATAGACATGGCGTCATAAACAGGAATATGATAATAAAATGGGCGCCTTATTACTTAAGCGTTTTGTTAACATTCGATTCCTCATAAAACATTAATGGGGCAGGTTGTAAAATAACGTTTGTTAGTATTTAACTACAGGTTGCTAATCTAAGACGGTATTAATATTGGTTATACTGAATCATACGACTAAGTAACAAATACGATATGAATTTTTAATTAGCTTTTGCTGGTGAAAGTATACAAAAGTGATTGTGAAAATGATGAAGTCTGCAAGTGTTACTAAAAGATGTTCTAAGAGTCATACACCTGATTATTTTATGTTGACCCACATACTTACATATTCACTAGACTCACTCTAGTATATCCCACAAGAGATAGGCAGCAATGACAACCACAATTCACCAGCTACAAATGTTTTTAATCCAACAGCAGTGTCTTTCAATTGTTTGGTCATATTTCCGGATTGGATTTAAAATGTTTGCTACTTACATTTAGGAATTATCTACAACGCACAGCCTCTTAATTAAATATTTATTCAACCATTCATTTTATTAACTTGGCACAACAACCGAAACAATGATGGTAAAACCATAATACACGTATAAGTGCCAAATCATTGCTCTCTTTCTTAATCAACATTTACTCCTGAGCCACACATACACCACGATAATTTCTCCACATACTCCCACAGCCCTACAACAGCACACACAAAAAAGCAATCGTCGCCGCGCGCTCTACTAGTCCACCGCCATGCGCGTGAGTGCTCACGTAACGCGCATGCGTAACAAACAACGCGCCAATACGAGACGTTCATTAAACGCGACTGTTAAACTAGAAAATTGTATAACATCGCGTGAATTGACACTCCATTTAATTATAGCAGTGTCGAAGATGTCAATCGAATGAATGCGTGTAGTAGCAAGTAACTTTTAACGAGGCTTAATTTAGACTGTAGTGAATCTCCTTTTTGTATCCTTTATTGTCAAAGTGTTGACCAAATACGTTTTTCAAGGTCTATTAGAACTAACAGTCCAATTTATATTTATTATTGCATTTAATGTTTAGGTTTTCGTACCCACATGACCCTATTACCAAGACTTACTACACAGTTTATCTATATGTTTCGTTATAGACATTATGGCAAGAGTTATTTTCACTTCATTTTGAAAGGATGATAGAGGTGTATGGTACTTTTAACCATCTTGATAAGAGTGACATTAATATCCGTGTGTAAAATTCTGAAATTATAATTTAATATCGATTTAAAAGTGTGGCCGTAATTTTCTTGCAGGTGTCGTCTCACAGGCCCAAAGTTTTGCTAGAACCTAGCAACTAAAAAAATGTAAATTTAGTTAACGTTGTAAACGATAACCTTTGACGTCCATAAGTGTTTACTTTGTGAGTAAAATCAATAAATGGTTTCTGACTTTAACTACTACGAAGGTGTGTGAAATTAATAAAATTCGAGTCGGAGTTACGTCAACTTTTTCTGCCAAATAACTTTCCGTGACGGAATCTTTGTGTGTCTATATAAACGGCAATAGGATTGATCGGTCTTATTAATCCTTTGGGAACATACTAGATATACACTATTATTATATCGGTTACGTAACAATACTACTATAGTACTAACCGTAAAAAAATAATCTCGCTAATGTTAACAACAGCGAAGGAGAAAAACTAATTTGGTATTTGTTTTACTTCACGCTTGAGTCGGTAGCACATTTGTTTTAGTGTGTTAAATATTTTAACGATCCGATTTGCAATGGATAGGCAGGTTTATAGGTGTTGCGTATTGAACCGAAACGAAATTGCGAACATTTTCGAAGTACGGTTTAATAAACAGATGATAAGTTTCAGCGAATTAGTATAACTCTTATTATAGTATCACGCCTGTTGGTTGCTAACAGGCTAGGCAAAAGGGTGTTACACTCTCATGTCATTAAGTTCTTTAGGTCACATAAGAGTCTACTAGATAATAATATTATACTTCAACATTCTCAGTTAAATTAGTTTATTTAACGTGCAGAAAAGTGAAAGCAATATTTAAAGCCCTTAAAAATTATAAAGTCAGGTTTTTAACATTGCTAGACAGAGA
This sequence comes from Catocala nupta, assembly GCA_963675205.1. Taxonomy (NCBI): domain Eukaryota; kingdom Metazoa; phylum Arthropoda; class Insecta; order Lepidoptera; family Erebidae; genus Catocala; species Catocala nupta. Next base: position 21,755,004 of record OY776094.1, on the reverse strand, counting down.
GAGCGCTATTTGCATATGACATGATTAAATAATATTTTCACACGTGTGTTCATTCGAAAAGAAAAGTTTTCTTATAGTCAGAACACATAAGTTAGATTGATTTAAAAGACAACTCTCGCACAGTAAGTAAATCGTATGCCGTGGAGGACTTTACAAACATTCAAACAACAGACACAAAGAACACAAAACACTTGGAACTACTTATGTGGATTACACAATTTTTGTCCCGTGTGGATATCGAACCTATAGCACTCGACATGGCGGCATGGTGAGACTACCACTTAAATCACTAAGCTAATCATCCAGTTCACAGAGCTTTTAATATTTTTATATTAATTGCCCTGTGAACGTGTGACAACATAGGGCGCAACACCGGTACGGGCGTGCAGCTGGCATTGCCCTACAACACCTGCTGAAGGGCAGCTGCTCATTATATCCTTATCTCAAAAATATCACAGTCCGATTTTCGACTAAGCAGATACGACATCTGCTTACTACTATATAGAACGCTAAACGTATTATGCACAAAATCAAAGCTGCCCTATCCGAACCCAACCCCTCTTCCAATCTCAATATATTTCAATTGACTGCACGGATAAAGTAATGGTTTAATTGACACATATAACAAAAGTTTATACAATAGACAAATGGTTAGGTACTCCGTTTATGGGGTTTTTAACTAGTCTTCATGGAAATGTTTGTAAAATCAGTCACCTTACAGGGATACTGTATGATGACTGATTTTACTAACTTTAACGCGCAAGCCTTAAAAATCAACTATTTAAAAGTGGCAATAAATATAGAATAAGGAATAGTGTGATTAGAGAGAGATGCAGCATGAAAGTTGATATAGTGACGAATAGAAGAGGGTATGTTAAGCTGGTTTGGGCATGTAGAAAGAATGGACGAGATAAGACTGACTAAGAAAGTTTATAAGGCTAGTGTGAATGGAACAGTCGCAAGAGGAAGACTTAGGCGAACGTTTCTTGATCAGATCGGAGACGTACGTCTATTTACAATTTCAGCATGCATATTGGGCAGCAATATCATGTGGTAAGATGATTAATTCTTGTATCCGATACTATGCCTACCCCGTATCTAGTATAGATGTCCACAACAGCTCAATCAGTGAAACTTTACGTGCCCTTAAACACGAAAACCAAACACGTAACCATTAATAATAAATGTTTTGTTAAATTATTCCGCCAGTACAAGCGTCATATGTTATCACAAACATGGCACGTTTACACTAAATGTGTAAACAATGATGCCGGTTTTAATCTATTTTGTAAATATTAAATGTGTTCATAACATAATACCACGGTTGCAGGTACACCTAAAGGTTAGACATAGGTGTGACAAAACTTACTAAAACGTCTATTGGGCATAGTTACACGGTTGCTGTGGTGTGTCTACGTTACCAATTTGGTTGGTTAGATAACATTATATCTATTTTATTTCATTTATTGTTATCATATTCAAGCACACCATTCACATTTCTGATCTTGTCAAATAACGTCCGACTTGGTATTCCAAAAATCCCAATGCCCAAAAATCAAAACCTAAGCCTCTCCTTTGGCAGCTGAACACGCGCTCACGGCGCCAACGAGCCAACGATGCAGAATGTATAGCCGGAACAAATAGGTATAAATAACATAAGAAACGTTCGTACAGTTACAGAATACAGTCATTACGTATTGGCACGCGTAATAATATAATTTTATTGGTAATTTCTCACTCTATACTTCAACTTTGTTAAAACATTCTTAGATTTACGCGTTTTGAACGTAAAATACAATATTAGACGGTTCTTCGCGAAGGCGCCGCCTCACACTAGTCCACACAGTCATGACCACGATCAATGCAAGTCGGTAGGAAAGTCGGGAAATAAATAGGTATTCTGTAGTAGTAGTATATCTTTGTGGTTAGACATCACTGCTAGTTTTGAACGTTTTATCGTGTAAAGTGAAGTACGTAATCTTGACAAATCAATATATAAAACAAACGATTGGCATGTTATTTTGCGAGAGCAGCGAGAAGTGAAATAAAGCCTTTTTACCAGAGGCAAGTAAAACAGAAACGAATGAACAACTCTGTACCTACGGAAAAATTCTAAAGGCTTGCAATTGTGCCCGGAGCTTTCCGATCGCCAAATTCAAAAGCCTAGCGCCGCACTGTGGGCTGAAAATCGACCTCCATAGACATAGAAATGAAAGTTGCTAGATGTTCGTTTTGTTGACAGATATGGCTTCTATTAGCTATTATACACATAACAATGTCGTCTGAGCTAACTCCGCACAGAAATGAATTTATTATAAGGTTTTTTCGAAAAAAATGTATGGAGCTAGCATGAAAAATCTGAATATCTCTGAACTTGCAAGGAAAACCGTAATATCCTCAGAGATGGTTATAGGACTAATTATTTGTGATTTTTTGACATACTTCATATAACGGTACCTGCTGCAGATTTTTTTTTAAAAATCATCTAATTTTTAATTAATTTTTTTTAACATTAAACGATTTGTTTTATTGTAAAAGTAAAGAAACAACACGTTATATGCATATAATACTAAATCTTCGCCAGTTATTTGTTAAAATATCAAGAAAATTATTTTTGCCTTACATATATATATGTTTTAAAACAGGTAATTGGATACCATTACTAAACTTTGCATACAGGTAAACCACTGAATATTAAATTAGCCTTCTAATGAGTTCTGAATAAGAGATTAAGTGATTTGCAATATCGCACAATGGTAACTACGGAGTACACTAATTAAATTCTTACAGGTAAGTACATAAGTAAACTAATTAGTTAATTAGACATGTTACGAGTTCTAAGAAATATTTTCGACAACTGTCTAATTATTTTATTATTATGTCTAAATGAAGGTATTTTTTTAAATCATTAAATTCTACTAATGTCAAAGTAAAGATCAATCGATAAGTTAGTTATTTTATTAACGCTAATAATAGGCATTAAATAAAAAGAAAAATAAATTAAAAAGGTATTTTTTAATAGTTGATAAAATTTATATAAAACAAAACATAGGTACAAAAGTATGCAAAAATATAAATAGGTACAAGAATAGTAATATAAAATATTTAAAAATAAATCAATTGCAAAACATAGTTACGTACCAAAGCTAAATAACGAAAGATCATGAAAAAATTACATTGAATAGAATTATAATTAAAAGCACAAAAAGTTTCTAGTTTTCCTTATCACTCTCGTCGATTTCTGAATCAGAATCTAGATTGCCTAGAAACTCAAAGTCAGTTTCTTGAAACTGAATTAAATTGAGGGTTTCAGGAAATAAATCCTCCTTTTTCTTGGCATCTAACTTGGCCCTTTGTACATTTATAAAAGGATCCGAAGAAACAACTAACATATTAAGGATATCATGATTCGAATCTTGCCTGCTCTTTTTCTGCAAATGATGTTCCCGAAACCTCCTAAAATCTTTATTGCGAGACTCGGATGCTTCTTCCGAGAGACTTCCTATGGGTACAACATCATTCTTCTCGATTATGTCTGCCCCGTGTATAAGTAATTTGTGGACGGTTGATGACATATAGTACCAGTCATATAATTCCACGTACCTCTCTGCTGTTTTGAAGGCATAATCTTTAAATTTAATTATATCTACTTTTTCCCCGGAAGTTATTGCCTGTAAAATCACAGCAAATCTTCTTATTAGTTCTTCGTCCAACCCAGTAATGGCTGCAGTTTTATGGGGAAATTTGAAAAACTTTCTTGCAGTGTTGCCGTCATTAGTAGTTCCGGAACCTTGTTTAACAATGTCAATCAATAGATTTAATTCGTCTTTAAATATGTCTTGAATAATCTTTTTTCTCTTACTTAGCATTTCTTTGTGATCGTTACCTCTCGCAGCCCACTCTTTAAAATCTAGTCTATACGAAATATGTAGTAAACATTCCATACAATTTATACGGGCGTGTAGAGATGACAATCCAAACTCGTATATATCAGAAGATACGGTCTTTGCTGTTACTACACTCAAACGGTTCATTTCTGTCGGTTTTGCCAGACACAAATAGCATGATGAACTTGATCTGGCTTGAGACAAATACGTGCAGACTTTACCATCGATCATTGTCATCATTAGGTGATGATTCACCCTGTTTCTATTATTGCACTCTGTAGGAATGAGAGCCTTAATTTCTTCATCCATTCGTCGTTTGTGTTCGATGACTACTGCTTCGCTTTCCTTCACAAAAGTAAATTGAACTGGACGACAATACATTGCTGAGCATGGTTTTGGGTTCATCCACAAAGTATTGTCTCCATCAGTCAGTTTTAGTGGCACCAAGGAAGTCATGAAAATACTTGAATCGTCTTGATCGCTATCCATTTTGTGCTTGTTTCGGCTTTGGTTTGACGCACCATCGAAACCCCATTTAGATATCAATTTTAAATCCTTATTTTGCACATCATCGTTAGGAAAACTTTGGAGGATTCTTTTGACCGTAATGTCGAGTAAAGCTTGAAGGGTTATTCTTGCCGATGAATCGGTCACTAACACTGATTGCTTCGGAGGATAGCATGCCAGCTTGGTTTGTTGCACTTTATAGTAGGATGGATAAATATCTTTTCTACCTTCCCGAATAGCTGACTCTCGTAAAGTGATGTATTGCCACTTTGATAATTTTAATGAAAGGAGTAATCCAAGTGCTTTTTCTGGTGTAAATAAGATAGTTTTCACCGGTTGCTTAAGCGTTTCCTTAATTTTAGAGGCTGCTTCAGGATGTTTCAGCATATATTCGATTACAGATGCGATATCCTCACAACCTTCTTCCTTAAAACGCGCTGCTGCTGTATATGCCAATTCACTGGGATTGTCAGTTTTATGCTCATCAGATCTTCTCTTCTTCTGTTTGCTTTCCAGATCTTCGAATGGTTTTCGTGACCTCTTTGTCATTGTACCAACAGAGTATGATGTTGAGGGTTCTGGAGAGATTGATCTTGATCCCTCAGCAACAGTTGGTTCTTGAGCGACTAAATTTATACAACTTGGCCAATCGATAGTTGCTTGCAGCCAAATTTCGTATTGTTTTCTAAAAGTATCAAGAATTCGGTGAGATTTTTGCCACCTTTGTGATGCAGCTCGTACAAATCTCCGACAAAATTCTTTTAGAGTCACTTGATCTTCAACGGAAAGACAAACGTCTAGGCGGGATATAACTTC